>JAJTUV010002177.1:0-419691 GCA_021653895.1 Mastomys natalensis | reverse complement strand
CAAGGCCCACGATGGCTGTGGAGTTGGTTCCTTCCACTGCTGGAGCCTTGGTTTGTCCTGACCATCAAGTTCTCCCATGGTCAAGGATGCATGTCCTATTTTCCTCTCACTATACCAGGCCTATGGGATTAAATCAACCACATGAGAGCATTTTAAATTAACACCCTACATATAGACATACCCTAAGATGCTTCCTAAGGAAGAATTTTTACATTATGAGTTCTATTTAGTTTACATTTTAATAAAAGAGTTAGTTTTGTATAAAATGTATTACCATTATATCCTCCATACTTACTCTTTCCTTACCAACCCTCCCACTCCTCCTGAGCCCCTTCCCCTCCACCCAAAGCACCCATCTTACCTTCAAGTCTTTTTTAGAAGTACATACTTCGGTGCATGGTCCTTAGAAAGCATATAAAACCCATAATGTTTTAATCATAGGAGTTTTCCCTCTGGCAGGATATGGGAGTATTGGGAGCCTGTGGCTTTTCTGGGGACTGTGAAACTCATTTCCCATAAACTGAAAAAGGACCCTAGTCCTGAAGAAGAAAACTTTTCTCCAGAATGTATGTTTGGCAGCTGCTGGACAGCACACACAACACACACACACACACACAACACACACATTGCGTATCAGCATGGCCCCTGACAAGGATCAAGTGAGACAATTTGTACAGTGACACCAAAAGCGGAGGGGTGGGGGAGGGGTGGTCCTTGCAACCACAGGATCCTAATAATGTGCAGAAAACTATTTTCATAAGGCACACTCACTGTTTGATATTCTGCTCTTATTTTTTTGTGGGATTTTTTTTTAAAGGGAAAATAAACCCTTTGTAAATCACAATGCCGAAACCTAATACTGTGCTCCAGCTCGTAAATGTTTTTCTTCGGAGTTCATTTGGAAGCATTTCAGACAGATTGTTAGCATTATTGCTTTCTGGGATAAAATCGTGTTTTTTTTCTTTTTTCTCGAACATTTCTTCCTCAACTCATAACCTTCCTCTCAGTAATATTTTGCATGTTGTGATAAAGTAGCAAGAAAGGCAGCCTCTGTCTATTTTTAGATTAACCCAGTTACCAAACTTAAGGAGACTCCCCTAATGCTGGCCTCTCACAGGCATGAGCTGTTTTTCTGCTACCCCCGAAACACCAAATTTCTCCATTGCCAGACTTACACACTGCCATTTTCAACCCCAGCATTCTGTAACAGATGTCTAGTCTTATAATGTCTCTTAGTATCCTCACTATGTAGAGGAAGAAATCATGATGGGTCTCCATAAATGGACTTTACTTGATTGGTTTTTTTGGTCTTTACATACTTTGGGAAGACACCTGGCAGAAATGGACCCTGGGACAGTAATGGTTAGGGCCTAGAAGAAAGTCTGTGTTGTATGGACAACAGCAATCTCAAAACAGAGATTAAGGTTTGTAGGTTGAGTCACAAAGGTGATGCCCAAGATCCACACGTACAGGCTGGGAAAGCCACACTGAAGCAAATACACACACATCACACACACACACACACACACACACATCACACACCTCTGCAGGAGAAAGGCTACAGTATAAGGCTAGGAAGGGCTTAGGTTAGACATGACAACACATAAAATAACATTCATCCAAACCCAACAAATTTTACTTTTCAGGTCACTTTCTTATCTCAGGACCTTCAAAAGCTCCGTCAGCCATGCATGAATGGAGATTTGTCCAAGGGCGTGAAGAAGTCAGTGGCAAAGCAAAACAGGATAGTTCTTCACCTTCCAAATCCAGCAATGTGCCACCGAACAGACAGCACTGCATTTAAAACAGGGCTTCAAAGGTTTTAGAGGGAACTTAAGGAGAGACCATGTACACATCAAAATTACACTAAATGTAAATGATCATTCATACACATATGTAACCATCTATATACACCTATTTACTGTGACTTTCCAAAATCTGGAAACATCTCTGGAGTATCCTAGTCAGACCAGACAATCCTGTTGTGGACTGTTTAATGTTAACTTGGAAAGGTGAGGCACACATATAATCCCAGTATTTGGGAGTTGAAGGTGGGAGGATCTGGAATTCAAGGTCATCCTTGGCTACATAGCAAGTTCAAGGTTAGCCTGGGCTATATGAGGACCCATCTGGAAAACAAACAACCACTTTCTAAGAAAAATGCTTTCATAAACCAGGCCCTTGAACTCATGGATCGCCACGAGTCCTGTTTCATGCCCTGTCTCTCATTCTTCTAAAAGTAAAAGGCTAAAAACAATGCCTCATCTTTTCCCTGGTTTGCAATCCTTTGATGATTAGTGAAGCGAAATACCTTCCTATATATTTGTTGGCCATAAATGTTTTATGTGAATTCTCCCCTTATAGTTTTTTATGAGTATGTTCATGGTTTTATCAACCTGAATAAGTTTTTTTTTTTTTTTTTTAACAGATCAGGCATAAACAATAACTACTGGCAGTTCTGTTTTACTAGGTGTCAAACACTCTGGTAGCCATTGAAAAATGCTAACCTTTGATCAGACCAACACAGTAGCCATGGTTCCCTGCATGATCTCTTTATTTTCTCTATATTTAAGGTGCCTCCTCTTGAGTCGTGTTAATCTTTTCTGACAACTACTACCTTTGCATATATGTTATCTTAGGGCATTTATTTTTAATTTATTGTATGTGCCTATTCAGAGGCCAACACGGGACATTGGGAATCCTGTTATTGCTCTCTGCCTTATTGCCTTCAGACAGTGTTTCTCACTGAATCAGAAGCTCACTATTTCTGCTAGGCTAGGTGCCTATTTTTGCCCCCCAAATGCTGGAGCTAAAGACACAAGCAGTCATAACTGGCTTCTTATGCGGGTGCTGGGATTTGAACCCAAGTCTCCATGCTTTTACCCACTGAACTCCCTCTCTCCAGGTTTCTTTGGATGTTCTTATAACAATCCTCATTGTCCAGAACAACTCTAAATTAGTAAATCCTGTACCCATATGTGTGCACATGTGCTGGACCTGTGTGTGCACATCGGCAGCCAGAGATGAACAATGTGCGTTTTCCTGTATCACTATTCACCTTAATTTTAAGAATAGTCTCTCACTGAACCTAGAGCACAGGCATACAGCTAGCCCACCTGACCAGCCACCCTCAGGAATGTCCTCTCTAGCCCTGACACTACGGACACATCCCACACCTGGATTTTATATAGGTACTGAGAATCTCATCATAAACTCTCATGATTGTACAACAAATACTTTGCCTACCGAGCCATTCCCAGCCCAGAAAATCTCTTTTGAGTTCCAAATAAAAAGGAATTGTTTAAAGGCCTTTGTTGTAGCACTCTTCAGATTAGTGTGTTTCTCAGGATGACAGGACAAGGAGAAGCTTCCATAAGGGAGGTTATTTACAAGTGAGAAAGACTGCCTGAACATAGGGAGTAGAGGTGTGTGGGTGACAGAGACTTCTCCAGGCAACGACTCTGACTAAAGTCTGGGTGTTGTTGTTGATTTTGTTTTATTTTGTTTTGTTTGCTAATACCATGCAGTTTTTATTACGATAGTTCCATAGTTCAGCTTGAAATCAGAGATGGTGATACCTCCATAAATTCTTTTTTTCTTTCCGTTAGTTTGTTTATTCACTTTACATCCGGATTGCAGTCTCCCCTCCCTCCTCTCCTCCCAGTCCCACCCCTACAAATCCTCCCCCTTGTTATCCCCTCCCTTTCTCCTCAGAGAAGAGGAAGTCCCTCTTTGGTACCACACCACCCTGGGACACCCAGGTGCAGCAGGACTGAGCAACTGGATGAAGATTTAGTGGAGCACTGTCACCTCTCTGTCACTCGGGTCCCATGTATCTTCTCAAGGGATCTTCTCAGAAGTCCTCCCTCCTCGATGACCAAACCATGAGCACACCCTCCAGTGGAAGTCAGCCTTTGGAACAAAATTTCAGCTCTACGATTTCCTTCCTTGTGATGTCAGACTCTGTAGCCCAAGTGTTCCCTTGACAACTTGGGTGTTTCTCTTCCTCCTTATTTAAAAATAAACCAAAAAAATTATTTAAATTATTATAAAAATTATTTTAAAACTAAAAAAAAAAAAAGGGAGACAGATGGCTAATATATGAGGTTGAGGTCAGCCTGGTCTACAGAGTGAGTTCCAGGTCAGCTATGCCTGCACAGAGAAACCCTGTCTCAAAAATAAAATCACAAACAAACAAATGAGATGATTAATGTGCTTGATTCAGCTGCACAGATAATAAAAGTGGCACTTTGAGAGACTGCAATGAAGGACTTGAGCATGGCACATCCCCAGTGACATCACCTTTTATTAGGGTTACTTTTTCTGGACAACTGACCCTGCACTTATGCTAATGTCTCCTTTCTGTTTCCTTAAGAGGACCTATTCTTCCTCCAAAGAAAACCAAATTCTGCGTTTCAGGCCAGGGAGACCTTGACAAAGGCCTGAAGCATTTGGAGAGCTATTTTCTGATCAAGTGGAAAAAACTGATTTTAGTTGCCAGTTATTTCTTCCAGAAAAACAAAACAAAACAAAACCAGCTAATGTGTATATATGGAGAAGGGCAACATTTTTCATTTGTTTGTTTTCAGATTTGCCTTTGAGGCATTTCTTACGAAACCATGAGCTCACCTCACGGTCTAAGACCTGTCATCTATAAGGGAGTAGGAGAAGGTTTATATGGTTATGGAGCCACAGAGCAGCAGCAAAATTACCTTATCTGCAGCTTACCATCTCAATGCCTACACAGAGTGGCTGGTGAGAAGGTTCAGAGGGCAAAGGTGGTTGCGATCAAGTCGGACTCCTGAGGACAACATGGTGTTCTTCACTAACTCCCTCCTAATCAGGACTGTTTAACAAGTATTGTTTCTGGATGTGCATACATATTTGTGCATGTATATATACAATGCAACTATATATAAGAATATATTTCTGCATATATAGATGATATATAGATGTATAAGTGGATACCCACACAAACATCTGTCCTATATCTATGCAACACACTGTGAGAGACAGAGGGAAAGAGAGAAGCTGCATGGTACCCATCAAAACCAGTCCCATCTTTTAGAAATACAGATTACTTAGAACTGAAACCAGCAAATCAATTCTCTTCCCTTAGAGAGATCTAGCCAACAGATCTTTTCCAGCAGGCATAATACCGTAGTGGGGTCTCAAAAGACAAGCATGCTTTTGTGGTAGATAACTGTTGGCCTCCAAATAACTGGTTACATTCTTAAGAAGAAAAAAAATGTGGCCTATTTTGGCTGTTAGTTTTATTTTTCCAGAATTGGAAAACTCCTTCTCTGAAACACAGGAATTACAGAGTTGAAAAAAAGGTCCTCATCTCAGTCATCAGTAGGAGTTTGTCTCTGAGATTATCAGCTCTAATGGCAATCTGATTGTGATGGAGACTCTACTTCACCATCTAGACTCTGGAGGGTATGTGCACATATGTACGCTTCTTCCTGAACCTCTAAGTTACATTCAAGTAAATGGCAGAACTCCACTCTGGTTCCCACTAACCTGTTGAATAAGCACAGCAGTTCTTCATGCTGCTCACTCACCCTTAGAATATGATCTCTGTCTTATTGACTCTTTTATTTAGCAAGAAGTTGTGGACCTCAATTTTGTATGTGGCTCTGTGCCTAATACCACAGAGGCAAAGATTTATTTCCTTTTCCATTTATTTTAACCCACACTATTGCATGAAGTCTTTGCCTATGCAAACACAAAGATTTCAGCCCTGTAAGGGCTTATAATCTCATGTTCTTTCACTTTAAAAAAAAATCACTTAATCCCCTCCCTCTCTCTTTGGGGTGTGTGTGTGTGTGTGTGTGTGTGTGTGTGTGTGTGTGTTTTATGGTATCTGCATGCGTGGTGCAAGTGTATAGTATTCATGCTCATACAGGACAATGTAAAGGTTAGAAAATGACATTGGGAAATTTTCTCTGCTTGTCTTAGTCAGGGTTTCTATTCCTGCACAAAAACATCATGGCCAAGAAACAAGTTGAGGAGGAAACGGTTTGTTCAGTTTACACTTCCACATTGCTGTCATCACCAAAGGAAATCAGGACTAGAACTCACATAGGGCAGGAACTTGGAGGCAGGAGTTGATGCAGAAGCCATGGAGGGAGGCTGTTTACTGAATTTCTTCCCTTGGCTTGCTCAGCTTGCTTTCTTATAGAATCCAGGACTACCAGCCCAGGGATGGCACCACCCACAATGAGCCCTCCCACCCTTGATCACTAATTGAGACAATGCCTTACATCTGGATCTCATGGAGGCATTTCCTCAAGGGAGGCTCCTGTCTCTCTGATAACTCCAACTTGTGTCAAGTTGACACATAAACACATCACTATTAAGCCTCAACCCTTACTTTCTTATTCATTCCCAAGATCTAAATAACTTTAAAAGTTCCACAGTCTTTACAAATTCTTACATATTAAAATTTCAATCCCTTTCAGATATCCAATCTCTTTTCAATTCAAAATCTTTTTACAATTCAAAGTCTTTTAACTGTGGGCTCCACTAAAATACTTTCTTACTTCAAGAGAAAAATATCAGGGCACAGTCACAATCAAAAGCAAAATCAAACTCTAACTGTCCAGTGTTTGGGATGCACTCATGATCTTCTAGGCTCCTCCAAGGCCTTGGCTCACTTCTCCAGCTCCGCCCTTTGTAGCACACACCTTGTCTTCTAGGCTCCAGCGGCCTGTACTCCACTGCTGCTGCTGTTCTTGGTGGTCATCTCATGGTCCTGGCATCTCCAAAACACTGCTATTTTCTGTTGCAACTGGACTGCACTTTCACAAATAGCCACTCATAGACTCTTTTCATGGTGTTAAGCCTCGACTTCTCTGCATGTCCTGGGCCTTCAACTGGCATTGAGGCTGCACTTTCACCAATGGCCTCTCCTGACCTCTCACAGTGCCAAGCCTTAGCTGCTACCCATTCATGTTTCAAAACCAGCACCACCTGGGTGACTCATATATTACCAGGTTTGGCTGCCAACAGGAAGTACAACCATGGCTGTCTCTGGAACAGAGCTTCTCTGTGCTCTCAGAAAACATTTCTCAGAAGATTTCACCTTACTGATGCTGGTCTCTTCTTAATCATTGCTTATTTCTTAGCTCCAGCTAACCATCATCAATAGTCCCAGTAATGCAATGGTTTTGTTCTAGTAGCTCTGGTATCTTGTTAATCACAGCTGATTCTTCAACCCCAGCTAGCCAAAACCTTCATAATCAAAATAGCAACAGCCCCAATAAGAGTCTTTAATCTTCCCTCTGAAATTTCATAAGCCAGGCCTCCATGGTTTGCACTATTCTCAACATTATCTTCCAAGCTCCTACAGAACATCCCACAAAGCTCTTAACACCCAAAGGCTCTTCTAGCCCAAAGTTCCAAAGTCCTTCCATAGTCCTCACAAAAACATGGTTAGGCTGTCATGTGACTACCCTACTCCTGGTACCAATTTGTCTTAGTTAGGGTTTCTATTCCTGCACAAACATCATGACCAAGAACCCTTGATCGCTAATTGAGAAAATGCCTTACAGCTGGATCTCATGGAGGCATTTCCTCAAGGGAGGCTCCTTTCTCTGTGATAACTCCAGCTTGTGTCAAGTTGACACACAAAGCCAGCCAGTACACTGCTGCTGTCCACTTTATGCCCTTGGGAGAAGGTCCCACACCAAGCTGAAAGCTCATAGTTTGTGCTAGGGTAGCAGGCCATTGAGCTCTTGGGATCCACTTGTCTCTGTTCTCTAGTGCTAGGGTTACAGGTATGCACAGCAATGTGTGGCTTTTTACCTGGGTGCTGGGGATTCTACTCCAGGTCCCCATGCTTGCAGAGCAAGAGCAAGCGCACTCTTACCCATTGACTCCCTTCAAATGAACTTTAAAATTTAATCTCTTTTTAGCTAAAGGTACAATATTTGGATACAAATGTTTTACTTTACTTAGTCTTAAGAACAAAGCCCATGATCCTCTTGAGTCTGTGTAACAGAGCTGTCCATCTCCTGTCATGTCAACAGATACAGATTCAAGTGAAGCTACCCGAGTTACACGCATCTCAGGTTTGAAGCCTGTGAGTACACAGAAGAGTTCATATTCTGGCGATAACGAAAAATGCACGAATATCCCTAAGGACACACGTGTAATAAAGAATACATGTGAAGAATAGAGAAACTGAAGTTCTGAGATAAGTCATTGAACAGAGTTTTAAAACTGCAAGATTTAGGAATGGAGGCATCTAGCTTCAAAGATTTAAGGCAGAAGCTGGCTAGACTGCAGCCCCCTTCTTTGTGGTTTCTTTAATTCCATAAACACAGCTCTCTTTAGATGGCTGGTGTTTGACTTACAATAGCATGCACAGTGCCTCCTCTGAGTCAGGTCCTGAGTGTCCTAATCCAGACTCTGTATTTACAAAACAGAAAGGGTTTGCTTGAGGTTTTGATCTAGGAGATGTTTGAGCCCGTTGTGAAGGGAAAATATTTAAAAAGAATTATTATATTCTTGAGTAGTCCCCAAATGGACATTAAGCCAGGGATTATGAAACGTGAAATATCGATAAAGAAAAGATGAAGGGAGACTCAGAAAGGATAACTGTGATGAGGATCATCACAAATCTGGATGCTACCATGGGCAGAGATGGCTTCTTCTGGTGGCAGACATCCATTGAACAGGGAGGGACACCAAGTGACCCAACCTGGATGCAAAAGTTGTACTTCTATTGCCCAGTTCCAACTCCCAGCTCTACGTGGTTAATGTTAACCCTGTGGGAAGAACCGGGTAGAAAGACGACTAACAAGACACCGTGGCGCCGAGTCATTTTGCTGTGAAATCCCCTTAAACCGATTTAACTCTCCTACCATCCTCCAAATGGCTGGACTTCCCCTTCTTCCTTCTTAAATACACCTGTCCTTCTATTTCACTAGACTCAGCCAGTTATAGTTTAAACTGTGTGCTTCATTCTAGAGCCACGCTCCTCCCAAGTCCACACTCTTTACACTCTGTAGATTTATCCAGTGTCATTTGTAATGTCGTGTATTTCCACCAAGTGTTACCGCTGTAAATTAGAGACAAACAGGCTGGGGGCAAATCACAGAGACAGCTGCTGCCCCTCAAAGAGTCAAGGGTTTCCCCATTGCCGTCACTCAGACCCACCTCTGACCTGGTTATGTGACATCGGTGAGTTTATAATCTAGTCACCTTAACATTCAGTTTCTCTGTAAAATATCGCTGATAAACTTTCAAGTTTCCTCTCTGAACGAAATCAGTGGAAAGAATTTTTTGATAGAGTATTGGGTTTGTTTGTGTGCTATCTATTATTACTATTGTTACTGAAGAACATCAGGATATTTCAGTGATTTAACAGGTTAAGAACTACTTTACTGAAGGGGAACTCATTAATGGTACTCTCTGGAAAGAGGGAGGGTACTATCTGATTGATACTCAGAATGTCATACATGCAGACAACGATCCTTGCTTCCTGGGGTTGTCCTCGGTAAGAGAGAGATAAGACAGTGTTTGTAATGGGTCAGGCTTTCTGTCAGTCCTCAGCTGGAATCTGGAGTATGGGAAAGCAGTGCCATGGTGAATTCTCAAGTGTGTCTGACACATTGTCCTTTGGGCAGAAGGCATTTCAAAGCCACTCTTCCAGATGTCATACTGTCATTACACCAAAGCGCCACAGTCTTCCCAAGTGTCCGCAAGCAGTGTGAATTCTTCCTCTGTTTATATGGCTGTCACCATGCAGTCAGCACTCCGGAACATTCCATGCACTGCTTCAGAAATTTAGCTGTGTGCAGATTAAGATGAGCCACGTCTATCAGAAATGCTCGGGATCAGAATTGTTTAGGATTCTGCTTATTTTCTTTTCTGGTTGTGGACCATTTGCATACACAGTCAGAGATCTTAGAGATGGGGAACAGAGCATAAACACAAAACTCATTTACATTTTATACATACCTTATGCACACAGCCTGAAGGTTATTTTATACAAAAGTTTTAATAATTTTGTGCATGAAACAAGGTTTTCTGGTATGGAATTTTCCACTTGAAGCCTAGTGTCCTTGCTTAAAAGTTTCAGATTGGGAGGGCATTTCTGATCTGGGCTTTCAGGTTGATTGATTTCTATTATAAAAATTATGCATGGATTTTGATTTGTCTTTTTTTTTTTTTTTTTTTTTTCAGATTTACTTGTCGGGGCATTTGGAAGAGGGAAAGTAGCTGTTTACAGGTAAGTGGTTGCTGGTATGTAAATGTCTGCTTTAGCTGCATTTCCCTTACATTGTTAGTCTTGCCCTGGAGACTTTAAAGACCCATTCCACCTGTTTATTCTGGAGACAGGCCCTATGTCCCTTTAAAACTCTGCATGTATTTTCCCTCTATTTTAAACCTTTCTCTCATTTCTATATACTTTTATTCTCATACTTTATGAGCAAGTCTCTAGCTCCTACCAATATAACTGACATTAAATAAGGCATTAAACTACTCACCAAATCAGAAAATGACCCATGTTTTAGGTGGATCTAGTTCTGGGAATCACTGATATCCATACTTGTAGGACAGAATTATGACAGGCAGAACGTGACTGTTTACACTCATTCCTACACCTGGGTGTGGAAAAAAAGTTGGGAATAGAACATGCCAGGAGTCAGTCATCCCCTCCCAAGCAAGACCTGATGTAGCACTAATGCAGCAGCACTAATGCAGCAAAGCCAATGCTCCAGCACCCATGCAGCCACACCACTAATGCAACACCAATACAGCAGACCTGGATTTAGAACCTAATCCTTCCACAGACTAACTGTTGTGTATTTTGGGGAACACTCTTATAGCCTTCAGAGCCTCTGGTTCTCATCTGTAAACCGGACTAGCGAATCAGTACTTACCTCATGAGATTACCTCTGTCCGAGGATTCAGTGAGAATCTGAATGCAAATTATACTAAGTAATAACTGGTTAGATAGCGGGGCTTTCTTGAAAGGTTTATTATGAACCCAAGAGACTAGGTTAGGATTTCAAGCAAGGCCATGCATGAATGCATGGATACAGACCTGCGTGTGCAGGTGTCCTAGGCATGTGATGCTAAATTAGTTAATTTGCAGAGAGATCCTAAGGTTAGCTCTCCTCAAATCAGTAAGTTTTACTCCTCGACCCTAGTATAAAAATGCATCATGAACTGATTTGAGCCGGCTATTCTCACTCAGGTTACAAAGAATCAGATAGCAGAAAATCCTACAGCTCTCAGGTACGAGGCTCAGGCTTCTTATGGCCATAAACTGACGACCGCTCAGAAGCCTGGCTCTGTCTGTCAACCTCCAAATCCACCACAGCTCTGGGCCAATCCCATATTGTCCATGATCCGCTCCAGCCTACTGCTGGCACAAGGACCTAAGTGCCTGCCGATTCTTGCAGAAATAGAAATCCTGTCACAGGCAACTCTGCTCAAGAACACCCCAATGCCCAGAATGTTCCTCTCCATCCTCTTCTCTGTTCTTGAGAGGATTATCACCCCCCTCAAAGGTAATCACCTGGGTGTGGTAATCACCACAGCAAACCTCTAGCATGCCTAACATTATTTTATCATCCTATTTTTACAGATAATACAAATTTGAAAATAAAAGAAATACAGCACAGAAAACATCAATAGGCTTGTAAAAAATCCCACTGGTCCCCATGTTGTTATCATGAACTGTGTGAGGTAGTGGCTTGCACAGCAGTTTGCCCCTAGACATGGCCTTCCCTTCTGTCTGTCAGAGGAAACCTATTCACCATGCCACCAGTATATACCAAACTCTGGAAACTTTGGCTCCTAGCTAGTATCTCCTATACTAAGAGATGCTAAGCTTCAAAAGCTGCTTCACTCTCCTGCTCTGTGATTTACTCTCTTGTCTTGTTACCCTCTCTTGGGTAGTCCAATGGCATTCATATCCATTCCTCTCTTCGGATGTAACTTTTAGAATCACCTAGAGAGTATGTTTAAGATTTTAGCCCTGGGGTGCTGGAGAGATGGCTCAGCGGTTAAGAGCACTGGTTGCTCTTCCAAAGGTCCTGAGTTCAATTCCCAGCAACCACATTGTGGCTCACAACCATCTGTAATGGGATCTGATGCCATCTTCTGGTGTGTCTGAAGACAGCAATAGTGTACTCACATACATAAAATAAATAATGCTTTAAAAAAAAATAATGTTGGCCCTTACCCCTGAAGGTTTGAGTTCCACTGACCCATGATATTGTCTGGGCATAGTGTTTACTTGAAAATTCCCAAGTAACTATACTGTGCAGTCAGGATTGAGAACCACTGCTCTGGGTGGAGAACAGAATGGTTCTTTAAACCCACCTTCGTGTGGTCAGCTAAATCTGCAAAGCTTAGCTATAAAACTACTGATCAATTTGAAAAATTATCAATGAGCCAACAATTTCCAGAACCCTCAAGTACTTATTATGAGTCGAAATGTCTTGGGGTTGGAGAGTTTGGCTCTGTGGTAAAGAGAGCTTACTGTCCCTGCTGAAGACCTGAGTTTGGGTTCCATCTTCCACGTGGTGTGGCTCACAGTTACCATTAACTCCATCTCCAGGACATCTGATGCCCTCTATGGCTTCCCAAGGCACTGGCGTGTGCACACACATAATACATAAATAAAAGTAAAAGAACCCTTTGAAGAAAATATATGTCTCCTCAAACACGAACAGAGAGTCTCAAAAAGCCATGGAGCAGTAGTCTACTCACACCATATTATCATGATACAGTGAGTCCACTTGATAAAGAAATCAAGCCGATGGAGCTGATGTGTTTGGCAGGCTTCCAGCATCCTCTGTTGAGACTTCTCTACTATCATGTGGCTTAGAGATCAGCCAAGTGTGGTGCCCATTTATTCATGACATGGGCAGGACTCATTGTGCAAGGCTGGGCCTGTGGTGTTGACAATGGCTTCTAGAGGAAGAGGATCCCTCTGTGACTCGTGAATCCCACTCACACCCTGGCTCCTCTCCTTACAGAGCAAGGCCAGTTGTAACTGTGGATGCCCAGCTTCTCCTGCACCCAATGATCATCAACCTTGAAAATAAAACTTGCCAGATTCCAGAATTCGTGACTCCTGTGGCCTGGTAAGTTAGCCCATTGCTATGCGCATTCTAACATGGGTTCAAATTGCCTAGGATCTTTTTTTTTTTTTTTTAAATTATGTATTTGGGTGCAGAAAGTCTGAGTTAGGGCCTGAGATCATGCACACTGTGGATCCAGAAAAATCTTCGAGAGAATGTTGACATTCTGAACTATAGACTTGAGTGGCAAGAAGTCAGTGTTGCCAGAGGAAGAGTGTGTGGTTCTAGGCTCTGACTTAGACAGGGCCAGCGCTCTAACCTACAGGCTCTGAGATAAAAAGACCAAAACATTTGGAAAAAGTCTTAAACAAGCTTTTTCATGGCACTCTGAATGTTATCCAAACCCAAAACACATCAAAATACCTTGACTCTTATTTTTGAATATACTGTATATATTTCGTCTCTCTTTAAAAAAAAAAAATAAATTAGCAAAGATTAATTAGTTTCAGGTGCACAACTAGATAGACGTTTAATGTTATAAAAAAGGAGATTTTTGTACCCTTAGCTGTTCTTGTGGCCATGATATTACAAGGGTCAGTAGGAAAACATGGCTTATCCAGCATTTGATCCAGCTTGTCACCTGAAATGACAGAACAGAACTGGGTTATAACACATCCCGTGGGAAAAAAATACCAGTTTGTTTGTTAGTATGGGGGTTCCCAGGCATCAGAAGACAATGTACGATGGGACAAGGGCATTTCCTCTGGAAAATCAACAAAGATTTTGAGATGTTTGAGATTGACCCTCACTTGCCAAGGTGAGTGTTGAGGCAGTATCTTCGGTTCTTGAAAATATCAAAACAAAGGAAAAGCCAGTGTTACCACTAAGAAGCTGTTTTCAGCCTATCCTAGCTTGTTGCTCATGGCCTCTGGACAGGCATTCCTACAGAAGTCCAAGCTGTGGAGATGGAAGATAGAGAGATCCAGGATCCTAGGAATTCTTTGGAAAGCCTCTTGTGTGGAGAGCTCTTGGTGTAGGAAGGCCGGCCTCTCCTTTAACTGCCTAGGAAAGTGGTTGGGAAATGCCCTGAGCACATTTTAAAACAGTTTGAAACCATAAAGTGGTATAATGAAACCCGATCTGAGAAAACAGGTGAAAGCCAACAGTTTTCTAACACCTGGCGGGATTCAGTGAACTCTAAGTGGTCTGTGAGCGCTACTTGGATGGAAACATCAAGATTCTAATGTTCTCCAAGGAGCCCCGTGTTCACACCTTCAAAACCCTGGGTTTCCACATTGTGTTCTTTTAAGATTAATGGCAACCCTCCAGTATAGAATGTGTTTATTTTCAAATAAATGACTTTTTCCCCTAAGTGTTTTAGTTTTATTGATTAAAGGGAGAGAGAGAGAGATTGGAGTCTTTTTTCAATAGATATAGAACTATTCACTTCTGTTCAGGAAAAAAAAAAAACACATTTTTTTTTTTTTTTAGTCTTTGAAATTTTTCATATGTATATAAAATGTATCTTGATGATTCCACCCCTGACTCCATTCCTACCCCACCCCCAACCCCAGGACCCTCAACATATCTCCCTCACAACTTCACGTTCTTCTCTTGGAGTTATTTGTTTCTTTAGCCCGCTGAGTCCAGTTAGTGCTGTTGATTGAGGTCGCCCAGTAGGACACTGGGAGCCCAGCAGTGTTCATACAGCTGAGGAGCACCAGCCTCATCCCCAGCTGCCGTCAGCTGCCAGTAGCCCTCAGCAAACGCCTTCCCTTTTGGCTGCCATTTTCTTGTTCCCCGGAGTCACAGTCACTAAGATACAATGTAACTTGTTCTATAGACAAATTATACTGCTGTTATTTAATTCTGTCACATTACTTGTATTTAATTCGATGGTATCCTTTTCTGAAAGACACTTAATTTTCAAGTACAAGCCTTTTCCTGTGTTTCAGAATAATCAGGGACAAAGTTATGGGTTGAGGGTGTATCTCAGTGGTAGACTATCTTCAGAACCCAAAGCCAACCAACCAGACAGAAGCTAGGAAGCAAACAGCTGACTCCTGCAGAATGTTTTGTAGATGTAGAATGTTTTGCCGATAGTTTACCCAAAGTGTTTGAAAGGCATCTTTGCTGTGACACTGACCTGGTTTAACTTGTACTGTAAATGAGCTCTTTTGCAAACTCCAGTCACAAATCATTCCTCGCTTCCTCCCATGTGGATTTCTGTGTCATTCAGCCAGCTGTCTGGCTTTGGGTTTTTTGTTGTTGAGTTTTTGTTTTGTTTTGTTTTAATATCTGCTGTTGACATTATTCAGGAAAAAGGAAATGAAATTCAGCATAACAAATATTAAGATAATTGGTTACTAATGAGAAAACCTATTTTTTCTATTTTGTAAACATAAACAACCAGCTACTTCTCCAATACGAAAAAGAGAGAGAAGTTTTTCAGATATGAATGACATCACATGAAATCAGATATTTTTCATCACTAAAGTAGAGTTGGGTTGGTAATAATTGGGCCAATGAGATGGTTCAACTTGTAAAGGCTCTTGCCCCACGTGCCTTGGGACCTGTGTTTAGTCCCCAGAACCCTAGTAAAGGTGGAAGGGAAACCAGCTCGACAAAACTGTTCTCTGATCTCCATATGATCTCCATGGCATGTGTGCTCCCCAACACACATATAAAGTACATATATGCATGATAATAAATAAATAAATTAGAATTAGTGATTGTTTGCTTTGTACTTTCATTGTTAGATTGTATATGTATATGGTGTTTGTGTGGTATATATATTGATATGTGTATGCACATGGGCATGTGGGTGTGTGCACATAGGTGTGTGGAAGCCGCAAGTCGACACCAGCTATCTTCCTTAGTCTGTCTCCATCTTAGTTTTGAGACAGGGTCTCTTATTGAACCTCACTCTCATGGATTAGGCTACCCTAGCTGGCCATAACCTCTAGAGCAGTGGTTCTCAACCTTCCTAATGCTGTGACCCTTTAATACAGTTCTTCATGTTGTGGTGACCCTAACCATAAAATTATTTTCACTGCTACTTTGTGACTGTAATTTTACTATTGTTGTTAATCATAATGTAAATATCTAATATGTGGGTCATCTGATGTGACCCCTGAAAAAGGGCCATTCACCTCCAAGGTGTCTGCACCCACATTTTGAAATCCACTGCCCTAGAATCTCCTGCCTCTGTACCTCTTCCCCTCCTCCAACCCCAGAACTAGGATGATTACTGTTGGGCCTAGAGGTTTCATTTGGATGTTGGTGATATAAATATGCTTCTACAGCAAGCACTGGACCAACTGAGAATCTCCTCCATCTGGCTTTGAATTCTGAAACCACATTTGACATTCATCTCATTTTTTTATTGTATATAACCACAAACAGACTTACACCGCAAGCTCATTATTCACCAGTTCATGGCGGGCAAATAGTGTGGGGATCGTGTTGTGGACTTCCTGTCTTCTGTGGACAGCAGCCTGTCTGCCTATAGCTTTATTTAGATAGACTCAATGAGAACAATCAGTTGATTTCATGTAGTTTTCATTGGGCTTCATTTTATTTTATTAAATTGAAAATAATCAGACTAATAGGCTTTGCTGAATTTAAACATATATCATAGCTTAAAATTATATTTTATATTAAGTCATATTTCACAGCTTTGCCTGACACAATTCACAATTATGTATGGACCTGATTCTTTGGGATCAAACTCATAAGTCTTTAGACATAGATAATAAATATTTCTCTATTAGTGGATATTTAGAATGAGCATGTTCATCCACTAATGTAGAATTTTGAAATTTTAGTTTAAAACAGAATTAAGGAAAACCCGCGACTTGGAAAAGATATTTCAGCTAGAGCCATCTTTAACTTTCTGGGTTCAGGTTGGAATGCTACTCTAAATAATTCAGCAGGCTATCTCAGTTATAGTACATTTGAATGAGAAAAGTTAAACTCATCCAACTGTTAATGATACTGACTGACAGGGAGGACTAAGAAAGAAGTATAGATGTGCTCTGACATAAATCATAAACTGAGAATAAAGCCTTCAGCTGACGGCATTTACCAAACTCTTTACCAAGACAACGTCCATATTCATAGCTGTAACTTACTCCTTTGTGAAAGCTATATTACTTCACGTGGTATAAATCAATTAGTGTCTCTAAATCCACTTTAATTTTATATATTGATAAATTCATAATAAATGTGACTGTACTTTGGCAAAGCTTTGTCTATACTGAGGAACAGTGAGTCAGATATTGGTCAGTGGACCACAGTAACACACACCAAGTGCTTACGAATAAGCTGAACACGTAAAAAAAAATTGAGAGGCCAGTACTGCCAGAAAATTTAAAGATGTTTACCTACGACCTTCCTTGAATAATTCTAATCGAAGGAGAAGTGGGTTGGAGTTTGTGATTTCTCTGGGGAAGTGGTATAAACAGTTGTAATAGCACAAACATCTCAGGAAACTTTTGGCTAAATGGTGTGTGGCGAATTACTTACCCTGAAGGGAGACATTGACTGAGGTCACAGAGATAGATGAATCCCAGATGTGACACATTTCTGTTACGTTTGACACAGGAAGCTGACATCCAATTAGGGCATGATTGGAGAGTCTTTCCTTTTTTGAATTCCATAGCAATACTCAAATCATACTAGAATTTTTAGTAAAACCTTTTAGGACTGCCATTAAATCATGCTTCTCTTACATCTTTACTTTCTTGGTGATATGCACAGGCCCTCTCTGTTAAACTATTAGACTGCTAGACTAGGAAGAGGTGAGAATATTTTATAAACTCAGGCAGAGACAAGTGGATATTTCCATTCAGTCTATGGCCACAGACCAGGGCAAGTTCCAGTCATGGGACAATCACAAGCACCACAAACATTTCTTGGGTGACAGTGTATGCTGAAGGAGAAATTACAAAGTATCTTCCAGCCAGTTGTCACCGTCTTGTTACCCACATCACTGCACACTGCTAGCTGGAGTCAGCTGCTTTAACTTTCTCTGCCTCTCTTCTTTCCTTCTACCTCCATTACTATCCCACTCCTTGCAAGGTACCACGTTCTAATCTCATCCCAGCGGAGGGATGCATTGATGTTAAGACAAGCATGCTGCTCCATGCTTAAGAGTAAATGCACATGCCTCACCATGGCTTCAAAGCCCTGTTGTGCACTCAGATACCAAACCTGCCGACCTCCTATCTTTCTGGGAGCTCTGACTACGTCGAAAAATCTTTCAGTGCTCAAGTGGAGCCATGCTTCTGCTGTTCTCCAGGCTTTTCCATGGCATCTCCCCCACCATATTGCCCAGTTCTTTACTCCGTGGCGCAAGGAATATATTCCTGTGTAGTTATTGCATAAAGACAGTGGGGGTATTGATTAATCAATTGATTAAATCTCTGGTAATATTTTCAAGTATTTGCCTTCATAAACAAAGCTACCTGTGTCAATTGTATTAGTAATTTCATTGAGCTGGCATGTGTGCCTGTGAGTGTGTGCACATGAATATGTGTGTGTACATATACGCCCATGTGTATGTATATGTAATTAAGAGTATGGAGGGAAGCCACGTATTTATTTTATCTGGAAGGATGGGTAGGAAGATTTCTATCACAAATTCAAAACTTTACTAACCAATAAATTACTGACTACTGTCTTCCCACAGCTTTTCTTTACGAGTCTGTGCATCCATAGCAGGCCAGAGCATTTCAAATACAATAGGTGAGAATATTTTCATTTTTATGCTATCCTATGCAAAGTAAACATAACGTACTTGTCTGCACAGACAATAGAAAACTAAAGAGCCCTTTGTGAAAACTCGAGTTGTTATTGTATATTTAAAAACTATCGAATTAATACTGCTTTAATCACGGGCAGCAGCTATCAAAAACATAATTGTTGGGAAAGTGGCATGTGTGGGTTTTTTTTTGGGGGGGGGGTAAGTTATAAAACATGGGCTGTGGAGATAGCTCGGTTGTGCATGCTTGCTGAGCAAGCATGAGGACCTAAATTGAAGTCTTCAGTACTATAGAAAAGCCAAATGTGGCAGATGCCTCTATGATCCCAGTATTGGAGAGGTACAGACAGGCACTTTCCAGATCTCCTGACCAGCTACCCTAGCCAAACTGGTGAGCTTCAGGCTCAATGAAAGAGTCTGTCTCAAACAAATAATTGGGGTGGGGGAATCAAGTAAGACACCCAGTGTCACCCTCTGTCTTCCACATGCACACATACTCATAAACCACCCAAACCCCCCCCCCACACACACACCTGATTGCATAAACACATGAACAAGTGCTCACACATAACACCACACATGCATTCAAAGCCACAAAATATTTAGATACTGGGCATGATTTTTTTTTTCATACATCAGCGTATGTGCGATCCAACTATGAAAGAAAAGGTTTTCCTGAATAAGCGTCTTGAAACGAGTCCCGTCCCCTGCAGTACTGCGTTGGCCCGATGCTTTCCCAGCATGATTCTGTTTACTCCCTGTCTGTCTGTCCTTTAGCCCTGATGACTGAGGTGCAGTTAGATTTCCTGAAGCAAAAAGGAGCCATCAAGCGGACACTCTTCCTCCACAACCACCGGTCCCAGCTCACCTTCCCCTTTGTGATGAAGCAGCAGAAATCCCTCCACTGCCAGGATTTCATGGTTTACCTTAGAGTAAGTTCTCTGGAAATCCCCTCTAGGATTTATCATGTTCAAATCCAAATTCTAACTGTTTCTATCTGGTTAACCGTCACGCTTGCCACGGACCTCCACATCTGTCTATTTCGCTTTTCCGGGAGGAGACTCTGGCTTAAGGTAGGATACTTTCTTGCTGACCTGGCTTCAAACAGCCCAGTGATTTGTTCCTCTTAATCTCTCAGGCTTCCTGTTTGTTTTGGACAAAATGCTGATAATAGCATCTTACTCAGGTGGTCTTCATTTTAACTGCCTCCCCTCCCTCATACATAAAAGTTCAACACAATTTATTTGATTTTTTTTTTTTATCCTATGTGGGTATGTCCTGTTAGATTTTATCAGGATACATTTAGAACTGGCTTGGGAAAACATTTAGACAACCAATATTTCATTAAAAATAATGTGTAATTGTGCTTATAGAGGTGATATGGCTTTACAAATCCTCGTGAAATTTAAAATTCAAATTATCTGGAACCAATTATCCACCGTCCTGCTGCCAGATGTTAGAGAGGGATCAATGGTCCCATTCACTCTCTTCCCACTAAGGCTTAGTTCACAGGGAGAATCTAGTGAGGACTAAAGGTTCACAACTAGACTTTAGAATGAGAACCCAGGCACATGGTCCCCCTCCCCAACTTAGTAGGACCTCAGTTAGCACAACTGAAAGGCAGGAGACTAGCTGCATGCTTAGTGCTTGGTGCTAAGTGCTTAGTGCTTAGTGCTTAGTGATTAATTCTCTCTCCTCACCCAGGGAGGACTCCCGTTTCTTTATCCAAGGGACCTTCAAATGTGCTGAAAGTATCTTGTTCATAAAATGACTTAAAGACATAGCAAAAGGGGAAAGAGAAGTAAGACGTTTTCTTCCTCGGAGCCCAAGAGAACCTTCTGGCAGCTTCATCAAAACAAAAAATCCTGAGTCATGATGTTCTCTGGCATGCATGGTATATAAGTGTAATGTTTTACTTGGCGACTTGACCGATTCTGTGTCAGATGTTACAAGTCCAGAGTGCCTGGTGTTACAGATCTGGGGTGCCTGAAAATCTCCTCTAGACAGTAGTTCTCAGCCTTCCTAATGTTGCGACCCTTTGATACAGTTCCTCCAGTAACCCTAGATCATAAAATTACTTTTGTTGCAACTTCATTACTGTAATTTTGTTACTGTCATGAATCATAATGTAAATGTCTGATATACAAGATATCTGATATGCAACCCCTATGAAATAAATGGTCGTTCAACCCCCTAAAGGTGTTTCAGCCCACAAGTTGAGAGCCACTGCTCTAGAGTATCCCAGGACAGCCATGGCTCTAAGTGATTTCACCACTGGACTTATGTATGCCAGCTACTGCCAACCACACGCCTGAGCTCCCAATCCATCCTGGTACTGTGAACATCACAAGCACTGACAGCCGTTCAGGGTTGCCTGCTTGTCATAGACTAACATCTTGCAGTCATTTCACGGACCTGAGTGGGTGATTACTTTTTCCTAGGATGAAACTGAATTCCGAGATAAATTATCTCCAATCAACATCAGCCTGAACTACAGTTTGGATGATTCCACCTTTAAAGACAGCCTGGAAGTGAAGCCAATTTTGAACCACTACAGGGACAATGTAGTTACTGAGCAGGTTAGTCTTTGAGGCAAGACTCTGAAGGCTTTTTCATTGCCATTCTCTGGAGAGAGATGTTCCTACGATCTGAAGATGAAAGTCAGACCCTCTATTTCCATCTGTACACAGCTATTTAGCTCTAGGGACAGGATCCTAACATGTTTTCTTACATACTTTTGGAAATCTTTCTCCACTTAGGCAATCAAGATTTAATTTGTTCAAATATAGTAGTAATGGAAGCAATGGAACCAGTCCTTCTCACGATAGTGTCTGTTAGCATCGTCTACAGACATTTCAGAACAGTCTGGAAATGGGTGATGAAATAAGCCCAGTCAGCATGCTGTTTTACCTCATAGCGTGTGGAGCTGTGTAGACTTATGTGGAGTGGCAGGAAAGCTTAGGTTCAGTGGATGGAATCCTTTCCGATCATCAGGAGGAAGGATGTGAGTTGAGCTTTCTCAGATTCTCTCTGATGCTTCCCTTGTTCCACACAGGCTCACATCCTGGTGGACTGCGGAGAAGACAATCTATGTGTCCCTGACTTGAAGCTGTCAGCTAGGCCGTAAGTTTAAATAAATAAATGTGTGCACCCACCTGGTGGTCTCTGGGTGTTTACTTAAAGCTTCTTTCGAGAAAGTATATGCTTCCAAGAAACGGAGGAGGGAAAGTGATTCACGGAATTCCTTAGTGTGGCTACACTTCGGATTTCCCTCTGATCTGGTCAGTTCTCTGTCACTGGTGTCAAGTGACACAGCCCGAGATCTTGCCTGGGCCATTTCATCTTTCAGCAAGCATCAGAGGGCTAAAAGTGTTTTTGTTGAAAGTAAACTCATGTGTGGCATGGCTCAGGTTCTATTTACTTACCTCAGTCAAGTGAGAAAGGGTTCAGTCCACACCTTAACCAAACTTGTTTTTGTAGCACCCCATGACTCAAAGGCCTCCTTAAAACTGTCAAAACAAAATTAATTTTAATTTACTGGGGGTGGGGGGGTTAAGACTTAAAAGACACACTGGGGGGTCAAGCAGAAGGTGTCAGAAAGTCAAATGAGAATCAAAGGGCTCCACAGTCACCAGTAAAGGAGATTCTTGACTCTGGATCTCCTAACTGCACTGCTGTGTGAGGAAAGAAATAGTACTTGGGACTGAGACATCACTGGGTGGAAAAGCAGGGCTGTTTTTCTCTCACCCAGGAATGCCTAAACTACCAGCGTTTGGAATCTGTTTGCTAATCTCTCAAGGGAACTTGCCCCAAAGTTCATAATTTAATAAGTGTCAAAAGCAATAGCTTTGAGGCGGGGGTCAAAAGTGGAAGGAGGCATTTCTGAACATTGGTTTCATTTGGAGTTCAAAGTGAGCTAAATTTCCTTAAAATACCTCAAAAGCCCTCCCTCATCCACTTAGATCCTGTTTCCCTGCCTGTTTCTCTCTCTTAGCATCCTTGATGCTGAGTGTCCTTCCTCTATCACTGTCTACAGGAGCTTTCTCTCCCTACAGCCCACTCTCCCGCTGTGTGTTCTCAGTGATAGGAAGGAGCTGGGGACCCTTCATTCTGGTTCCGAAGTCAAATGTTAAGTTTGCAGGAATTTCGGTAGCCGACCACTCTGTGTGTTGATGGCTTCAAATTGGTCACTGTGGGGGGGCAGGCACAACACTGGAATTCACAAATGATATGTATCAGTTTTATTTTTAAGAACAAAATGTTAACTAGTTGCTTGCACACCATGGAGAACATTGTCCCAACTTCCCCATTCTGAAATTGTTCTCTTAAATCTCCCTATGGGCTTTTCAGAACCATCTACCTTCTTTCTCAGTCCTAGCCTTACATTTACCAGTTTTTCTTGGTTTGTTTGTTTGTTTGTTTGTTTGTTTGTTTGTTTGTTCTGAGACAGACTCCTGCTATGTAGCTCAGTAGTCCAGGATGGTCTCAAACTTCCAATTCTCCACCCCAGTCTCCTCAATGCTTAGATTTTCAGGTTTTCTCTCTCTCTCTCTTTTTTTTTTTTCTGCTAAATCATTATTTTCCTTGGTTTGTTCCTTTGCATGTTTGTTTGTTTTAAGACAGATTTCTGCTGTGTAGCTCAATAGTCCAGGATGGTCTCAAACTTCCAATTCTCCCATCCCAGTCTCCTGAGTGCTTAAATTTACAGGCACACATTATTTAAATTTCTTAAATAGAATATTTATGAAGGCAGTGATGTAGAATTTGCATAATCATCCTTTTTACACTGTATTTTTTAGAGATAAGTATCAGATAATTATTGGCGATGAAAACCACCTAACGCTTATAATAAATGCAAGAAATGAAGGAGAAGGAGCCTATGAAGCTGAACTCTTTGTTCTGATCCCGGAAGAAGCCGATTACATTGGGATCGAGCGCCACAACAAGGTAAGGCTGGAATCCAAGTAAATATTAAGTCTGACAAGCAGGGCTGAGTCTTTCCTCCTAAAAGAGATCAGAATGGTGCCTTCCTTTGTCAGCTCATACTAGCAAAGAGCCAGGAAGAAGGTGGGCTATGAAATATTAAAGTCTCTCTCTGCCGCAGTACAAAGATTTGGAGCAGTACAAAGACTGGGAGCTGAAGCAAGGCAGGGAAAAGACCAGCCAAAGAGGCGGATGACTCATGTCTCAGGCTAACCCCCTCTCCTCATTGCCTTTGTAAACCCTGGTTTGAGTTCCCCTAAGTTCCAAGCAGATCGAAGGAGGTCTGGTTTTTATTATCAGTGATGGAAGAAGAGCCAACCGGTCCTGCTGAGCACTGATAACAGCCCGGACAGGAACGGCAAAGGAAACAAATTCATTTGTCTTTCTTCTTTGTCTGAGTTTTTGGGACTAAGACCAGAGAAGAGCCTGTTTCTTCCTGGTGTGCCACTCTTCAGTGTCCCTGTTTATTGAAAAGGTATCAGTGTTATTTATGACTTTCTGGATCATTACCAAAACAGGATTCTCCCCACTCAGCGTGACCTGGGGACCTGTCCTCTTGTTTTGTCTAAAACAATAGCAACAACAGAAATCATTCTAAATTGGCCAGTCATCCCAGCAGCCAGGAGGTTTGGGCAAATGGATCAAATCAAATGCTACAAATCAAACTCAATAAAAAGACGGAGACAAATAAGCCAGCAAACAAAACCATCATTGTACATGCTTGACAGACTGACAGTCCCTCCATTTCAGAGTATTTGAGACGTTCAATTAAGGGCAGAAACGAACGTTTGAATTCTTTCACAGGCATAAAGATAACATAGGCACTCAATAAACACTTACTGATGGATTTACTTAGCTAAAATTTATTATATGTCTACCACTTTCTCAAGACCACATGTTCTAAGGGATTTTCACAGTCTAATGACTGAACTATGTCATCAAAAGCGATCTGTCTGATGTGATGCTGTCACTGTATGAGCCTTTACAAACATGTAGACAGAGCCTGGTATGGAGATGTATCCTTACAATCGTAGCAGTTGATCACAAGTTCAAGGCCAGCCTCTACATAGAGGACCCTGAAGAAAGAGAGAGAGAAGAGAGAGAGAGAGAGAGAGAGAGAGAGAGAGAGAGAGAGAGAGAGAGAGAGAGAGAATTGTAAGGAGAAGAAGAGAAAGACGAGAATGGATAAATGAAAGAAGAAAGGAAGGAAAAAAGTTAGGAGACAAATATTTTCTATTTTCATTTCTAGTCTCATGGATTGTTGTATTTGTTGAATTATTTTCTCAATTAAAAATGAAAAATAAAATGAACTAAACAGCAACCAAGTATCTTTGACACTTAAAATCATTATGCATTTCTATTGGAGAAAGTAATTTAAAAATATCTGCACTCATCAGGTTGTGTCCCAAACCTTTTCCTGCCAATTACACCTTAATAAAGCAATTTAAAATGATCATGCAGACGTGTTTAAACCCATCCTCATTGGTAGCAACAACAATTAAAGGGAAAAAAATCTCCCTGTTCTTCTTCAGTTGCCCTAGCATTTCCCCTCCTCCACTGCAAGCCTTAGCATCTGTTGATACTCTGATTACTCCAAGGAATGATCTAAAATCCTCCTCCATCTTCTCCTTCCTCTAGTAGTGGTACTTCACACTTGTTCCTCTGTTGAAGTTATTTCCATATATAGAAACCAGAGGGTAGTGCAACACATTCAACACATCTGTAGTAGATTTTTCAATGGAAAATGCCATCTCGTGATAAACCCTCTGCAAGCAAGAGGAACAAAAGAGAAGGGCTGAAGAGATGGCTCAGGTGCTAAAAGCACTAACTGCTCTTACAGAAGACCCCATTGTATCCTACCACCCCCCCAGGAGCATCTCATAGGCACTGTAACTCAACTCCTCATGATCTGACAGTCTCTTCTGGCCTCCACACACATGCGAGGCATAAGCTCACCTCCAAACACACACACTCGCACACACACTCTCGAGAACAAACCAACACATGCACTCACGAACACATGCCGCATGGACAGTTTCATGCACATGCACACAACTAAAAATAGGTCTATTCAAAGAGAGAAGAAACATGTCACCTACAAATGCTTACACGCAAATGATACATAAACAAATATAAACATGTAACTTAAATGTGTTACTTTTTTTAAAAAAAAACATTTCTGGGCTTCCCTTGTATTTTCATTTTCATCCAGTTTGCTGTTCACTTGGCTGCAACAGAAAACGCCAGAGAGGCTTATCACTCTATCTTTGACTATAAACATTGTAATGGGCATTATTCATAATGTCAACTTAGCACTAACGTACCCTTTTTAAAATCCTTTGTCAATGTCCCTGGGGTAGAGACTCTACTGGATCTTTACATCTTTCAGGAGTAAACTGCATTTGTGTTTTAAGTTGTTTGAAGTTTCTGGACTTAAAAATCAAAACACAGTATTATCTGATGGTAAGTTTTGGTGTTCTCTCAGGGAAACTTTCATCTTCTAGAAAAATGAAATTGAAATGTCTATGCTATTGAAGTTACATAGATAATCAAATCTATCACTTTAACCAGTGTATGTGGCATGTGTGTGTATGTGCGTGTGTGTGTGTTTATGCATTTGTGCATATGTGTGCACATGCACTCACCCATATACAGATGCATGGTGTATGTATCAGGTGTATTATATGCTAGTATATCCAGAGGCTAGAGGTTGATATCAGGATACCTTTTCAGGATACACTTCCTCACTCCTTAATTGTTTTAGGCAGTCTCTGTCATGAAACCTGCATCTAGCTCTGTTAACTAGAAAAGAACTAGCCTGAGTCTCTGGAGTCCACCTGTCTTCACCCCACCGCATCCCCACCCCCAGTGCAGGCATTTGCCACCATTCCTCGCCTTTATGCAGATGTTGGGAATCCAATCTCAGCTCATCTTATCTGTGCAGTAAGCACCTTAATGCACCAAGCCATCTCCCTAGCCCAGTTTAAATTATCAGTAACACACACACACACACACACACACACACACACACACACACACTGTTGTATAACCACCACTACCATCCAACTACAGAACTCATTTTCCCAAGGTGTCCATTCGAAAACTAATTCTCTATTTCTTCTCCTCTCCATTACACGCTTTCCTTCTATCCATCCGTGAATTTAGCTCTTCTAGATAGATACTTTGTTTACATCTCAACTCGAATCTCCCCAATCACCTTACCTTTGCCATTCTCCATAGCTAGACTTCTCTCTCCTAAATCCACATGGCTCTCCCCTGCATTTTCTGTCTCAGAGAGTGATTCCTATATCTACCTGATGTCTAAGCTTCAAACCAACCAGAAGTCTGCCTGGTCCTTATCCTTCACTCTGAGAGTACTAAAATTGCTGCTGCCTTCCTCCAGGCTGACATGACTTATAACAGAATATTGCCTTCTCCTCTCTTCATCTCCTTATCCCCCCTCCACCTCCTCTCCCATCTCCCCATCTCCCCCTTTCCAGCCTCTTTGCTGCACAGGGACCATCTTTCTAACAAGCAAGTCTGACTATGTTAGCATCTGACTTAAAGCCTTCATTAGTTTTCTGGGTCAGACTCAAATCTTCAGAGCGTTAACCCTTCATGCTCTTTCTTCTTGTGTCATCAGCATCTCTTACACACACTACACACACACACACAACCCCAAATTCCAGCTGGTGTGATTTTCTGTTCTATCCCCCATCACGCTCTTCCCCCAGACACACTCTTTCTAAACTTCACCCTCTTCAGAGACCTGACTCCTTTCTATTTATCTTTTAGGTCTTCATAATAATTAAGACCTACTAATAACTGCAGTGGTTAATAAAGAACAATCAGCACTTACTGTGCAGTTGTGATGGTCTGGGTACTGCTCTGAGCTTTTGCAGGCATTGAATTTACATGACCATGATAATGACCTTACAGAGGAGAAGCAAATTTGTCCTAGTTTTCATAGGTAAGGAGACAGCAGCGTGCTCCAATTACATGGTTGTTGTATTGCAGAACCACGACTCAGGTCTCAGCTGTTTTGAACCACTGATAAGCCTGTCTCCTTCAGCTCAGATGCTACCTTCTCCAGGATGTCCTCTCTGATTGCATAAATATGAATGCATATCTTCCTTAAATCCTACTTTCTAATTAACCCCCAACTCTTCTGTAATTATGTTTCCATTGCTTGCTACAAGTCACTGATAGAATTGTTACAATGGATGGAAATTCAGTAAAGATGTGGGAGTCTTGTTTAACTGATACGTAGCAGGTCCAAGATAAATATTTTCAGTGACTGAATAAAGGAGTGAATAGTATTCTAAGGGCTATAAATGGATTAGTACAAAAATGTCCCTGGAACTACTGAGAAAAATAATCTAGAAATGTCTAGAAAAACAATTGGTCTCTTTTTGTTTTTTTCATCAGAGAGAGGAAATAAAGACTAAACAAAGAAAAGAGGGTGGAGGTGATATGGGAGGGAAAATGTTTCAGTTGATATCAACTGCTTGTTGAAAGCTGGGACAACATAGGTGTGGGAGCTGGCAAGATGGCTCAACAGTGAAGAACATGTATTGCTCTTGCTGAGGACCTGGGTTCAGTTACTATCATTGACATATTAGCTCAAAACTCTCCATAAATCCAATGCCTTCTTCTGGCCTCTTTGGGCACCAAGCATGCAGGACATATACATACATACAGGCAAAATACTTCAGAACACATAAAATAAAATAAATTTTATTTTAAAAATAAAATGTTTCAGGAGCTTGTCAAATTTATTAACTGTAGAAACTAAATCCCTTAGTTACAGTCAAGGGGAACATGGATACTTACAAAAGCTTTTTAATTTTAATTTTGTTTTACCTTATGATTAATAATTTTGGGGTGAAACATCGCATATGTTCACTCCTAGTTATGAGCTTTAAAATTGAATGCCTGATACTTAACTTTGAGTAAAGAGATGCTACTAGCTTTGGAAAGATGCTTTTTTGCTCCTTCGCAATGACTAGCATGTCTTCTGCAAGGTATTTGTAAAGAGCTTGTGCTAAACGGTACCTTCAAGTTTTTTGTGTGCATGTATGTCTGTGTCTGTGTGTGTGTGTGGCGCGCACACACACGAGCGTGCTGGTTATACTCAGAGTGGGCATCACCGTGTAGTATCCTCTTTAGGAGACAAGGAGTGAGCTGCTCCTGCTCTTCCCTGCTGCTGCTTTGTGTAGACCCTGCTCCAGACACTGAGACAGGACAGCTTCCAGTAGCCCTGCCCTCCTAAAGCTTACACACTCAAATGCATGGAGTAGAGAATTCTTCATGTAGAGACTGGAGGGTTTTGTTTTGTTTTCCTTTGTTTTGGGGAAGGTTGGCTTGGGGGTGGCTGTGTCCCTAAAGTAGAAGGAAACAGAGAAACATTTCTAAAGCTTTCACTTGAAAACCTGATACTGTTTCCTTAGGTAAAATCCCAGAAACACTAACAGATGAACAAAGTATCATTGCAGTAGAAAGCTTCATCTACTTAGTTCCCAGAAGTCCCCCAAAGGGTGCTCCATTATGAGAGCCATCCATGTGGCTTTCATATCTTAGGGGATGGAGGTGGCAGCCCACAGTTTGATGGCATATAGTGAAATGGTGGTGTCTGTAAGAAGTTCTCACCAAATACAGCATCGGGTTTTGAGAGATGGGAAGAGAATTGGAGTGGAAAGTGAAGGGTGGATTTCCAGACCATGGCTTTAGCACAGATGAAGGTATCCTGGGAGGGGCAGAAGGCTGCAAAGAGAAGGCTTAAGAGTTATCCAGTAAAGGACAAGAACCTCTTCAAACTGGACTTTTCACAAATTCTAAACCAGATAGGAAGTTATAGGAAGGAGATAGATAGGAAGAACCAGTTAAACATAAATCTAAAATATCAGTCAGAGGACCTGGTGGGCTACAGTACAGTTGGACTATTAAATCGTTGTGTATAGCACATAGATATTGGAAATGCCTCAATGAGACCTGAGAGGCTTTGGTGTTTTCATGCCTGATCTAACACCCTCTTCTGGCCTTTAAAATCACTCAAACATGCACAGGCACACAAGCAAGGGCACACGCGCGCGCACACACACGCACACACATCATTCTCTCTCTCTCTCTCTCTCTCTCTCTCTCTCTTTCTCTCTCTCTAAAAAAAAAAAAAACCCATATTTTTTCAAGAAAGAAAATACCACAATAAAGCTATTCTTTGATATGCTAACCTAAGAGTTTTTTTTTTTTAAATCACATCTTAAATATTTGAAAGATTGAACACATTTGATAGAATCGTCTTAAAATTCCTGTGATGTGCAGAAATTTGGGTTCAAGGCAGTTTCCCTACAAATGGCCAGGGAGACATAATAACCGCATGTATCCTGTTGTTTCGCTCCTGTGATATTAACGTAAGGGCTAAATCTGTTTGCTCGTACTTGATTGCTTTTTGATCTTAATGTTCTGACTTTAACATTAAGGTTTAGTGAAAGTACAAAATGTTCATATAAATCCCTTTTGAGTCTCTTATTCCGCAACAAAACACAGCGTTCACACAACTTTTCTTAAAGTTTAACTTGTCCTGGTGTTTGCTCTTGAGTCAATGGCAGCGGATTAACTTGGTGCTGCATGACCCACACCCACGCAGGTGTTTGAAATCAAGGGGAGCTCTCAGGCCTCCCACACTGCACGCCACAGGCTATAACTCATTCTGCCCCTGACCTCCACAATGGTGTTCTTTTCTCCGTTGCAGGGACTGAGGCCCGTGAGTTGTGAGTACAAGATGGAAAACGTGACCAGGATGGTGGTTTGTGACCTTGGGAACCCGATGGTGACTGGAACGAATGTAAGAGAGTGTCGGCAGTCCTCACTGATCTTGGGCTAATTGGATTTTACCGAGGACTAGTGGAAAACTCCCCAATTAGCACTCAGCAAACAGCAGCTAAAGCAGATTGGGCAGGAAATTGCCGGCATGGAGGGATTTAGCATTTTAACCTACATGAGGTGATAATGGCGGGTCAGACACCCAAACCGATCTTGGCTTTCACACACTGTCTCTGTAGACTACGAGTCACATCTTACGATCACAGCAAGGCAATGGCAACATTTGCACCTGGGGATTTTGCCTTTTATTTTTTTCTTTTAATTCTAGTGGAGATTTTTAAACTACAATGCTAAGTTTAAAAACTTTAAAATAAGCTACTTAGGAGGGCTAAGGATTCACTTGGTGGAATGCCTACCTAGCACACACAAAGCTCTGAGGTTTGATCCCCAGTACTGAGTAAGCCAACCAACCAGGAGTGGGGTCACATGCCTGGAATGCCAGCACTCAAGAGCGGGCAGAGAGAGGAGAGTTTATTCTCGAGATCATCCCCAAGCTACAGTGAGTTCAAGGCCAGCCTGTGCTGTATGACGCTCGGTCCAAAGTGGGGGAGGGGTAATTTTCAAATAGATTAGCAAAGAAAACTATGCCTTCCATGTAAATATGACAGTATTTTCATGTGTAAAATAGTCATAGTCTGGTTTATGAATGATCGTTACTAGGTCTAGGGTTGAAAAAGAACTAGAGACAGACCTGAGCAGTCAGAGTGCTCAACGCTTGCTTCCAGAGGATTCGAGTACAGTTTCCAGCACCCATGTTGAGTAACCCACAACCAACCTATAATTCTAGCTCCAGAGGATCCAAAACCCTTTTCTGGTCTCCATGGCCTCCTTTGTCATCCACACACATGTGACATACACAGACACACACAAACAAATCAACCAGTCACATTTTAAATAAAATATATTTGAAAAATAATACAAAGGATCATAGCAATGAAAGAAAAATATGCCTATTAATGATTTCTTGACTCAGGATAATTGACAGGCAGAAGAGTTACTTTATCCACCTACTGTTTGAGTATGGAAGAGCAACACCTCAGAATAAACATGGTAGTAGCAATTTTGAGGTCAAGGAACAGATTCTAAAATCTGAAAAAGTTACACAATTAAACCACAAGAAAGAGAACTTAACACAATCCTCTACTTAAAATTAGGTGTTTCTGTTATCAGTGAAATTGCCTGTTTGAAAAGAACTTTGCGAAAATTTATGATTGCCTAGGTCTGTCTGAGAACATTTCCCTAGCCAGCTCCAAATAGTGATGCCCCGTGGCTATTCTTTAAAGGGAGCTCTGGGGTCATTGTAACTTACCCTGGGCATCCCTGAGGGGGTCCAGAGTCTTACATTTCAAAGATGCTGATAAGTTTTCTAGCAAATAAATCTTTCATTCCAGTGTTTCACAAACTTAACTGAGTATCTGCAACACGTTCTTAAATAATATCTCTTCACAACTTATACTTCAGGACAATCATTCATCAAATAATTATTATTCATCAAATAATAGTTTTTCCTGTTTACATTATTGCATTACAGTGATCTTGGGTATTTAAAAAATGTGGCTAACTGGAACACTATAAACTTATTTCTTGTATAAAAATATTAACTTTATAAAACCATTTTAATGCAAGTCAAATTCCAGTAACTGATTCCTGTTAGTTCCCATGGATTGAGTGTCTTCTGTGTTCTAAGCCCAGTACCAGAGAGTAACTACTTTAATGTTTTCTTACTGCATTTCACCTATTTTTCTACACAAAGACACTCTGGCCTGGAAAAGTCAAACACATTGCCCGAAGTCACAGGGATGATGAAAGGCAGAAACAGGATTCCAACCAGGCCTAACCACAAAGCCCGTGTTCTATCTGGTCTGCAGTGCTGTGGGAAGAACTTGAGGGAAACTAACAAGCAACAGATGGGATTTTACAAAGGAGATATGAAAGATAGGTGAAGCATCCCCCCCCATGACATCCTCTTACTTACAAACTAGCAACCCCTCTTGCTAGTTTTCAAGGAAATAAATCCAATAACTTGATATGATACAAAGATATTTACGTAAAAGACAAGAAGAAATCAGATTTGACAAGAGAGTATCGGTGTCAGCATCTACAAAGGCAGTCACTCATTCTTGTTCAGTATTGGGTGTATTAAATCTAGACTGCAGACGGTCTAAAATCACCAATACCTGTCACTAAAGGTGGACTAAAAGCTGCCCACCAGTGTCATACTGAGAGAAGGGTGTAAATAGCAGAACAGTCTGAACCATGGAAGTGTTTATGTGAGAGGCCATCAGTCCATTTCACCAGCAAATAATCCCAGAAGGCAGAGAAGTAAATTGTTTAGATTCATTTATCTCTAGGTCCCTAGTAGATGAAACCTAATAGGTTTCTTATCTTGCCCTTTAATGCCCTCAAACACATCTAATTTTATTGCTTTCTGTTTTGTTATTAAACATGTTGATTCACTTGCGTCTTCATTATGTACTCTGGCCACAGAGTAGAACAAATTACAGATGGAAATGCAGTCCAGTCCTGATCTTTACAAAAGTACAAATAAATAAGTTACCAGGAATATTTATCCTAGGCCTAATATTTTCTAAAAAGTTTTCAAAAGTCAAAAAGAAGTGACTTTAATTTTAATGTAATATTGTCAACTTAGTATTTGGAAGTCTGACTTATAATTTTTAAAGGGAAGAGTTGTTTACATGTAGCTGGCATGTGTTATAAAATAGTTATTATATGCTAGTAAGGTTCATAACTTGCAGATTTCTCTAAAAAAATAAATAACAAGACAGATAGGCCAAAAGCTTTTTAGTTAATATACGTAATTTTTAAAAATATTTATTCTATTTTATTTATGTGTATCTATATGAGAGAGTATATGCCCACAGCTGTGGAACTGCTCCATGGACAAGAAGGAGCAGCAAGGGCTCTTAAACACTGAGCTATCATCTCTCCAGACCTGCTGTGACAATTACAAACAGGAACTTGTCACGTCTTACTTTGTCATCACCTTATATGGATTGTTCTGTAACCAGGACCAACTTCAGGTAGCCTTCATCACAATCCAGGGGGATTTCCAGGACTGCACATGTAAGCAAGGACACTCTCTCATTCCTTCAACAATTCTTATCACACCTTTCCTTGTGTACCACCATATGCCTGCTACTTAGAGAATGCGCCTGGTGAGGTAGCATGAAAATGCATTATTCCTGTGCAACAAGACATTTGATGTTAGCAACATTGTGGGCTGGGGAAAAGAAAATAGTTATGGAGACCAAGGATGAGGAAGGAAAACCTAACTGTCTCGAGTCATAACATCAGCCAATTCATTGCCCTTCTTATCCTGGGATGTTTCTAGAAACTCTTCAAGTAGAAAAAGCAAGACAAAGTAAAAATAAAAAAAAAAAAAAACCTTCCAATGTAGAGGGAAGAGCACATTCAGAGGTCTAACAGAAAATGGACATTTTTGAAAAAGTAACTCCTCGCTGAGGCATAAATGCTTTATAATCAAGACTCGTGTGATCTCTCCAGCCAGGCACTTTATGACAAGCCTGAAACCAAGAGCTGGGGGGACAGACAGAAAGATCCCTGGGCCTCTGGTTCTGTGAGAGATCCTGTCAAATTAAAACAGAAATAAAGATAGAGTGGAGAACTACAGAAAGAAACGCCAGATATCAACCTCTGGGTTCCACACATACATGCACACACACACAAATACACACACACACCAAGTAAAGACCGTGGGAAGGAGGATTTATACTAGATTATTGTAAGTCACTGCTGCTGGCTTTCCATAACATTGCTTTGTTGCTGGCTTGGCTCTCACAGTGCAGTAGCATCAAGGACTGTCCCTAGAATCTGCCTCACAGGGACTGAAATCCCAGCTCTGTCATTTATTTGTTCTGTACCAGGAGCAGGGTCCTCAGTCGCTCTAATCCTCAGTTAGCTATTGGACTGGAGGATGTCACCATAACCATCCCTACCTGACAGAGACTGTGATTTCTTGAGATAAGGCAAACAGGGCTCAGAACAATCCTTGGATGACCAGGTAGCATGTAGCATCATCATATATGCACACGGTATCATTGTGTGTATGTTAGCTTCCTCAACTAGATTCCCCATGGGCCTCCTTTTCTCCATTTGAAACTCTATTTTCATGATACAAATATTCTAAGAGCAGTTTTTTACAACTTGGAATATAAAGAATAAAGAAACCAACACAACCATTACCCAACCTGACTATAGCATATTCTCCTGGAACATTTCCTTAAAGTTCACTCCCACTGCTTCCAAACATACAGTGATTTTGCTTGTCTGGACTTTCCAAACCATAGCTAACATGTGTGACACACAGAAAGCTGCACATTTCATTCTTCGTAGAACATCATTAGAAGTATCACCTTATTGTGTTGATGCCACAGCTGTGATCTCTACAACTATATCAGCATCTATCAAACATAAGCATTGCAGCTCTCTAATGAATCTCACATATTTCTATTGTTAGAATTTTACATCAGGGAGGAAACAGAAGAGAGGTTATAAGGAGAGAGAGAGAGACAGAGACAGAGACACAGAGAGAGACAGAGACAGACAGACAATATGTATTGAATTGAATCTTCTGGGCCCTGTGGTATCACTGTAGACTTCTTATCTCCCAGACATCCAGAACAAGAGATAAAGGATGGGGTGGTGGTTGAGGTAGGAGTCTCTAAGGAGAAACTGTCACACTGTGTATGGGGTCCTCCTATGAATACTTTTGTGTACCATGTGTGTTGTTTTTTGCTTCTAGTTTTCTCTGGGCCTCCGATTTGCTGTTCCTCGTCTTGAGAAAACAAATATGAGCATTAACTTCGATCTCCAAATCAGAAGGTTAGACTCCTACACGCCTACTTTTTTGACCTCACTTGCTCTCAGATGAGGAGCTGCATGGTGGCCGAGGCCCTGCACATTAAAATTTCTCCTCAAATGAGAATCGAGACTTTCACAGCGCCATTCTTCTTTATTATTCTCAATTATTTCAGCTTCTTTGGTATTGTGAATTTTGAAAGTGATTAAATAATATAGGTCAGGGTGTAAAATAGTCAGATTTTTATCTTGAACAGCCCCCCAGTTCTGCTTATCCCCCCCCCACTTTCTCTCCTTTCCAGACACAGGGCTGTTGCTATACTGTACAGGACTATGCTATAGTATACCATACACAGTAAAGCACTGGACCCACTCTAACCATATGTATTCAGCAACCAGTTGTTGACTCATTCCTGGGACAAAATCTGAAAAGAAAAAATACATCTTGCAAGTAAAATCTATAATTTCCTAAACGTTCAAAAAGGACAGTCTAAGGATGGTCTGAGTGGTTGCTCTGTGGTAGGTCAAGGTGACAGAGCCCTGTTTGAGGGTCATGCTTTAGCAACCTTAAGGCATGCAGACAGCTGTCCATGGGTGACTATTCAAATATCTGGCCATGACTTTGCCCCTTCCTTGTCTATTCTGTTTGTTATTTTGTAGCCAGAGCTATTTCATAAACAGAAAGACCCACAGAAAAATAAAGCATGTAGGCTGGGATTTCCCAGATATGGACTTCAGTGCAATGAATTTAATGGTTCTAGACTCATTAAAAGAAAATGAAATAAAATAGATATAAAGTGATATAATTAATATATAAAGTATATATTATGGTATTATTGTCTTATATGGGAACCATTCCTCATTGAGAAATACAAATCTGACTAATAAGATGCCCTGTCAAATGGACCTTTTTACTTTATTTTAGCCAAGCATTTAAAAATCTTTAAAAACATTGATATAGATGTCATATGGTACTTTCCATAATAATTTATATCTTTCCAAGTATATGGAATCCTTGTTGTAACCATATGAATAGCTGTAAACTTGGTATCTGTTACTTGGATCTCAAATACTATGTAATTTACCTTAATATCTTATAAGATGAAGGGATACTAGAGTGATAGATTTTATGATAATTACTCTGAGTGGCAGATTACTTTCTTACATCCATAAAACTATATCCATATAAGGCTTAGAGAAACCTTAGGATAAGAATGTGTTAGCACTCCCTTTCCCTATCCCACTCAAAGCCTGATCCAGCTTTCTAGAGAAAGAAGTCTTCTAGCTGGCTCAGATGTTCATTTCTCTGTAATTGGCTCCTTCTTGGATGTAAGTGGTTTTCTGGTGACTCTTAGAACTTTAAATTTTTACCCATATTAATTCTGGGGTCTGATTCTCTTATAATAATTCTTCATTCTATCTAAAGATTATTAAACCAATTCTTCATGTCCACCAAAACATATATTCCCCCAAAGGTTCACATGGTTCCCAATTCTTCCATTTTTAAAATCCTGTGACTTTGTCTTAACAATCTTAAAGAGAGGAAATGTTAAAGTGAAGGGTTTGATATCACCTTAGACAGAAGCTTGAAGCTTCTGTTTCTCCCCATCAATATTGATGACATTGATCCTTCATGGGCATAAAACCTGTGTCACCTGGGAAAAGACACTCCTTTTATAAAAACACATACCCCTCATCTAGGAGGACCATCTAGGACTACGATACAAAGCAAATACATTGCTTCCCTCTTGGTTTTTAGATAAGAGAACTGATGCAAACTGTTGCTTATCAAAGGGACAAGAGGTCCTATATAATGTCCTAAGTGGGCATCCCCAGATGCACCATGCAGACCATAGTTTAAACAATTAATTCACCAATGAAAGATTGAATCTGGTGGAATTAGAAATGACCAAATGATCAAACTTCACCTTCTTCTAAAAACAAGTACTAATGCCATTTCTGCTTAAGGCAATTGCAACTGTTTTTTAAAATTGTAAAAATGCAGAAAAAAATCCTTGGACATTCATCAGGAATCAAATTCCCAAAAGTATTTGAGAAATAAAAGAATTTGAGAACAGCTGCACACACACAAAAAAAAAAACCTTAACTTTTTGAAAGGTGTTTATCTGTATGCTTTGCTGGCTAACTCCAAAGATGTAAGAACTCACTGAGGTGGCTTTGCATTCAAGTTAAATGTGTTCAAACAAAAAACAGATTAAACAAATGCTCCACAGCCTATACTCTACCATGTACTGGTTACCACAATCCATAACAAATGCTTGTTTCTATATATTAAAGTTGGGAGATAAGTTGGCTTCATATATTAATACACTTAAAATATTTCCTGTTACCAAATAAGAGCATTAAATGCTCTTTCAAAGCCCTGGATCTGTATGGGAGACTCCCTCTCTACCCTGAACAGCAGAACACAGTTTTACACACACACACACACACACACACACACACACACGAACACACACACGTGCACCTTTGTAAACATCCTCAAAGTTGCTTTCTCAGCAAAGGTTAGATGACATGTTTGCATATAGCTATGGTATTAGTGAAGGAAGATTCCTTCCAGGGAATAAGTCCAGGAAGCGTCTGAGTTATATATCAAGCCAGGTCCTTCCTTACCAGGAGACTCCATCAATACTGTGAGGACAGAAAACACTGGCATAGACACTGGACAGAAAACACTGTGAGGAAGCAGTCTCATTAAACAATCAAGGACTGCTCTGTGTCAGCCATTGCTCTTACTGAATTTCAAAGGAGATGGCTCAACAGATGAAGTTACCTATTGCCAAGCCTGATGGTCCAGCTCAATTCCCCAGGACTTACATGGTTTTACAGGAGAGAACCGGCTCCTACAGCGATTCTCTGATCTTCACCTGCATGCTATGGCACATGTACACTAGGATACACCTGTACTAACGAAGAATAAATAAATGTAATTAAAAATCAAAACAATCTCTCACAGCTTCATGTTAAACTCAGGTTCAAAGACAATTTTCAATAGCTGAATTTTTTGAACACTTTCTTTTGAAAGGGAAAAATAAGCACACACCCACAGATGTAGTAATAATGAAATTAGATGGTCAGAACTGGGCTTTAAGCTTTGGTGTGGAAGTCCTTGTAGACTTCTTTACAAGCTTAGTAGGGGTAAGGCCCCTGCAGGAAATGAGCCTGACATCTGCCAGTTTACACCTCTAGCTAGTGTTTTCAGACTTTAAGTTGCCTTATCAGTTAATACAAGTGACCAGAACTTTTTCAAAGGCACTTCTGGTTGAAAAGCAGAATTTTATCTAATGCATTCCCAAGCCCGGTCTGGGAAAGCATCAGAAGACTGATATGAGTCTATCCTGTTGCCATCTTCACAGTGAGAACTTGTTCAGTGAATCCAAGTCCTTATGAGGACCACAGGGCAGACTTTCTGTTCTTACAAACCCAATTACAACCACCACCCATGGTGGTTGTCCCAAGGCCGAGTGGCTCTGGGGGAAGCATGATGTGTGGGTGGTGACTGTATCCGAGACCCTGGCACTGCTTGAGCCTCTGGGGAATTCAATTTAGTTTTCCTTACAGGCCCTGAGTGCTTAACATGTATACTTTTTACAAAGTTCAATTTTGTAGTTGATGAATTAATTATGTTTGCTTGAGAGGAAAAACAGCAAACAAATTTTTCTGCCACATTCAAAGAAGAATTATGAAACTCACATCCTCTCTGTCTTAAGACTCTTGATGCGTTTCACAAGCACCCATGTCCTTCGGAACTGCCTGCTTATGCAATACCGGCTTTCCTTGTGCCTTTCCATGCCATAGCTGGGCTTCTAATACATGCCCTGTTCCTTGCCATGGACAGCTGTAATATGTAATGACTGCATATATATATATATGTTAACATTAACACACACATTTTATATATGATATTTTATATATGATATTTCATATATGATATATAAAAAAACACATCTTAAATTAGTATTAACTTAAGAAAGAAACCATAAGGAAGATAAAATTCTGATAAAACAACATATGGTGTGATGCATTTTAGAGCCAAACCCAAAAGCTTTCTCGATTATACGCTGCCCTGGATCACGCATGCCAGGTCTCTATTTTATTAGCATGAAAAATCTGGGGTTGACTGTGCTGTCATTTTCCTATCTGAAGAGCACTGAGCATGATATGCCAAGAAGCAAAAGAATTTTTCTTAGGAAGAAGCTGGAACACAAACTCAATTCAGTGCCCTTTGGTTTAGTCTAGCTAAAAAGTGTTAGCCTCTTTCCATCTCTGTTGTGCCTCCAAATGAAGCTCTTCCTCGGAGAGAGTTGATTGGTTCTCATAGGTCTTCAGAGCTCTTTATCTCCCTGGACAAACGGTTATGATTCTGTAGAATAAATCCCATGGTTTTTTTTCCAAATCATAAAATTGGAAATGTGGTCCGCTCTTGTGATATACAGAATGCTCATGATTGGGAAAATGTATACTGAAATCATGTCATCATCGTGTTTTAGCTCCAACAAGGACAATCCTGACAGCAATTTCGTGAGTGTGCAAATCAACATCACTGCCATCGCTCAGGTCGAAATCAGAGGGTAAGTGGTAAATCATTAAATTTAGTGTTTGTATGTAAGACTTAGGGTGAAGTACGAGGCAGAACTGCATGCAAGATTCATTTTCAGTGAAGTGACCGCTTTTCAACCTTTTCTAATGAGCATTAGTTCATCAGCAAGCAAAATAAACCTTGTATTAAGTCTAAGAATATCAAGAGGTCATTTAATTACCCAAACAAAGACTTTAGTAACCAACTAGAATACACTAAGAGAAACTGATAGATAGATAGATAGATAGATAGATAGATAGATAAGATAGATAGACAGATATGTAATACAGAGATACATGTAGATAATACAATAGATACATATAATAGAATAGATACATAAATAGATACATACATACATACATTCATAAAATACAAATACATAGATCATAATAGATATAATAGATTAGACAGACAGACAGATGTTTGATGGCCTGGAAGAAAAACCCTCACTTTCCCTACAATTATTTTAACAGAATGGCCATTTAACTTGACCCTGTGTCACTGTTAATTCAATAAACTGCTAGCATAGATGCATTCTATATCCTGTTCTTTCCATCCTACTCCTTATAAATAAGGGCCAATAAGGGGAGAGAGAAGGAAGAAGGTCAAGGAAAGTCTTTGAATTACTCCCAGCTGAGAAACCTTGCTTGATGAAGAGGAAGATAGAGTCTATAAGTTGTTATCTTACACAAATGCATGTATTATTGGTTGTGTTATTGTAATTCTTCTTTCTTCAGATCAATCACTTTGCTAAAAACATCAAGTAATATTCTAAACCAAATCATCCGTGGGCCCCAGTGTCCTGCTTGTCTTCCTTCCCCACAGGTCTGGACTGCTACTCACTCCTCCAGGATGGTCATTGTAGATCCATTTCATTACACTGACACCCTCCATGTACAAGTCAGGGGATTGTGGCCTAGGCATTAAAGCCCACACACCTAGAAAACACTGAAAGCTAAAATGTAAAACAGGCCATCTGTCTCCAGAACTCATCCCTGGAAATGATGATCATACCCCTCCTATGGATGATCTTTTAAAAATTATTCCATAACCTTACTGGCACATATTTCTATGGCTTTTGATCCACATAAATGCTTTCGAGATTTGCCCATTTTAAGCAGTGTGTGTGTGTGTGTGTGTGTGTGTGTGTGTGTGTGTGTGTGTGTGTTTTTACTTTAGTGATTGATATCAAATTATTTTCCAAAAAATAATATCAGCTGTAGAAGTCCTCTGGTAGAAGTTTTTAGAGTCGCTTATGTGTACTATCATTATTCTTTACCAAATCCTGCTCCAGAACTGGGTGGAAGTTTCCACTGTACTATATTATCAACTAGTTCTCAGAGTGGTCCAGTTTTAAATTCTAAGCCTGCTGGCTGGGGAGAGTGGTAGTATGTAACTGAAGGCTTAACTTATAGTCTCCTAATTGCTAAGTGACACTGAGGTACTTTGTACATTTTTTAATTTTAGTCTTCCTATCAAGGGAAATTCAGGTTCATTTTTATACGTATTACTATTCAAACAATTGACTTTTCTTCCTAACATGGAAATTTTATAACACTTATCTTGTGTGGAGTACTACAGAGCTCTGATTGCAATTTTAAAACTCAGTTCTCCCCAGCATGTGGGATAAAAGTCAGATCATTAGGTACTTTGACCTACTAGCTTCCTCATAGGAATGCATTTATGACCATGAATGTAGACATTAGGTATCAGTAAGACATGTACAGATCTTTTCATAGTTTCCTGGGTGTCTATTTTGTTACAAAAGTCAAGTTTAAGATATAAATTACACATTGTAAAATTCCACTTTGGAGAGCCCAGTTTGTAAATTTAGAATAAAATGAGACAATTGAAAATCATAATTTATTTGGGCTCCTCTGTAGTCAGCCCTTGCCCCATACTCTGGCATCTTGGTCTGTTTTCTGTCATGTTACTTTTGCCTTTCCCAGAATGTCACGAAGGGAACTCATTCAGAATGAGGATTGCTTCTTCTAATTAGCATAAAAATTTTGAGAAAGAGCCATGTTCTTGCATATATATCAGTAGTCTGTTTCCTGTTATAGCTGAGAAATATTTCATTGTATGGACACCCAATGAGTGATTCATCCACCATTTGGTGACCATATAGATTGTCTCCATTTTGGACCAGTTAAGAAGAAAGTTGCTATGGGTATTCACATACAAATCTTTTTTGGGACGTTTGTTTTCACAAATGAAGCTACTGAGTTATATGCTAACTGTATGCTTATAAGAGCTTGCCCAGTTGTTTTGCAGAAGGACTGGAGGGCTGAGCCCTGTCTTCTGTGCATTCCCATTAGTAATGTAAGAAAGTCCCATATGTCCCATCCCTGACAGTGTGTAAGATACACACACACACACACACACACACACACACACACTTTCTAGTATAATAAATGTGGTTTTCAGAGTCTGTTTGCTTAATGGTTGGTTATATTACATCTCTTCTCGGGTCACTTGCCACCAGTCTCATCCTTTTTCATGAAATATCTATTTCAATCTTTCATCCACTCATTATGGAATTGTTTGTCTTGATACTGAGTTATAAAATTCCCCTACATATCCTGGTAGAAAATCACACAGTTCTTTATCTGGCCCTGAAATAATTTCTTGCAATGTGAGGCATGGGGCTCTATGTTTTCTTAACAATGTTGTTTAAAGAATGAAAATCTAGTAACAATTTTTTTTAACAGTTTGTGTTCTTTGTGTCTTGTCTGAGTAATGTTGTCTCTCTGAAAGCAGAGCAAGTTTTGTCCTTTTTGTTCTCCAATGTTAGATTTTATATTTGGGTTTACAACTTCTTTTACATCAACTTTTGTCAGCTGGTGTGAGGTAAGGCCTGAGATGCATTTCCCTCATGAATATCCCTTTCTTCTTGGCCTGCTTGTGGAAAAGCCCATCACCTCACTCCTTCCATTACTTAGCACCTTTTAAACAAATCATTTGTTCAAATGTGAGGGTCTAGTCTCCCATGTCACATGCATATTAATGTTAAATCAATGAGTATATCCTCATGTTTTGGCTAGCACATCAGTTGTAGTGACATTTTGTTGATTTCATGTATATGTTGCCTATGAACAAAAATAGTTTTCCTCTTACTTTCCAAACCACATATGCATAAATTTAGCCAACTACAAAGTTAAGATTTTTGGTTTGGCAAATTGACACAACCTTGTCACCTGGGAAGAGGATCCCTTTACTGAAGAATCGCCACAATAAGATTAGTCTGTGTCTGTGTCTGTGAATGGTTGACTAATGGCTGACTTTGGAGGGCCCAGCCTCCCTAGACACTCCTAGATGTTAACACCATCACTAGCCAGGTGGACTGAGCAGATCCCTGTGAGTTAGCCCTAATATCATCCCTCTGTGGTTTCTGCTTCAGTTTCTGCTGGAGTTCCTGCCCCGAGTTCTCTCCGTGATAGACTCTAAAACTGTAGGCTAAAATAAACCTATTCCTCCCCAAAGGTGTTTTTGGTCGAAATATTTTATCACAGTGACAGGGAGCAAACTAGAACAAGAACCAGCATTTCTAACACCAGCTGCTTACAGATCTCATTGAAAGCTCTCATGCTCATAGAAAGAAGTTACTGCTGAGGGAAGATCAGATTCAGGTCCTCAAAGTAAGACGGCAAGGAGGAGGAGACTGGACAAGTGCCAAACACTGGCTTCTCCTTGCCATGGTCTGGAAAGAAGGTCCTATTACTTCCCAGTATTGAGAGTAACAATGTGCAGACTACCGCCAGCCATGCCCTAAGCCTCAGGGATAGTTTTATTAGACCTTTGTAGAAGAACATTAGTTGATTGATTGCCCACCCACCTAGGTGATTTTCATCTCCAAGTTGACTGAAATGATATGGCTGACACTCACATCTAAATTACACTCTTGATCTTTCTGGTTTGGACAATCTCACAGTAAGCCTTCTTATTGGAATTTCTAGTTTGTCACTAAAAGCTCCGACACACCTTGTCACTTTGGGTATCAATAAAATTATATCTTCAAAATTATCCTGCAGAAAATGAGGACAAGGGCCAGACCTCTTCTTGGACAAAGTTGAATGTCCTTATTTTGTTTTTCTTCTCTTATAACAAAGACTAAGCTCACTAGTTCAAGACTGGATAGACACGGCACAAGGAGACATCATGCAGTCTTTCACATTTAGTCTGATGTTGACTTCACAGTTTTTATGACTGTTTTTTCTCAAGTTCTGTCTGTTCTCTTTTACATTCTGTTTGTCTTCTTTTTGCTTGAGAATTGCTAAAATGAATGACTATGTATTGAGTTCTGTCAGATGCTTTTTCTATGCTTATGAAGATGATTAAATGGTTATGTCTTCCTCTTCATAGGTCCATGAAAACTGTAAACCAGTTAATTTTTGTTTCAAAAGTTTAAACTAAAATTGCGTTCTGGAGATACTCTATGATTGAACTTGCTAAAACTGTGCTGGTGACTTTCACATGTATGCTCATGAGAAGTATTGGCCTTTGGTTTTCTTACAGTATCTTTTTTCTTTCTTAAGTGTTAGGGTATATTAGATTCATTAAATACATTAGAAGCATTCCTCCATCCAAGTGTTCCTAACTACCGAGCATCTTTCCAGCCTCAGCACCTGCAGATGTATGTTTTTCATCCCAACAGGATTTGTCCAGACTCTTACTTCTACTTCTACAGCCATGACCTTCAGGGGGTACAGTGTGCCTGCTGAAATGTGAACCTGACTGTCATCCCTACCTTCCCTTGCCTCTCTCCTGCCGAGCGTGTTCTCCAGCTTGGGTTTCTTGTCCTTGGCTCCCATTTGGAGTTCTCTGCTCTGCCAGGCAGGAAGTCCTGATTTCAGGGGAGCTCTCATGCCCCTCTCTTGACTCAGACTTATGCATAGCCTCTGACTTCTTGCTGCTGGGCCTCTTAGGCCAAAGCCATCCTCTTCCATTACTGCCTCATTCTGGGGAATGAACAGGAGGGTGGCTGCTCTACCAACACTTGGCCACACTTCTCTCTCTGTTTCTTTTCCTTTTCATTCTTGTCTGTTTTGTCCTTTTCTGTACTGTTTTTCCATTGTGGGTTAGATTCTCTCTCTCTCTCTCTCTCTCTCTCTCTCTCTCTCTCTCTTTCTTCTTTAGTTATACTTCTAGTTATATCTCAAAATTCTATCTTTGGTGTTTTATTTTTCCTTGTAGAAACATTAGTACCATATACTTTTCTTTACTAATGATTTTTTTTATTAAGGGCTTCGGAAATGGCTCAGTTACTAAAATGTTTTCAGTGCGAGCATGATGACCTAAGATTCAATCCCTAGCTCCTACTCTAGAAAGAAAGTATGACATCCATCACTGTAATCTTAGCACTGTGAAGGTAAAAGCAGGAGAGTCACTGGGGTTAGTGGGACAGTCAGTCTTTTCCAATAGGCAAGCTCCAGTGTCACTCAGAGACATTTCTCAAAAACTACACTGGAGAAGAACACCGACATTCCCACTGGGATCCACATACATATGCACACACAAGGAACACATACACAAGCATGCACCACACATACACACACACAGGAACACATATACACACAAACATATACCTCTCTCTCTCTCTCTCTCTCTCTCTCTCTCTCTCTCTCTCTCTCTCTCTCTCTCTCCCCTCTCTCTAATGTTGCTATGTTGTGTTTCTAACTTGCTTTGTGATTTCTCCTCTGATTCATCTGACTCAAGGGAAGTGACTCATTTGGAGCCTGGGGATGTGGAGTTAGGAGTTGGTGTTTTATTTTTGTTGAGTTTTCATTTCATCCCCTTGCCTCTTTCTCAAAGGAAAGAGCTACTTCTTTAAGATCTTAGGGTAGACAGTATAGCATTAACTTTTACTGTCTTCTTCTCTGTATTTTCAACAGTGCCACAGTATTCATGAGCCCCATCTCATGCCTCTGCTTATCTTACAGTGCAGAGGTTCTTTGTCTATCTGAGTTGGGTTTGATGTGCTTGTGTTGGTTTTTCTCAGGGCTAAGGATTGAACCTAGGACCTCAGGCACGTTACGTAATGCTCTGCCATACAGATATCTCCTTAAAATTTGTTTGTTTGTTTGTTTGTTTTACTTTTGAGGTGGAATTCACTACATTTCCAAGGTGGGCCTTGAACTTACTCTATAACCCATATCAATCTCACTCTGTAACCTTTGAACTTCCAATCCTGCTGCCTCGCTCTCTTGATCAGCTAGTTACAGGCCCATGAGTAGCTGGGATTACAGATCTGTGCCACCAAATGCCCTGTAGTTTATTTTAGTTTTGCTAACCAGAAATTATAGGAACCAAGCCGAACATGGTAGTACATGCTTTAATTCCAGCACTTGGAAGGCAGAGGCAGAGGGATCTCTGAGTTTGTGGCCAGTTTGATCTGCAGAGCATGTTCCAGGACAACCAGGCCCATGCAGAGAAACCTTGTCTCATAAAACCAATAATAATAATAAATAGTAATATAATAATGATGATGATAATAATAAATATGACAACAATATATGAGCTGTGTTGTAATTGTACATTTAAATTGTTCTGTAAATGAATATAAATTGGGGGAAAGTTTATCGATATTCAATAATGTATAACGAGTCAAGGCAGTTGAAGTGCTGATGGTGACTGCCTTCATTCTCACACGTTCATTTTATGGGATTAATGTTTTCACATGTATTTCTACCATCAGTTGCAGTGAATGGGGAAATTTCTATTCATTGTTGCCAGCAATCCAAACAACCAATTAAAACTGGGTTTCTCGTGGTGGATACAATTGTTTTAGTTGCTACATTAATGTCCAATACTTGACCACAGTTTATTCTCTGACAGTGTAAGAGTTCTTTCTGGCCATATCACATAGCAAAATTCTTTCTTCTGGTTATTCTCTTAAAACATTATTTTCCCAATGTTTATTTCTTTGAGGAACAAATAGTCGCTGTGTTGAAGATCTTCTGTGTTCAGCCTTTAGGAAAATCTAATTTTCTTTTGGCCAATGGTGTTTATTCTTAGCTACTTTATCATGCACTCTGTTAAGCCTAGTTTTATTTCTTGTTGGTTTTATATTTAAAAGTAATCTTAAGTAGAGTTTCTTGAGTGGTAAAAGTACTTAGAACTGTTCCGTTTGATTCAGTACTACATGCATCAACATTGTCTTTGAGCCAATTGGTACACAATTCATTAGGAAAAAGGATTGGTTTAGCACAGACCTACATAAGGGAAACATAGCCATCAGTGGAAATACCATATATATTGAGTTCATGAAGAATTACTAAAATACGCAGCCTTTTAAAAATAATCCAAGGGAAATAGGCTGTATTAAGAGACAAAACAGGGCATACAAGATAAGCCCTGTGATGTAGTTTACCAAGTAATGTACTTTCTGCCAAGTCTGAGAACCCAAGTATTATACTCAAAACCCAAACCAAAAATGGTAGAAGGAAAGTGCTAACTCACACAACGTAGTAGAAGTAATTATTTAAACCCCAAATTTGCCTTAGTAAATCTCCTACAGGAATGAGACCAGTAAAAGGACAACACAACTCAGAGGCTATCCACAACAACACAAGATGCCATGGTGGTGTGTGTGTGTGTGTGCGCACACACACACAGAGAAAGTGAGAGAGAGAGAGAGAGAGAGAGAGAGAGAGAGAGAGAGAGAGAGAGAGAATGTGCTTTAGAATTTCTATTGCTGTGACTATGGCCACAACAACTCTTATAAAGGAAAACATTTAACTGGGGCTGGCTTACAGTTCAGAGATGTAGTCCATTGTCATTATGGAAGCACGGCGGCATACAAACAGTCATGGTGCTGGAGAAGGAGCTGAGAATTCTACACCCAGATTGTCAGGCAGCAGGAAGAGAGAGACACTGGGCCTGACTCGAGCCACCCCCAGTGACACACTTCCTCCAACAAGGCCACCAACAAAGCCGCACCTACTCCTATAAAGTCACACCTCCTAAAAGTGTCCCTCCCTATGAGCCTATGGGGGCCATTTTCATTCAACACACACACACACACACACACACACACAACCAAATAATAAAGAAAGGAATTTTAAAAGAGAAAAAAAATCATGAATAACCAAGGCCTATATAAGATACTGTCCATGGCTGATAGGGTCAACGTTACTTAAGACAATGAATGATGTTCTTTAGTATTTGGAGTAATAGAAATTAAAAACAAGGCCTCTTATTTTTCTTTTAAATGGAGTTCACATCATATAACCAAATCTTTAGTTTTGAAGTTCCTGACAGCAAACATGCTTCCACTTATCAAAACTCTTTTACTTTATCTCAGAAAAAAAAAAATTATTCCAGAAAATAAAAACTTAAGTTTACACAGAAACTTAAATATAAAAGATTATAGAAATTCATTTGTATAACCCCAAACAGTAAACAACCCGAATGTTTTTCAATGAGTCAATGGTAAACAAACCATACCATAGAGGATTATTCAACAATAAAGAGAAATGGACCCTTAGTAGATGGAACAATCTAGAAGGGGAAGAAATGGAGTTGCTACAGGCCGCAGCAATTACTGAGCATTTCTAAAGCAGCATTTTAGACCCACATAAGGATACATTCTGTTGAAATTAATTTTAGTGAAGTATTGAGGGATTCTTTTCTAGTAATAAACTTCTATAAAACTGTAAGGAAAATGTTCATGTTCTACTGTGGGGGCTGGGGAGTGCCTCAGGTTAAGTGCTGCACAGGAATGAAGAGCAGCACAGCCCATGGAAAAAAGCTGTGTGTGACTGTGCAAGCCCTGTAACCCCAGCACAGAATGGCAGAGACTGGGACTCCAGAGGCTCACTGCATGGCCAGTCCAGCATAATCAAAGCCATGAATACAAAGTTCAGCGAACTGTCCTGTCTCAAATACAAAGTCCAGAAGGGACTGAAGAGCACATCTCAGCATCAAGCTCTGGCCTCCACTTCCTTCAGGATAGAGGAATACATAGGAAAACATGTATACACATGCACATGCCACACATATATGCACACACATGCCACAAACTAAAGTATGCTTATGTGTTCACTGCAAATGTCAAGCCAGTTTTGTACTTAGATGATGCCAACACTTAGCTCCACCCCTCTTGCCCATTGAGCTTTCTATAAAAACTCTATGCCTCGGTCATACTTGACCCTGTCCATCTTCGAGTCTGGCTGTGCTCCCTACAGAAACAGGAAGCAAAGGAATCTAGAAAAAAGAAACATATACAGAATAGCCACTGTTCTATGCAGACAGCTTTAACTGAAAACTATTTCTCCCCAACTGGATATTGAATAGAACTTACAGGATCCTAGATGTACTTATACACTAACACACAACACAGAGGTACATACACATATTTACAAAGAATAAATAGTAGGCTTTACAAATGCACATATGCGTATATGTGCACTCAATTGTTCGTGTCCATTTAAGAATGCTCTCTACTCTGCCCCCTAGTGTCCAAGATATGAAAGACTGTAAAACAGTAGCTGTAGAATAGACCAGTTACTAAAAATGTGCAGTGCTTCTGAGTCTCCACTTCACACAGTCATTTCACTCAGCCTTTCTATCAGTGTCTTATCATGTATCATATTATCTTCAGATAATTGCAGTTTGCTTCCTCTGAAGCCAGTGTAATATGTGAAACCAGTTGTGTATATTAATGTGCAACACAGACATCCTTAGTGAGCTTCATCAGTAATTAACTTACTATTCCACATTGCAGAGTGTCCCACCCTCCGCAGATTGTTCTGCCCATCCACAACTGGGAACCAGAAGAGGAGCCCCACAAAGAAGAGGAAGTTGGTCCTTTGGTTGAGCATATTTATGAGGTATTTATTTCTTTTTAAATTGTTATATGATTAATTTATATGTTTGAGAGTTTTACCTGCATATATGTCTATACACCTTATGTGTGCCTAGTGCCCGTGGAGGCTAGAAGGAGGCATCTGATGCTCTGGAGCTGGAGTTACAGATGGTTGTAAACTGCCTCCTGGGTGCTGGGAACTGAACTCAGAGTCTCTTGAAGAGAAACCAATGCTGTTAACTGATGAACCATCTTTTCAACTCAAGGTAGTAGATCTTATATTAATTTTTTGAGGTTTTATTCATATACTCTTTACTAATAAGAACTTCATAAAACCTGAGGTCCAACCTTTGTAACTTGTGCTACTATGGTACCATTTTGCAATGGCTGCCAATGGGTGCCCCGCTAAATAACCGTAGTCATGGACACTCAGTCCTCAGGGGTAAGAATAGCAGCATCAGGTAATAATACCTGGCAAGAAACATCTTCTCTTATTAAGTGATATTTTAAAAATAGATTTATCTGTTCTCCACTTAATATTTGGATACCCTATACATTAGAAAAACTAGCTCCTTTGGTTGCACTTCTTCTTTTTTTTCACATGTTTAGATACCCTAAACTTATATTTATAAACTAAAATATTATGTATAAGGTACTATTAGAATATTTTATGAATGAATTATTCATCACTGTACCAAAATATAGAAATAATTTGTGAGGAAGAACATGATAGCATAATCTTACTTTTTACTTATGTAAGTGAAATAGGAAATGAATAATTTATCCTAAGATCTGGAATGATCTGTGGACTGGTAAAACTACTTCAGAGGCAAACAGCAGACTACAGAAAGAGTCTGATGTTCTCTTCCCACACAAAGTGTTAAACTGTTAATATGGGGATGATTTGTTGACATGTTACCTAAAGTATTTAAACTTTTAATGGAAGAAATAAACATATAATTAAGGCTTAATTTAGTGGTTATTTAGGTTTTCTTTAAAGTCAATGCCACCAGCCCTGTAGCAATTCATTGTCAGGGAACCTAGCATGAAATTTAAAAAAAAATAAAGTTCCAAGCAACTTTCTGATTGAGATCCTTCTCCATCCATTTTCTATTAACCCATGGTTTGGAGTAGGACTTCCTCTTCTTTCTTTCTTTTGTTCTTTCTTTCTTTTTCTTTCTTTCTTTCTTTCTTTCTTTCTTCTTTCCTTCCTTCCTTCTTTCCTTCCTTCCTTTCTTCCTTCCTTTCTCTCTCTTTCTTTTACTGAAAATAGATTTTTTTTTTTTTGGTTTTTCAAGACAGGGTTTCTCTGTGTAGCCCTGGCTGTCCTGGAACTCACTCTCTAGACTAGGCTGGCCTCGAACTCAGAAATCCACCTGCCTCTGCCTCCCAAGTGCTGGGATTAAAGCTGTGCGCCACCACTGCCCAGCGAAAATAGATTTTATATATAATATATTTTGGTTATGGTTCTCCCAACTCCTCCCAGTTCCTCTCCACCTCCCCACACACCAATATCCACACCCTTTATTTCTCTCTCTCATTAGGATACAAACAGGCATATAAAAATAATAAATTAGGTTAAGAAACCGAACAAGAAAACAGAGGAAAAACAGCTGAAGAAAACACATATAGGAGCAGAGACATGTATACATTTGAACATGCAGAAAACCCATAAAAACACAAACTCAGAAACCATAATATATACACAAAGGACCTTTAAGGGAAACAAATAGAAGCCCTGACAAAGCATTATAAGACAAACCTCAAAATCCCATTGATTTATTTTGTGTTACCCATCTACTGCTGGGCATGGGATCTGACTTTAAGAGTAGATTCTATACCCAGTGAGACTCCATTGGAGAAAACTGTGTTTTTATTTGCAAGTGGTTATCTATTGGAGATAGCTTCTGGGTTAGGGATGGTAGTTTGTGTCCACCTCCTCTCTCAGCTCTGGGATCCCACTTTGCAAAGACCCTTGCAGGGCTATGCACGCTGGCACAGCCTTTGAGAGCCCATATGTGTGTCGACCCTGCTGTGTCTGGAAGCTCTCCTTTCCTTGGTGCCTTCCATTGCTCCTGGCTCTTATAACTCTGCCTCCTCCTTTGCAGAGTTTCCTGAGGGCGAGGGAACTGATGGTGAGAAACATTCCATTTAGGATTGAGTGTTCCAAGGTGTCTCTCTCTGCATATTGTCTGCCTATGGTCTCTGAATTTGTTCCTGTCTAGTGTAGGAGGAAGCTTCTCTGATGATGGCTGAGCAAGGTGCTGACCTATGAGTATAGCAGAATGTCATTCAAAGTCATTCTATTTCTGAATATGACTTTAATCTCATGTGACAAGGGTGCCTTTGTTACTTTTTTTTTTCTGTAATAAAATACGCTAACAGCAGTGACTCCAGGGAAGATGCTTTGTTTTAGCTGTTCCATAGGAATACAGCTCATCATAGCAGGAAAATCAGCCCACCTTCTTCATTTTTTACAGCCCAGGGTGAATACTACCACCTACAATTAAAAAGGAGCCTTCCCATACCAATACAAGACCAAGATAATCCCCCACTGGCCCAGAGGCCTGTGTATCAGGTGAATCTAGCTTCTGTCAAGTTTACAGTTAACCCTAGCCATCACCAAGGGCTGTGAAGAGCTAGCTCCTGGGTTAGCAATAAAGACATTTTCAAACATGAGCTATTCATCTATACGGAAGAAGTGACAACTCCTGAGTTGTATTAGCACAAAGATTCTCTTCATCTGCATGTTCAGAAGCCCTGGCCTGAGCTTAAGATCTTGTAGTAACAGAAGGGCAGCCTCGTCCCAGCAGAACTCAGGTCAAGAACCTCATAGTGAAAGCAGTAAGCTGTCAAATCATTTATTAGACCATGTGAGCCAGTTTCTTCTGAATAATGGTAAAACTTCAGAGTTTGGAAAAAAAATTGTTTGAATTCAATCATTTATGTGCAACTTTGCTTCTAGGATTAGTACAAACATTATAAAAATTTAAAGTAGTCACCAGGATGGCAAAAAACAAAAACAGAAAAACTAAAACAAAACACCAAATGTCTCTTACATACCAGTCACTAATCTCAAGTCTCATAACATGGTGTCAGTGGATGCCGTACTCCTTTAATGATGTGAATTAAACAGGCCATCAAGTAGCAAAGCCAGAAAACTTGTTGCTTTATAGATTATGATGGTGATTGCCAGAACTGAGGGGGGACAAAGATCTCTCCTGCTCTTGAAGAACATTTGTAAACTCACAGTACCTACCTTCCACTGTGCTTAGTGTTTGGGGGATGTGGTCTGTGTCCTCTGAAGGGAACTCACATGCTTAAAATGTTCATCTTCATGAGGTGTGGACTTCCTTTCCCTGGGATTTGCTAATGTAACTAGCCAGCTTGCTCTAGGAATCCCAGTTTTGAAACATGCACTCACAGACAACTGTAGGGCGCACAGACTGTCTTTGGCGCTTGATGGATGGCCATTTTCCCAGAGGGTGAAAGAGAGTGCCTTGCAGATGGTTGCAATTGACAAACCAGTAGTCAGGCAGGAGGCAAATTCCGATGTAAAGAAAGCATCACTACATTTTTGGAAGCATATAATTAAAATAGGATTTCTAGTGCTACCATTAAATCTACATAAGATCGAGGTAAGCAAAGCTACATTTGTACACAGTGAATACAGACTGAGCCTCCCCAACCTGCAAGCAACAACATGTACTACATGTTTTGAGCATTCACATGATGCTTACTGCAAGTGGAAAATACCACACCTAACCTCATGGGACAGACCATAGGCACAACATCAGCAAGTTAAAAAGTGTTTATGATAGGCTGGGCAGTTGGTTCATCGGGTAAAGCCCTTGCCATGTAGGAGTGGCAACCTGCATGTCATCCAGTGTTTTGAAAGCAGAAACAAGAGATTCCCTGGAGGAAGTGACTAGCTACATGAGTACATCTGTGAGCTCTGGGTCCAAGGAAGATATTATTTCAATGTATTAGGTGCCAGAGAAGTCCAGGAAGACAGTTGATATCAACATCTGGCCTCTACAGGAACATACATGCACAGGCACCTGCACATGTACATGCATACACATACTTTAAATAGATAGATAGATGATAGATAGATTCATAGATACATAGATAGATAGATAGATAGATAGATAGATAGATAGATAGATACATACATACATACATACATACTACATAGATACATACATACATACATACTACATAGACACATACATACATACATATATACATACTACACACATACATATATACATACATACATACATACATATTTAAAAGGTTGCCCTCAAGCTATACATAATAAGGTGTCAAAGAAACATCAGTGAATTTGTGATTACAGGAGATTCTCGCACCTAAGATTTTGCATTCTGAATGTGCTGTATTCTGAAGTTTAAGGTACTTCTGGTCCCAAGCATTCCAATATGAATTGCTCCACCTGCACAGTCTTTGAGTAACCCATGCTGAGAGCTTCACAGCCTGAGTCTTCCCTGAGCATGTACATACCGCGATCTCAGAGCTCCCTCTGCCTGGCTAGAATCTGTCTTCTATTTCCTACCAACATAGCTAAAGCTAGTAACATGTGCTTTTCACAACAGACAGATGATAGACAGAGTTGGACTGTGTCATTCCCTAATGTGCCACCTTCTTGCAGCTGCACAATATTGGACCCAGCACCATCAGTGACAGCATTCTTGAAGTGGGCTGGCCGTTCTCTGCACGGGATGAGTTTCTCCTCTATATTTTTCATCTTCAAACTCTGGGACCTCTACGGTGTCAAACAAATCCTGAGATCAACCCACAGGATATAAAGGTAGGACTGTAGTCTAAACAGTGGCTTGACCTAAGTTGCTTCAGTAATCACTGAGAACATTTCTCTTTTTAAAGGGCCTAAGCTAAGTGTAGTCTTGGCCTGAGCAAATGCTTACTGCTCATAGCAACCTGGCAGTTATTGAGCCTCGCTGGGCACTTTCTATAGGTCCTTTGATCAATAGCAACAGCCAAACCAAAATCATAACTAAGTATGCCACATTTGGGAGAGTTAGTATAAAATGCTATTTTTACAAGTCTTTTTTTTTTTTTTTTTTTTTTTTTTTTTTGGTATATTGCCCAAAGACATGAGGATCTTTGCCAAAATGGGTTCTCAAAGCTGTTGTCAATAGCATGTGGTAGAATATGAGGATTTGCCAAGGCTGTCTCAATGCCCTGAGAACCCCCAGACTGGAGTGTTCATGGTCGTGAAAGCTCGTAGAGAAGCTCAACACAGTGCAGTACAGACTTTAAGTGCTTCTGGGAGTCTAATAACAAGTATGGTCAGGGAGTGGCCTATGGAGTTTATGGTACAACAGGGTCAGGGAGGGGCCTCCGGCCTATTAGAGTCAGGGCAGGGCCTGAGAAGCCTGTTAGAAGCAGGGTCAGAAAGGGTTGGTGGAGAGGTACTTAGAAGGCAGGGTCTTAGAAGACCTTTAGGGACTACAGAAAGTATAACAGGCCCCTAACGTAAGGGTCAGTAACCAGGCAGGGTCAGGGCAGAGCCTAGGGCTTCATTGGAAGAAGGCTGGCAGTCAATTGAGAGCAGGTTCTGAACTGGCTCTGAGCTTCTCCCTCCTGTCTAAGCAGTTTGTCTGCTGTTCACTTGTTCATCACCAAAGAACCCAAGTGTCCCAAAGGCAGATCCCATTCAGGGTAAGGTCACTGAGCTTAGACTCCTTCTGGAAAGTAAAGAAAGGAAGTAACCCTTGAAAATGTCATATTTGCATGAAAACAGAAACAAAACTTTGTGAATCAGATGTTGTCCTCAGAAGACAACCTCACTCAAAAATGTTCCCCTAGTAGCTATAAGGGCCCAGTGTCTCTGGTGCAAGGACAGATTCCTGAGCCACAGACTGAGCCATCCAGGACCCAGGCACAGGCACGGGGTCACTGCCGTCATGAATGCTTCCTTTTTAACCCCCAAATGCTCTGTATATAGAGGCTCCTAACAGGAGGCTCAACAGTAAAGGACAAAGCAGTGGTCAGTCTCCCTATTTATGAAAAAATAATAAATAAAGCCATTGTGTGTCATGAAATTATTTCAGATACTTCCTGGAATTTCTTTCTCATTTCCTCTTTCCTTTCCCTTCATTGAGATGTTTTTTGACTTCAGGGACAACAGCTTATTAAAGAAAAATGTCCTCGAATGTGAGCATAAAAGTAACCCTGATCTTCACGCAGCACCCTCATTTAATGTCTCTCTCACAGTCTTGAATCACATGCTCCAGCAGAAGGCCCCTAACTCCCTTAGAGTGTAATATTTGCCTTATGTCTGACACTGTTTATGTATGTTTGTATATATTACGTAACTTGTTTAATGTGCACTATGCTGGCTGTACAGGGCTTTGCCCCCTCTGTGGCACTTTAACAATCGTTCTCAGTGACAGGGACAGTACCAACAGATAGCTTGCATTAAATGTTGACAGATGCCTACAATCCGAGTGGTAGCGTATGCCGAGCACCTGGCATCCTCGGTTCTTCCTTATTTGTTGGGAGTGCTCATAGACGTACATTAAAAAAAAAAAAAAATCTGCCCAAGGCTAGGAAATTCTTTTAATACAGCTTAATTATGCTTCTTTTTAAAGAGAAAAAAAAAAAAAACAACTTTCTGTGAAAACTAAATATAACATTTAGTGACAATATGAATTCCTGAAATAGCTTAATTAGAATAATGTATAAATTCTTAAAATATGGGAAAAACTGAATGTCAGGTTTTTAACATATTTTATAAAGATTTACCATACTCTTATGTGTATGAGTGTTTTGTCTGCGTATATGTATATATACCACAAGTATGCTGGGTGCCAGAAAAGGACATTGGATCCACTGGAACTGGAGTTGGAGATAATTATGAGCCACCAGATGGATGCTGGGAACAGGACCCGATTTGTCTGGAAGAGAGCCAGTGCTCTTAACCCCTGAGACACTTTTTGAGCCTCCTTAATATACTTTAACAATATTTACTATGTTCCCCAGGTAAATTCAAAAAAAAAAACCCTCTTATTAATAAATAGCCTTTAGGAGCTGGAGAGACAACTCATCCATCAAAAGCACTGGCTGCTCTTCCAGAGGTCCTCAGTTCAATTCCTAGTACCCACATGGTGACTCATGACCATCTATAAGGGGATCTGATGCCCTTGTCTGGTCTGCAGGTGTATATTCAGCAGAGCACTCACACATTAAATAAAATAAAATAACTTTAAAAAGAATGCAAGAGATTACGAAAGATTTAAAAAATAAATAGATATTAAAATGATAATCTTTATTTTTATGTCAGTGCCACTTATAATTGAGAGTACTTGAATATTACTTTTCTCTTAAGATATTAAATTGATTAATGACATAGCTATTAAATTACTCAGCAAGTTTATTCCTTCCTAGACAATACAAAGATAAACAACTTGTTTGTATTAAGTATGAGTAGAAATTAGTGTAAAATAGATTACAAAATGTTTTCAAACACATCGGTTTGAATTTTTCTAAATGGCAATATCAAGGCTAATTGATAACTTATATATTGTTTGGGGTGTACATGTATGTGTGTGGGTGTGTGTGTATGCTTCTGTGTGTCTATGCTTGTGTATTTGAGATAAGTATGTATGTGTGCTTGTGTGTATGGTGTGTGTGTGTGTGTGTGTGTGCGATGTGTATGTAGGGTGTGTGTGTATGCTGTGTGCATATCTGTGTGTGTCTGGATGTGTTGAATGTGTATGGTATATGTATATAGGGTGTGTGTATGCTGATGTGTGTCGTGTGAGTGTGAATATGTGTATATTCTTGTGTATATATGCTTGTGCATGTGTTTGCATGTGTGTGTTTGTATGTATGCTTGTGTGTAGTATTGCTTATGTTGTGTGTGTGTGTGTTCTGGGTGTATTTGCTCTGGTGTTGTGTGTTGGTGTGTGTGTGTGTACAGGTTTGTAGTTGCCTGAGGTTGGAGGTTTTCACAAACCCTGGAGCTGACCTACCCAGTTACCCTGGCTATCCAGTGAATTCCAGGGAACCCTCTTTCTCTGCCTCCCCAGGGCTACTGGTATGACAGACATGGGCCTGGTGTTCGACATATGTGGGCACTAAGGATTCAAACTCAGATCCTCATGCCTACATACCAGGTATTTCACCAGCTGAGCCATTTCCACAGATATAATTGCTGTATTTTAAAAATATAGAAGACAGTAGGTTAACAAAAGGAAGATGGAAGGAAAGATAAATGAGTTAGGGGCAAGAATAAAACCCCCACATGTAGTCGTACCTCACTGAGTAGGCAGAGTGAGGCACAGTTCCTTACTCCCTGTGCTGTGGTTGGAATGTGTTGAAATGTGTCACCAGTGTAAACGTTAAGGGGCCATAGGACATTTAAGAGGTACTTAGGCATGGGGGTTCTGCCCTCAGGATGGGCTAATGCCATTCCTACAGGGCAAATTTTGGGGGAAGTCAGTATCTGTGGGTGCAGGTAGTTAAGCCACTGAGATGGCTTCCCCAGCTTTTCTTTGTTTTTGCTCCCTCCTTTTCCATGTGCCCCCTTTCCTAACCAGGAGCCAAGAAAGCAAGTAAATAGCAGCTCTCTGCTCCTGGGCAAACATGATGTCCTTGCTGTCAGGCTCCTCAGCCTCTAGACCCTTGAGCTTTCCCGTGTACACTACCCATTCTCAAAGACTGACCTAACAACTGGAGAAGGTGAAATTTTTTTGTCTTCTTTTTGTAATTTTACTATTTTAAAGAATATATTTTACTGTTCCTGCAATGTCATACATGTATACAATGTACTTTGATCATGCCCACTTCAATGTCCCTCCTCCCAATTTCACTTGGAAATATCAAAACACATCTCCTTCCCACCTCACATCTCCCCCCTCTCTCTCTTTCTCTCGCTCTCTCCCTCTCTCTCTTTTTCACACACAAATGCACACACATTTTTTACTTTACATGCCTTTTGCTATTTTAAAGAATATATATTTACATTTGTCTTACAATATATTTTTATCACATTCTTTCCCCACCCCTAACTTCTCCTAGATCATCCTAACCTCCCTACCCACCCAACATCATGTCATTTCTCTCCTTCAAAATATAAAATCAAACCAAACAAAGGAGACCAAAAATTTAAAAAAATCAAACTAAAACAAACAGCACACACAAAAATACCAGGAAGTCTATTTTATGTTGGCCAACTACTCCTGAACATGGGGCCTGGTCTGGAGTGTGGATGCTATACCCCAAGTTCATTAGATAAAAATCAGTTTTCTCTAAGGGACTGATTCTCCCAGCAGGTATCAATTACAAGACAGCTTCTTCGTAAGGGATGGGACTTTGTGTCCATATCCCTTGAACATGCTGAGTTTTTTTTTTTCTGGCTTGAACCTGTGCATGTCTTGTGCATGCTATCACAGTCTCTGTGAGTTTATATGTTGTGTCTAGAAGACACCGTTTCCTCGGAGCCATCCACCACCTCTTCCTTGTATAATCTTCCAGCTAGCTCTTCTACAGCCTCAGGGAAGCGATTTGATAAAGATATCCCATTTGGGACGGAGTACTCCAAAATGTCTCCTCTGCACATCCTCCAGTTGTGTGGTCTCTGTGTTAATTACCATCGAAGAGTAGAAGCTTCTCCTCTGTCACATGACCTTTCAAACACCCTTTGAAAAAGGAAGCCTGCTGAATCTAATTAGTGCTGCCCTTTTGTGCATGCAGTATGGGGTCATCCACCAGGGCATGGGCAGTCTACCACTGGCCATGCCTCCAAAGAAAAATGATACCCCACCCAAAAGTCATCAACTGCCTATCTTTCATCATCTCAGGATAGTCCTTGTGGCAGCCCCCTCCATCCATGATGGAGTTTTACGTGACTTGATTCTGTATCACTTTTGTGCAGACAACCATAGCTTCCTTTAGTCCATGAGAGCCTTGTCCTATCAAGATGACAGCATTTCACAACAATCCTCCTTGTCCGGCAACTCCACCCCCTCTTCTGCAATGGTCCCTGAGCTCTAGGACCTGAAGGTGCTGGAAGTGGGTCCATTGATGATACAGTTCTCCCATTTAAGGCTGAACACTTGATAGTCTTCTTGTCTTGTGGACACTTTGACAAGCTCTGAGTCTCTGCATTAACTATGGCCTACTCTACTGTGTCTTAGTGATGCAGGGTGGTGAGTACCTCTTGAAACATCTGTGTCACGAGCTGCCCATCCTCTTCCACCATTCCTGAGATTGCTTCTTAGGCACATCCCGTGACAGCTGTGCTCACTTATGACTAAAAAGATTTTCTGTCTCTGATGTCTCAGTGAAACTCTGTAACCAGCTTTTCTTTTCCCTTTTATTATTTTCTTTTGCTCTGCCCTTTTTTTAAAAAAATTGTTTTATTTATGTTCCAGATGTGGCCCCCACTTCCGGTCCCCCTCCCACAGTTCCTCATCACATTCCCCCATTCCTTTTGCCTTTGATAGGGTGCTCCCCCTCTCCCCTTCCCTGGGGCCTCAAGTCTCTACAGGATTAGGTACATCCATTCTCACTGAGGCCAGATTGGGCAGCCCTCTGCTACATATGTGCCTGGGGCCATGAACCAGCCCATGTATGCTCTTTGGTTGGTGGCTCAGTCTCTGGGGCTCCCAGGGGTCTGGCATAATTGAGACTGTTGGTCTTCCTATGAGGTCACCATCCTCTTCAGCTACTTCAATCCTTCCCCTAATTCCTCTCTAGGGGTCCCCAACTTTAGTCCAATGGTTGGCTGTAAGTATCTGCATCTGCCTCAGTCAGCTGCTGGTAGAGCCTCTCAGACATATAATAGCATCAATAACAGTGCCAGGCTTTGGTGCTCCCCCCACCCATGAGACGATGCCAAGTTGGCTGATCATTGGATAGCCTTTCCTTTAGTCTCTTCCATTTGTGTTCCCTGCAGTTCTTTTAGAAAGGAACAATTCTGGATCAGATATTTTGACGTAGCTTGGTTACTCTATCCCTCCACTTGGGGCCCTTCTATCTTCTGGAGGTCATCTCTTCATGTTCCCTCTCCCCACTGTTGGGCATTTCAGCTAAGTTCATCCCCACTGAGTCCTGAGAGTCTCTCACATCCCAGATCTCTGGGACTTTCTAGAAGGTCCCTCGCCGCCACCCCACCCCCACTCCCAACCCCAGAAGCTGCATATTTCCATTCATTCTTCTGACCCTCTGGGCCTCTCTCTTGTTTCTATTCCCTATACCTTATCCTGCCCCCTTTTCTCTCCCCCTCCCCCTCCCACCATGTCTCTCCCTCCCTCTGCCTCCTTTGATTATTTTCTTCTCCCTTCTAAGTGAGACTGAAGCATCCTCACTTGGTCCTTCCTTCTTGTTAAACTTCTTACAGTCTGTGGGTTGTATCCTGGGTATTCTGTACTTTTTGACTAATATCTACTTATCAGTGAGTAGATACCATGCATATCTTTTTGGGTCTGGGTTTCCTCACCCAGAATGATATTTTCTAGTTCCATTTGCCTGCAAAACTCATGATGTCCTCATTTGTAATGGTCCTGCTCTGTTTTGAACATGCTCTCACTATGCAGGCCATGTTGACCTCTAACTCTCTGTTCTCCAACCTCAGGCTCCTGGCTTCTTGGTTACGGGGTGCACCACTGTGCCTGTTTCTATTACATACTAATGGAAAAGAAGCCATTCAGATTTCCTGAGAAGCATTTTCTAGGCCACCCACTACAGGAAACCAGAGCCACCAGACTATGAAGTCTTTGAAATGATGGAGAGAGTCTCCTGGAGCTTACCAAATGTTGACACACTTTCCAGATTCCCTCTATAAAAATCTATCCCTACCTAAATACTCAGCATCACAGAGCAAACAAATAATTTTTCTACTTTTTATAATCATTTATATGGCAATTGTCCTGGATATTATTATTTTTTATTACAAATACACAGTTTTATAACATCAAAACCATATTGAAGATTAAATAGGGTTTCCCCGCTAGGGATTTGTGTGTGTGTGTGTGTGTGTGTGTGTGTGTGTGTGTATGTGTGTGTGTGTATTGGCTTGAGTACTGAGTTACCATTTAAAACATGATTTTTTAAAGAGAAATTTTTCCTTAATGCCAAATATCTCCCCAAACCCTCTGAAATTTGACCTGTGTGCAAACAAAGATGTGTTCCAAATTCAACATAAGCCTTAATATCTTCTCACATGCACATCAGGGTCCAGTGAGTCTGACCTCAGCAGGGCTCAGTTTTCACAATAGAAACTAGCTGTTCTATCCAGTTACTCCAATGTCTCCCAAGTTTTAGGAAGGGACGCTAAGTACCTTTATAAAGCACCAGCATAATAATGCTAACCCACGGTCACTTTAGACAACAATCAACAAACAATCTGACCCACATTCACCTCACTTGCCCAAATATAGAACATCAGCATCCAAGATGATGGGACGGAGCAGGGATCACCACACAGAGACACCGCTAGATAGTAGTGCATTCTTTAATTTTAATTTAGATGCCTACATCACCAAGTTAGACTCACCAGCTTGGTCTGTCTCCTCAGAGTCTGAGGAGAAATAAAAATGTGAAGAAAAGAAATAGAGTTACACAGCCCAGCCCCTATTTTTTTCACTCAGGGAAAGCCAATGCCCAGCTGAGGTCAACACAGAGCGAGAGACATAAGATCGACTCGTTCTTGCTACTTGCACATTGGCGCCCAAACTGAAGGTTGGGGCTCAGTTATGCAATGGTTCTTTCCACCTTCTGGGGTTGGTTATGAGCCTTCTATATCCTCATGAGAAGGAGCCGATACCCATGAAGTTTCTGCCTACAAGAATCATGGTCGAGGTCAGAAAGAAAAGATTTTAAAGTGGCAGCTTCTCTCCATTCCACCATCTAAAACATTTTAAAGTATTCAACTGTCTGAAGCATTCAGACCAATCCATTAAATCTAATTTGTTCCAGATCCTTCTTGGAATAAGATTTTTAGAATTGGGGAAAGTGTTTCTCAACTATACTAAAGATGGTAAAAAAAAAATTTTTTTTCTTCAAACTACCAATTTTGTTATTTTGGTGGACTTTATCCTGAGGGTTGGATAGCCTTTCAAACATGCTATGATCTTTAGATAAGATGAGGTTGAAAAGGAAACCCAACCAAGGAACCACAAGTTTCATGAACAATAAAGCATTTTAATTTTTTGATGGGCAAGATTTTGCAATAAACAAAGTATGAGCTGACCAGGGTCAGGAACACGGCTGAAGAACGGAACTCTGTGCTTGGGAAGACAGGCAAAGATGCTGAGAGCCAGCCTACATTAGAGCCCCAGAATACCTGCCAGAAATAACTTCACAAAAAGGAGACCCCTCAGGTATAAAGGGGCTTGCAGAGACTAGACCGGAAGCCCACATCCTAAGCACTGTCCTTGGAGGTATGGAAGGAAGTCGCCGCTCAGTCTCTCCTTGATTCAGCAAAACTGATCCCACAGGAAGTCCAAATTACAACCAGATCATACAGATCATACAAACAGGGATGGCAAAAACCCAGAACCCGTGCATCTGTCAAGGATTATAGCTCTGCAAATAGTTTTCTAGACTCAAGTGGCCGGCAGACAGTGGTTTGGCAAATTTGCATAGTTTGTCTTATCCTTAAGAGTACTTTCTTTTCTGTTAACTGCCTCTATGTACTGGTTCCCATCAATTCAAAACTGGGAGACATTTGTTAGTTCCAAAAAAAAAAAAAAAATCTCTGGCTCAGTCTTCCTGCCTCCAGCCTCCTCCTAACCTTTAAAATGAAGACATAGAGCAAAAAAGAGCTTTTAGCCTGGCCTTTGCTTTACCTATCAATTTCTTTTCATGACTTTTGGAACCATTTTAAAGGGCTTGAATATCTGCAGCTATGGTTTATTTCATGGCAGAAGCACTTGTGGGTGACTGTGACTTACCCCTATCATGGTCAGGTATGAGCTGTAAGCTCCACCTCCTCCTTTGAAGCCAGTCATGGCTTCAGTTTGAGTGAGACAGCCGTTCCTGGCTCTAGTTTTCTCATCCAGTTAAGATGCTGAAGTTGCCTTCTGTGCTTACTACTGAATTCACCTCTTCCCTTCTAGTGTAATGCTAGCACCTTTCAGTAATTGCTCCCTCCAGCTCTTAACAGTGCCTGAGGATCCAATTCTTAACCATCAAATAGAGCCAATTCTTTAGACAAGGCTTTCAGCTTTGCTCATTGAGAATGTCTTCAGCCTTGTCTGCATGCACATGTGTGCTTATGCGTGTGAGCCTGTGAGTGCACATCCATATGGGTGGATGGATGCATGCATGTGTGTGTGTATGTGTGTGTACTTATGCATATGTGTGTATGTGTGTACTTATGCTTGTGTATGAATGTGTGTGCTTGTGCATGTGTGTGTGCACACTTATGCATAGAATTTCATTGTATAGTCCAGGCTGATTTCAACTTTAAATTCCTCCTTCTTTATTCTGAAAAATGCTGGTATATTATAGGCATAGACCACCAATCCTGGCCATAGACACACATTTGAAAAAAGCATGATTTACAATAATAATAATGGCAGAAAGGACAAGCACCTGAGCAAAGACCCATGTAAGATCTGGGTGCACTTGCTGGTGAGGTGAAAGGAAGAAATAGAAACCTGGAGCTTCCTGGTCAGTTAACCTAGCCTACTGGCAAAGTCTCGGGCCAATGAGTAAACCACTCTCAACCAAAATGTGGAAGGCACCTGAAGGAGGGCACCTGAGGCTGTCCATTGGCTGTCACTTACATGCACACACAGGTGCATGTGAGCACCCACATGCATGCACATATAACACATATAACATATATGTGAACATATATCATATATGTGTACATCCCATAGAACTAATACAATGGGAAAAACACACATTCAAAGACTAAGAAAACATCAACTCCATCAATGGAGTGCAATGATTCTTCTGAGTAGCCTGTGAATAAGTTTTTCAGGAAGAAAAAGGTGGAGTTTTCCCTCTGCCCATAAATCCTTACCACGTACAACTTAATTGCAGGGTGCACTGGCCCTCTAGGCTCTTTTGCAGATTTAATTATAGTCCATGAGTATAGTCTGTTCTTTCGTGCATGCTAGGAATACCTGATGTCAAAGACACATTACAAACCAGAGAACAATGGGGTACAGTGCTGAAGTCTGGGTTCGCAGGGCTCTCAGTCTCACTTCATGCCAACCTCCTTCTTCAAATTCCATTTTTCCAACTGCACTGCACGTTCTGACCACATATTGTCCCTTTAATCTGAAAACCTAAGCCTAAACCAGAATGAGGAGTGTGGGGGAATTGTGAAAATACAAAGGTCTTGTTGGGGTCAAATCTGAGGAGCAGCTGAAGAAAGAAGCATATTTACTAACAGTTATTTCCTTGGTGCAGAAAGCTGTTTGCATTTTCTTAGGCAGTCACTATGGTGTTTACTTGGAGATTCTGACAGCATTGAACCAGTTACTCTCAACTGTTTGTCTGGCTCACCCCATGCTCAGAGACCAGCCTCCCTCACCTCTAACAATCTCAGGCCAAGGAAAAGCATGGTCTATGGGACCATGACCAGCTCAGGAAGAGACTCACTATCCATCTAGAAAATGAATTTTAATTGTTGTTTGCATTTCTTAGATAACATCTCCCCTCTTATGTTCTATTTCGTGAAATAATTTCTGGAATGCTATTTCAGAAAACTGGCTTTGTAAGCTGCTTGAAGGCCTTCTGTCTGTGCTGTTCAACAGTGGCATGTTTATATCTGCAAAAGCAGGGGTATAAAATGAAGGGAGCAAGTTCCACCAGGAGCCTTATTTTCTAGCTCACGGAAAGACCTGTGCTTCATCCAGACACCATGTATCAATATTGCCAAATTATAATGTACTGCAGTACATATGATTTTTTTTTATTTCCACAGAAGTCACATCAGATGAAAGCACACAAAGAGTTCTTGGTTTGAAGCCCTTGTTTTATTAATACTGATAACAATCATAGGTTGAAATTCAGGAATAAAGAATCACAACTAAAGACTAGGAAGATGGCACAGTCAATATAATGCCTGCATGCAAACACAAGGCTGTGAGCTTAATCTCAAGAGCCTATGTAAAGAAAACAGCCATATATGATGACATATGCTTGTCATCTCCAGCACTAAAGAGGCAAAGATGAGCAGATCCCTGGAGCTTGCTGACCTACCTGCCTAGCCTGCTGGAAACATTCTGGGACAGTGAAAGACTAAGTGTCAAAACAAACAAACAAACAAAAAAACAAACAAAAAAAAAAAAACAGAACCCTATGGTGCATGCTATCTGAGAAACAATAGCCAAAAGTGTACTGTGGCATCTGTGTGTGTGTGTGTGTGTGTACTTGCACACTGCGTATGGACCTTCACATACCTGCTCATGTGTGTGTGTGTGTGTGTTGCGGTGTGTTGGCCGAGCGCGTGTGCACACACAGATAATCATGACTCACTGTTCCCAGTACTTCTACTCTGTACTTTAGCTAGCTTCTAGATCTGGGGTAAGAGACTGCAAGTTTAAAGTTTGCCTGTGCTACATAATGAGACTCTGTCTCAAATAAAGAAGAAGAAAAGAAAGAGAAGTTACACCTAATAAATCTGAAAGCCATGACAGCAGACACATACAGAAAGTGTAATAGGAAACATATGAGGAATTAAGGATTTACATGATTCTTAATTGTCTGTTTAGCTCAATTTTTTAAATCTTAGACTGTAAACACTTTTCTATCAGATCCTCCATGTCTGTGCATCTGTGAACAACCTCCTGGTTCATTCTGGCGGGCCTAGGCTCTGTCATTGTCTTGGGAGACTCCAATATCCCTGGAGCTGACACTTCTGGGTTCTCACCTCATTCTGTCCATTCAGCCCACCATCCCAGAACTTTGCAAAGCCATTGGTCTTGAACATGTGTGATGGTTTGTATACACTTGGCCCAGGGAGTGGCAATATTAGGAGGTGTGGTCTTGTTGGAGTAGATGTGTCACCGTAGGCATGGGCTTTAAAACCCTCATCCTACCTGCCTGGAAGTCAGTAGTCTGCTAGCAGCCTTCAGATGAAGATGTAGAACTCTCAGCTCCTCCTGTACCATACCTGCCTAGATGCTGCCGTGTTCCCACCTTGATGATAATGGACTGAACCTCTGAACCTGTAAGCCAGCCCCAATTAAATGTTGTCCTTATAAGACTTGCTGTGGTCATGGTATCTCTTCACAGCAGTAAAACCCTAACTAAGACATTTTCTCTAGATAGCTTACCTTGCCATACTCAACATCCCATTTGTTATCCATTCTCCTACCCTTGTAATGGCCTCCCCTCCTCTCTCTAATGAACCTTTTCTGTCTTACTTTGAAGCAGTTAGCCCAGCCTGGCCCACCTTTGAGGCTACCTTAGCTAAACTCTCTTCCCAGCCATGCTGCAAATGCAAGATGACTTACCTGGACAACTTATTTAGAAGTAGCCGTGATCTCTCTTCTGCAGTCTCCAAACCCCTGCCCTGAAAACCCTTGCCAGGCATAGTTCATAGTCCAGCTTCTTCCCTCTTTAGCTGGTGGTCGCATTTTAGCCCACTGGCTGAAGTATTGGTGCAGCCATTCTTGTCACAAGGAAGCTCTGTCCTTGTCAATATTCACGTTGGTGTCTCCAATCCTTCACTGCACTCTTTGTCCTTCCTTTCATTTTTCTTAACATTATTATTGATAGTGCTCTGAAGACAAGTATGTCTTCAAAAGTTCAATTCCCGCATCATAAAATCCAGCCCACGATCTGGACCTTCTGATATCCTCTCTCATCTTTAACTTCTTGCTACAACACTTTACAGAAAACCCATTTCCTCCAGCAGCTTCAGGACTAATTTTTCTACATCAATGTCCCTGTTTCCTTTTTTGACCTCTTCTCCACTACCATCTCTTCCTTGGATCTTGGGATGTTTCTTCCATCATCCAAATAAAAAGTAAGCCAAATAATTTGACCTGTATCTCTTTCAAGAGTGGACTTCTTGCCCTCCCACTTAAGATTTATTCCAACTCTAATCCATTGAAAATTAATTTTTGTTTGCTTGTTTGCTTGGTTGGTAGCTTCCTCCTCCTCTTCCTCTTCCTCTTCCTCCTCCTCTTCCTCCTCCTCCTCTTTCTCCTCCTCCTCCTCCTCCTCCTCCTCCTCCTTCTCTTCCTCCTTCCTTCTTCTTCTTCTTCTTCTTCTTCTTCCTCTTCTCCTTTCTCCTTCTTCCTCTTCTTCTTTGCTCTCTTTTTTTTGTTTATAAGATCTCACAATGCAGCCCTGGTTACCTGAAACTATCTATCTATCTATGTAGACTCTGGCATGGAAAGAAACCTATTTAACATGGCCAAGGGACTTCATCTGATACCTTTCTAAACAATTGTTCACTTATCCAAATCCCCTCTTGAATGAATATAATTCAATTTCACCTGCAAAATCTCCCACTCAGGAAAGGACATGCACAAATTCTTAGTGACATATTCAGTCAATACTTAAAACATCCCTCACCAAGTTTTTTACTCAGGATCTATGTGACCTAGAGGTCTGTGATTTTTGCAAATTTTCTTTACTTTCCTGCTGAACTTTCCCATCTGATGTCCTCATCTGAGTTTTCCTTGTTAGATGTCCTTTCCCTGTTTCCTAGGAGCATGCCTATGATTCTGTGCTTCGCACTTTATCTTTTCTCATGGAAACTGCTAGTGGCCATTGTGAATAGTCCTTATAGTTGCTTACCAGCCATTGGAAGTCATGTGTGTCATGAGTTAGAAACCCAGAGCTTTGTGGTAGTGCAGCTCAGGAGTGGAAACCAATTGACTCCATAGAGCAGAAATCAAAGGGATCTTGGTGAGATGAATCCACAGATGCAAAATCCAGCATGTCATGACCCTCGTCATCCTGAAGAGTTTGGACCCCATTGTCTGGTAGAGTCTTCTAGACTAGTGGTTCTCAACCTGTGGGTTGCACACCCTTTGGAGATCAAACAACCGTTTCACAGGGGTCACATATCATATACCCTTCATATCAGATATTTCCATCACAACTCATAACAGTAGCACAATTACAGTTATGAAGTAGCAATAAAATAATTTTATGGTTGGGGGTCACCACACATGAGGAACTGTAGAAAAGGATCACAGCACTAGGAAGGCTGAGAACCATTGCTCTAGACCCTTAGATACACTGAGCTTCATTGTTTCATCTTTTGTGGTACATCGCACATCTGTAATGCCAGAATTTCCTTTTTCATTCCAGACATGACTATACTAGTGTTACTCCCAACACATACAGACAAGTCAAGAAAAGAAAGGCTTAATATTCAGAGTGGAAGAGGGGCAGGTTTCTATATTCAGTTGGTCTTAAGTGTTTCCAAACTTTTGCCGTTGTAACACAACACTGTGATCTACCAAGTTTACACTTGAGAACTGCACAAACAAATTATAAAAGAAAAATGTTTTTACAATGTTTTAAGTACATTCACTACTTTTGTCAGACTTCAGTCATAGTTTTTTCATGCAGTTTATGTCCCGTGAGCTGTCGGTTGGGCATACCTACGAGCAAATAATGTCTCTAGGATATTGTCTGTGGTTGATTGGAACTTGTTTTCAGGCAGCAGTTGTGCTCAGCAGGGGCACCAAGATAAAAATGACCAGTTCTAGAATACAAACTAACTAAGGGTGGAAAGCAAGCTGTCCCACAGTGGTGTGTACATCAGTGTGTGCATCTCTGTGTGTATCAGTGTGTACATCGGTGTGTGCATCTGTGTGTGTGTATCTGTGTGTGCATCTATGTGTGCATCAGTGTGTACATCGGTGTGTGCATCTGTGTGTGTGTATCTGTGTGTGCATCGGAAAACTCTTGCCCTTAGGGCACAGCTCCCCTCACAGAAGCACTTCACATGAGCATGGGAGCAGGGTCAAAATCATGAAGACAATAGCTGAGACCCTACAAGCTATTCCCCACCTTTTCAGACACCTCAGGGTTTATCTTTCCTCACAGAAGCTGCTTCCATTTAGTCAGGCCCTCTTCATTATGAGGGGAAAGCAATGAGAGTAACTCAGGTCTACAAAGTCAGAGTCTCGGTTTCTGCCCTTATGGAGAAATTAATTTTCCTGAAAAATCTCATTCTCACAAGATAAATTTTCCAAGAATGTGTTCTCCCACGTTTCATGGATTTCTGTAACTGAAAAGCGGGCAGTCTTACGCTTTGTCAGCCTGAGTTATTTTGGTGTTGAATGTGCCAATGACAAAGCCCAACCTTTGTGAGCTCTCATGTGGATCCATTTCAGTCACCCAGGGTTTGATCGGGAATTGAAGTGAAGAAAGAGAAAGGTAAAATCTGTGAATGACTCCTGCTTTCTCTCTGTAGCCCGCTGCCTCCCCAGAGGATACCCTGAGCTCGGTGCCTTCTTAAAAAATGCTACAATTCCCCATCTTGTCAGGAAGAGGGATGTGCCAGTGGCCCAGCTCCACAGACAGAGCCCTGCAAAAATACTGGTAAGTTATCGTCGCATACACAGGACTGAAGGAAAACTTTGGATTAGATAGGATTTCCGAATACAAGGGGTTTTAACTTCAAGCTTGCTTTCAGCCTCCTTCAGTGCTCAGATACACCTGACAGTTTACAGCAGCGTGTATTGTGGCAAGTGAAAGTGACTCTTTTGTAAAAGATTTAAGGAGTGTTTGTAATATAACCGTTATATTCCTCTAAACATACCATGAAGGCCGCTTCAGGGAATCCATTCAAGAACATGAAAGAAAAAAGACAGGAGAATGGGCAGGAATAATAATATTCATATATGATGTCCTAATGAACTCCATTATCTTGTAGATTAATTTTAAAACTCAATTTAAGTCATATAGGTTCAGTTGTTAGCCTACCCAGAGGCACTGATCTGTGTTAATTAGGAGGTGGCTCATTTTTGGATAGATTATGCCAGGCCAGCATAGTCCCATGAGAAGAGATTTTTTTTTTTTATTGCATGCAGGGGAGGTAAGGAAGAGAAGAAAAAGAGGAAAAGAAGGCGAGGGGTTGGGGGCTCTGTCTTTTATTTGGGCTATGACGTAGATGCTTGTTAATGGAGCACACTGATGCGGTGTACACCGGGAGTGTGTGGTGGTTGCCATGGCGACTGACACAAGAGGGTACATCATCGCTGGATTTAGAGGCTGACTGTCAAACTGCTTCAGAGGCTAACAGTCTGTGCAGCCGGAATGAGTCCCGAGAGCTCCATCTACCCAGTGTGTCTTTATGGTGTTCCATCTATCCCTGAATCTCATGGGGCTTGACTTGTTGAAAAGAGGCAAGAACTGTGTGTTCAAGAAAACAAAGTCAGCTCACAGTCCTATGCACCTCCCAGTTTGTTGAGGCACTACTTACAAGAACCAAGCTACAGAATCAGCCTAGGTGCTTGTCAACACATGAAGGGATAAGGGGAAGGTGATAAGCACAGGCAATGGAGCACTGTAGCACCCTGAAGAATGAAATCAAGTCATTTTTACCGGAAAAAACCAATGGAACTAAAGGACATCATATTAAGCAAAACAGCCTCTACAGAAAGCAAGAATTTCATCTTTTTCTTTTCATATGTGATATATAGAATATAAAAATAAATAAATAAATCAAAGCTTACCGGAAATCCCATCTTCATCTTAGCAAGCCAGCCAATACCCAGGGACTTTGCTGATACACACAATTCCAACACCTGGGAGATAGAGGCAGAGAGATCAGGAGTTCTAGGTTATCTTTGGCTACATAGCAAGTACAAGGCCAGCCTAGGCTACGTGAACAACTGAAATCAAAGAAGTAAAGGAACTGCTGAAAAGGGTGATGGACTAAGCATGGGATAGTAAAGTAGGAGGGGAGCTGGTAGGCAGAGGAGACCAAAGTGAGATGTGTGCATGCAGGAGAAGTCATAGTGAGAGCCATTAAGGAATATGCATCAACTTAAAAACAAAACCATGAGTAGCAAAAGACGCAAAGAAAACTCAGCATCGTTTTTTATTAGGAAATTTGTTGCTTTGTATTTGTATGTATTAGTCAACATACAATAAAATCTCCTTCTAGGAAAAGAAATAGTGAATTTCAGGTTTTCTGGACTGGAACACAAGTGCCTTGGTGCAGACAGGCTCTGGGGAAACTAGCCTGATCTTAGTCAGGACTTTGCAGAACTGTCAGCCTGAGTCAGCATTTATCATGTAAGGCCCTTATGCTCCCCAGTGCCGGTTCTGCTCCTAGCCCCTCACAGGAGTTCACAGACTAGATCCCTAAAAACAAGTCAGTAACAAGTATATTCTCGAATTCTGCGGAAGTCAGAGTCCACCAGAAATCTCATCCTCTTTTCAAGCATACTCAGAGTAGGGACTGTACCTCGGATAAAGCAGAGGATTAATTCCCCACAGCTGCCCTGAAGAAGCCCAACCTGATGTTCATTATCCTGTGCTGATTCCAATTGAAGCTACAACCTAAGACTAAGAGTTTCCTATCCAAAGTCACAAGGAAAGAGAGAGAGACAGAGACACAGAGACACAGAGATACAGAGACACAGACAGACACAGACACAGAGAGAGATCTTCATCAGGAAGCTTCAGGACCAAGGCAAATATGGGAAAAGGATGGTAAAGATGGAAAACTGTACCAAAGAGAGTTCTACAGCTGTTTCCACAGGCAGAAGTCACTACACTGACCAGGCAAGAAGCCAAGAAAACCCTACAACTGATACTGTTGTCCTTCACCCAGAAATACAGAATGACTACAAGACTCCCCTGAGCACGACAGTGTGCTGACTCTCAGGGCTGTTTCCCTGCCTGTCTACCTGTCTAAAACCCACAGATGAGAATATGTGTGCTTTTCCCTGCATTGCCTCCCCTGGGTGCAGCTCAGTACCTGACTCATATGCTTAGTAACCGCACGTGAACAAATGACTCAGGAACAAATTCACTAAACTACAAGTGATACTTTTGGAGTCATATCTCAAATGCCCTTAGAATGCCATTCCCCAGCTCCTGCTCCTCCTCTCTGACCCTCATACAAATAAGGCAAAGACTAGGAAGGAGCCAGAAGTTTGGAACAGATTGCCAAAGTTAGTATGAGGCCAAGCACAGCAATTCAGGAGAGGCCAAGAAAGAGAAGCCAGATTGAATCAGTCAGCTTGGAGCGGAGTTTTGAGCAGAACCTCTGAGTTGAACTAGCCAGCCAGATATCAGAAAGAACAAAAAGGGTGAGATTAGTCAGCAGTAAGTCTCAGAGACTGAAAACATTCTAGGCCTACATAAAATAAGATTGGGCTGAGGCTAGAAGCTTCCAGGACTAGGCCTAGGTTGGCAGACCAGAGGCAGTAAACCTGTGAGACAAAAATTATATCAGGAGACTAAAAGATACATTTATAGCTTCTAACCAGAGTGGAGAGTTGACTGAATATGAAGAGCATCCCATCCCCTCAAGCAAGTTAGATAAATTGAGGAATGGATTGAGTATTGGGGAGATGAGAGAGAGAGAAAGAGAGAGAGAGAGAGAGACAGAGAGAGACAGAGAGAGAGACAGAGAGAGACAGAGAGAGAGAAAGGGAGAAGAAGGGAGAGAGAGAACAGAAGGTTTCAACCAAAGAGGCTAGACTAGGGTACAATAAGGGCACAAGCTAGGGTATGGAAAATCAACAGTACCATTAGGTTATTTGCTTTACGAAAAACATGCACGTACTTTTGGGTACAGAGTGTTAAGGCCCAGTTGAACCTCCTTGTCTGCAGACTCTGTTTTTTCCTGAGTTCTGAATCCTGACCAGTTCCTCTTGGGGCCACAGTCTTGGTGGTCAGCTGAGACAGAGACACACGTGAGTTCTGAAGAAGACAAATGGGACAGCAAGTGGGGAAATGGGAAAAGTCCTGAATTGACTTCTTTTCTGTTCCTATAGTTCTGTATTGACCCTGAGTTAATTTTGAAGGCACAGAAAATAATATTTAAAAGCTTGGTAATTATAGCTACTTATTTTAGTTCAATAAAATAGGACCATGGCATCCCCAGTCATAGCACTAACATTCCAGAACACGTCACCCACTATGTGGGTACCCTAATAGTAGTCAAGAGCATCCACAGAGGATGATAGGGTAACACAGACACAATGGACAGCTGCATATCAATGAGACAATGGCTTCAGGAGGTAGAGTTTCAATTTGAGATGGTCAGTTCTATGGGTAGATGGTAGCCATGACTGCCCAACTGGCCTGGACTCCTGAAATGACAAGAGAGGCTTTTGTAATTATGGCTTAGAGTTGAGCAGATGGCTCACCCTGAAAAGTGGTTTCTTGGCAAATGTTAGGCCCTGAGTTTGATCCTCAGAACTCATGTAAAATAATCAAGTACAGTGGTGTGTATTGATCCCAGTACTGAGGAGACAGACAAGTTAGATGCCCCAGACTCACTGTCCAGCCTAGCATCTTGGTAAATTTCAGGTCAGTGAGAGACATTGTTTCAACCTAGAAGGTGGGCAGTGCCTGAGGAATAACACCTGAGGTGACCTCTAGCCTACACATCCATATGCACACACATGTACATGTGCACACACACACATAGAGAGGGGGGGGGGAAGGAGGGAGGGAGGGAGGGAGGGAGGGAGGGAGGGAGGGAGGGAGGGGAGAGGGAGAGGGAGAGAGAGAGAGAGAGAGAGAGAGAGAGAGAGAGAGAGAGAGAATTAGATGATATCCATTTCTTCATTTCTTCTTAAGGAAAAAGCACCGGAGATACAGGAGCAAAGCTTACAATACTCAGCACATTATTACTCAAGGGCATGTACATTTGTAAGACTACAATGGCTTTAAAATATTAGGTTAGGCAATCCATATATTGTCCTTTTTAGGCTAAATTAATAAAGCTGTATGCTCTCATTAATGAAAGTTCACACCTATAGAATCCTATTACGTACAGTAGAGATGAGAAGAGCCCATTGAAAAACCAATATCCAGACTTCTGCAAAAGTAAACATTTGTAAAACCAAGATTCAAATTCCTCTGTATATAAATATCTACTTTGTGCATGAATCTTGAGTATAAGAGCCATAGAGCTATATAAATGGAAGTCTCTTAAAATTTATATGCATTTGTGTTGCAGGTCCAATTTCTGCCCTTCTGCTATTTCTCATTAAATATTTTACCATAAATTTCAACTTCTAAATATCATAGGAGCATTTTACTTGCAAATGATTGCCAAGATAGTCATTAGTACCTGTATCTGATTTCAAACTCATATTACATTCTCCTTCCCTCTTATTGGTTCAAAAACTACAAACCATGCAACACCCACCCAGGTCCTTGAATCAAGACAACTCTGGGGAGAGGGTGATTATGCAAAGTTTATTCTAAAATCAAAAGCTAAAGAAGACCTCCTACGGCTTTTGTTTGGTTAAAACAAAGCACTTAATCCCATTCCTGATTAGGAATTTGTAAGTGCAAAATGCCAACATCCTGTGTTGGGATCATAATTTCCAGTTTGCATTTTTAAAAAAACTCTTTATCTCCAACATGGTAACTTAATTATTGTCCCAACCACAGCCATCTTGGCCTCCCTGCCTTCAGACTCCTGCTGCTTCTGTCATGGTTATTGTGTTAGAATTGAGGCTCCTGTCCAGACAGATCACACCAGGCCAATACAGTTCTATGTGGCAGATTTATTTTAGGGGAAGAAGGCAAAGGTGACAAGAAAGACAAAGGGGAAACAGAGAGAGGGCTGAAGTCAGCGAGTCTGCCTTTTATTATTGGGTCGCAGGTAAAGTTGGGAGGTGAGCCAAGTGGATTCTGGAAATGTATGGCGATTGTCATGGCAACACATGCATGGGTCCCTGTCGCTTGTGAGTGGAGTCACTGGGTTCAGGGACAATCTGCCAAGCGGTTCCTGATACCAGCAATAGTCATCTCCCTCTCCTCCTCTCCAATCATTTCTCTGTTTTCCTTAGTTACTCAACTTGCAAGAACCATGGATTTCTTTTCTGCATTTGATGCTATTGAGCACCTCCCAGAACTATCACAGCTCCCCGTCACCCTTGCTTTCCCCATATGCCCTTCTCCCCCACCCCCCAAAGCTGTCTTCCTACCTTTGTTTAACCCACCTTAGGGGCATTTTGGACTTCTTCACACTCTGTATTTGGAAATTCCATCTCCAGCCTCCCGCTCTCCTCTTTAATAGACTCCACTCTTTCACGAGTCCTTCTTTGATCCTTCAATCATATCTCCAGTGCAATCAGAGAGGCATCATTCTGCACATAACCCGTGAAAAACTGACTGTGCATACCCATGTATTCCCACACTCGGTATATTAGTCATCTTTGCCAACATTGTGATCAAAACACCTTACGAAGCAATCTAAAGAAGGGCAGGTTTACTTGTGGACAGTTTCAGAGGGGTTTCTGTGTGTCATGGTGTGGAAAGCAGAGTACTAGGAGACACTCTTTCTGGGTTGTCTAGGGAATGCACAGAAGCAAGTCCATGTATATAACCAGTCATAAAGTAGACAATGCAGGTTGAAACCAGAGGCATAACCTTGAAAATACTCCAGTAGTGATCACATCCCAACTAAGTCTACAAGTTCTCCAACCTCCCAAGACAGCACCACCTGCTGGAAAGGAAGTGTTCAAACATGTGAGCCTGTGGGAACCAGGAGATCCCTTGTAAGACGGGTAAATGGCAGTTTAACAACAGATTAATGCATGGAACTTGTGAGAGTTAGCTCTATAACCAGGAAATGGATTGGACAGAAGAGAGAGTGTAGAGAAACAAATGCTTGTCAATGAAACTGAGTCTTTGGAGAGATGTGGACTCAAGGACTTCCTCCGCAAAGTCTTCCATGTTTTCCTGGTGTCTCTGTCATCTCTGAGAAATGTCTTCCCAAGTCCTGAGAGAGCGTTCACTGGCTGCTACAGAAAGAGGGAGTCCTTAGAGAGGAGCATGTCTTTAACTGTATTTTATGATCCACTTTTACCTTTCTATTACCAGGAAATTCAATATTGCATCATTGCTAACTGTTTTTTGTCTCAGTTATCTCAATGAATTTGTTCTTTCCATAGATCTCATGGAGCAAATTAGAGTTGCAGGCAAGGCGATGTCTTCTGAGGGAAGAAAGTAATATCAGCGTTGACTCTTTACTGCCATCCAAGGCACTAACGCTCTGCTCTGCCTTTGCATTTTGCAGAACTGTACCAACATTGACTGCTTGCAAATCTCTTGTGCAGTGGGTCGCCTGGGAGGAGGAGAAAGTGCAGTCCTGAAGGTCAGATCAAGATTGTGGGCCCACACATTCCTCCAGGTAACAATGCCACTGACCGACCCACTGACCCACTGACCACGACACTGACCCACTGACCCACTGACCCACTGACCGATACCTTACACAACACTCACCCAGAACCTCCCCGCAAGAACTCAGTGCCAAGCTCCTATGTAAGAATTTTCATTTGCACATGTGTGTGTGTGCATATGTGTTATTAATGTTGTTGTGCATGTGTGTGCACATACTATCGGGAGGCCAGAGGTCGATATTGGATGTCTTCTTCCATCGTCCTCCACCATATTTTCTGAGACAGTCTGTCACTGAACCTGGAGCTCACTAAGCCGGCTAGCCACCTCTCCCCACAGCCCTTCACCACTGCCACCAGCATTGGCATGGCAGACATGCGCCACCATATATGGCTTTTTACGTACGTGCTGGGGATGCAGGCTCAGGTTCTCATGCTTGTTCAGCAAGCAGGTTACTGACAGAGCCATCTCCCTAGCTCTGATTTTTCATTTTTTATTTTGGAATTTTTTCCAGTTTTAAATTTAAAGATTTTTAATCTTTAAAATTTAAGAATTCAAATATTTTCAAAGGAAATTTCTGTAGAAGAGATGAGCCAAGAGCAATTGGTAAAGACATTCAACCTAAGTGCAAACACACATACACACACACACATACACACACACACACATATGCGCGCCACACACACACATCACTCTTTTCCACATATCAAAGCTCAATGGCTACAGATAGGCAAAGCAGCAAGCAGTCTTCAAATTCAAAAGATGCAAACTCCACTGAGATGTCTGCCTGGCTAGAGCCTGTGTTGTACTGCTGCCATCTAAGAGAAACTGCCTAGAACAATCTTCTGATTTCACTTCCTGGTCACCTCTTCCAGCAAGGGAAAAACAAGTGCAACACTCCTGATGCCCTGAGCATAAGAGGAAAGACCTGGTTCCCTGCTGGATGGCTGGGGAGTGGAAAGTGGAGATACGATCTTGCATTTAGGAAACTGAACAAACAGAACCAAATAGAAAGAAGTAGCAAGATTACCCTCAAAGTTCCTCTTAGACAGCAGCCATACAGTGTAGGTCTAACCAGAAAACCATCACAGTGGAATTTGGACCTTTGGAATTTGAAGATTGTTCTCTCCTTTGCCTGTCTGGGCAGCGAGAAAGTCCATTGAGCTTTGAGGCAGGGAGAGAGTACTGTGAGCGTGTGTATCTGTGTGAGTACATGAATCTGTGTGAGCACGTGAATCTGTGTGTGCATGGGTATCTGTGTGAGCACCGTGAACTGTGTGAGCACCTGTATCTGTGTGAGCACCTGTATCTGTGTGAGCACCTGTATCTGTGTGAGCACCTGTATCTGTGTGTGCATGTGTATCTGTGTGTTCACATACAAGTTGAGGTGGACTGTCTTTTCCAATTGAGGTCCTCTTTTATTCGTTGAGGGAGGAACTGTTGGTGAACACAGAGCTCTTGAATCCCAGCTAAGCTTAGGTACTCAGCGGGCTCCGGGGATCATCTCTGGCTCTCAGGTCCTGGGATTACAGATAACCAGTCTGCCTGGCTTTGATGTGTAGAGTGAGTATGGGTTTTCATGTTTGCACAGCAAGTGCTTTGTCCTCTGAGCTGGCTCTCCAACCTGACTATGGTTCCATTAAAGATTTAAGTCTCCTTATGGCAAGAAAATGAAATTCAGTTAAACGATACTGCTGTGTTGGGGAAATTGTAAATCAGTCGAATCTTGCTCATATTTTACCTCCTAAACTAGGCAGATTTCTCTGCCTCATGTGATGAAGAAAATCCTTTGTCTACCTATTAATATAGAATTTGGGGCCTCCGAATCTTCACCTTTTCCATTACTAAAAATACTTTGATAATCCCACTAACCCCTAATTTTTATTATAAAACAAACAAACAAGAAGAAGGAAATTTTTTCCACTTTCAGTGCATCTTATTTAACCCTCTTCGTAAGGTCACTACCATTATAAACAGCATATTACAGATGAACCAACTGTAGTTCAGAGAGACTAAATCAGGTGCTTCAGCCTTACAGGTTTAAGCCAGTGTTCTTCAACACTGCCCAACACTACAGAAGCTAAGGCACGAAGATGGTATTTTGAGGTCAACACTGAGTTGAAGAACAGTCTGAGCCAAATCACAAAGACCCTGTGTCAAAAAAATTTAAAAGTCCTATCTGAAAAAAATCAAAGACTAAAGGTATATAGCTCAGTGATAGAGCATTTGTGTAGTATAAACAAGAATGTGGGTTCAATTTGGAGCAACACACACACCCTACCACACCCCCACAACACATACACATACATATCAACATACACGCACATACACACACACTAACCCAGACACACAATACACATACAATATGTACCATACACTCACACACCACCATACTATATATCGTATACACACACACACCATACACATACACACCACACATACAGACTGACACACCACACCACACACCATATACACATATCACACCACACCACATATACACACACACATCACCACATACCATACACCACACACAGACACACACCACACTACCTTCCACACACTACATACCACACACACCCACACCACACACATACCATCACCAGCACTGCATACTATACACACCACACACACAAACACACACATACACTGCCACATATACCACACATACACACTTACACTACATACGACATGCACACCACATAATACTCACATATGCACACATACCATCGCTTCACTTGCTATATCACCTCATCCATGCCTCATGTCTTCTTTCTCTATCTTTTGTGAATAATACAGTAGTGTATATAAAGGTCTGTCTGTGTGTACATGCATATGTGTTTGCATGTGTGTGCACATGCATATGAAGGCCAGAAGTTGAGGTCAGGTGTCTTCCATTATGCCTCTTCTCCTTACCTTTCAGTACTCATGATGGGCTAGCCTGCAGACCATGAAGCCAGAACTCACTGATGGACTAGCCTATAGACCAACAAGCTCAGAGACTCTACCTGTCTCTACCCACACCCACCCCACAGGGCTAGGATTATAGACACACACAACCACACTCATTTATTTAACATAGATGCTGGGGTCTGAACTCAGGTCCTCAAGCTAACAAGGCAGGCATTGTGCCACCTGAACCATCTTGGCCCTCTTCTCTGTCTCTTTAAGGACACTCCTTCGATTTATAGCCCACCTGAAATGATATAATGCCCTCTCAAACTTGACCTAGAGTCCACAGAAATCTTTATCCTAAGTAAGGTCATGTCGGGAGAGTCCATGGGGTCATGGACTTGGAGGGAGGATGCTCAGCCCACTACAATCTGCAGTGTTGCCTCCTCCCTCCTAGCAACTGTTGCTAGTCCATTTTGCTACTGTGTAAATCTAGCTAATGTGCTTCTTAAAACAGTTTTTAAAAAAAAAAAGTTTGGGAATTAATTAATTAGGGTTTAAGACTTTTATTCTGATTTTTCTTTTTTTTTTTCTCATTCAGTCCTTTCCCATCGACTCTCAGATATATCATTACTAATCTTGGGCAAAAGTTGTAACTAGAGGCCAGCCAATGGAGAGTTCTTTTCTCATTCTTGGTAAACATTAGCCAAAGTATCTATGAGAACATGTGGGGAAGCATGTTTATGGAGTTCATAGACAGATTCATGTCTGAAAACTACCTATGAGCCAAATGCTCCATAAAAATCCAAATCCACACATGGAAAACAACTCTAGGATTGATGTTCCTCACTTAAACTAGTATCTGTATTAAGTCTTCAGGGCTATGGGGTCAGGAGGCCCTAGCTCAGTTCCATGCTGAACTGGCTGCGTTCAAATGAACTTTCATGGGTCTGAGTTCCCTCCTGCGTGAGATGAAAGGATTGGACAAAAGTCTCCTTTCTTTCCTGAAAATTCAGTGATATATGGGGCAGCTCATATGGAACCTCTCCTAATGAGTTATTTATGATGTTTATTCTACTTAGCTGAAGTCAGCAATAGCTCTGTGTGCTTTATTAATGGCCTCCTTTTGTATTGTGTTGATACTTTGCTTGACTCAGAACAGACTATGTCAGAATGGCTCTCTCTAAACATTAAGGAACAGCTAGCCTTTCCAAAGAGGCTTGCCTGTCCACAAAGAGCCAGGTTTCCTATTGAATGATGACCAGGCAGCTAGGCACAGGGATGAATGCGCATGTGTGAATTACTTAATTCTTAAAGCAAACCTGTGGGATACATATGGTTATTATCAACTATGGTTTGCAGGGGAGCAAACAGAGACACAGAGGTTAAGTAGACTTTCCAGGGTCACATAGCTGGTAAGAGGAGGAGTCTGGAAGCTTTAGCCCATTGTGCATCACTAGTGCTAAACCAAGATCACCACATGATACTCACCCACTAGAGACTTCAGGTCAAAATCACATGGCACAGACTGCTAACACGAAACCCCAGTAGTGTAGGTGATTCTATAGTAACCACGATATAGAGATTTCCCTGCCCCCAAGACATATAGAGCCTTTCTACTATGTTAATGGATTTAGATATTTCTGAATCCAGGAAGGAAGACATTGGCTAGCTTGAGACAGGAGCTCACAGCCCAGGCTGGCCTCTAACTCACAATCCTCCTGCCTCTGCTTCTTGAGACTGGGGTTACAGGCATGCCACCCCCATACCTACGATAAATAAAAGATAATTCTGGGTTGTAGTGCTTAACAGAACAGTAATAGTAATAAACTTTAGATTCGGAATCACCAAGCATGGTGCTCTTCTTTATTTCCTCAGCCAAAAGAGACTACGAGTGTGCCATTTGACATTGGTCACACCTTGTTTGAGTCAGGTAACTCTGGTCAAAGATAATCATATGTTTTCTATTGCCTTAAGGACATTAGGCAAATTTCTTTCTACTTTATAGTTGAAATACACAAGCAAGCATGTACATCAAAGGACTTTGCAAAACATTTTACATATGTACAACTTATCTCAGAGAATGCAGCACACAGATCTTTGCATAATTAACTCAGCCTATTCATTCTCTTGCCCGGGGAGGAAATTTTTAAAAATAAAATTTTACATTAAAATGTCAGATGGTTTCTTGAAAAGTCTTTCAAAAATTTAGAACTTTAGATAAGAGAGAAACATGACAAAATCTCAAAAACGCAATTTCAATAAAAATTTTATTTTCCCTGCATAATTTAGAAAATGTGATCATTAGTCTTTATGATAACTTGCCACTCTAGACTTTTATCATTTAATTACTTTTCTGACATGCATATGTGAATACTAATTTCTTTAAAGGCTGAGCCACAATAAAAACTGGCTCAAATGGCACAAATTTAAACATGATAATTGGCCATTTCAAATCAGACTGCCCTTTTAATAGATAACACTCGTGTTCCTGAAGTCAAAACTTTCCCAAGTGACTACACAGTGTTTCAAATGAAGAACCCAGAAGATGACCCTGCCACTTGCATCTTGCATAGCATAGGACAGCCAGAGTTAGTGTGCCTGTTCGCTATTTCTTCTTATCTGAGAGTTGGAAGAGATGAAAAAAAAAGACACAGTGTGTCTGAAGGAAATCACTAGTGACTAAGGGGCTGTTTAAACAACAGTTGACAGAGGAGTCAGACTAGAACCTATACCAACACTCCACCCCATCCCCCAGCTCTGAAATCATCTTCATTGAAAGCTGTCCTGGTTGGATTTTTGCCAATATATAAACTGCTAGAATTATCTAAGAGGAGGAACCTCCATTGAGAAAACGTTTCCATCAGATTGCCTTTAGGTGAATCTGTGGAGACATTTTCTTAATTAGTGATTAATGTGGGTGGGCCCAGTTTACTGTGGGTGGTGCCTCCCTGACCTCCCAGATAGTCCTGGGTTATATAAGAAAGCAACTGAACAAGAGATAAGGTGTTAGCCAGTAAGCAATGTTCTTTTAAGGCTTTTGCTTTGGTTCTGACCTCCAGGTTCCTGCCATAAGTTTCCATCCTGTCTTCACTCCATGATGGAGTGTAACCTTCAAGTTATAAGATAAAATAAACCCTTTCTTTCCTGAGTTGCTTTTGGTTATGATGTGGTTTTTATGGTAATAGGAATCCTGACTGAAACAAAGGTTTAGAGGCAAGGATACCAGTGCGTGTGGGATGACAATTCTTCCACATGGAATCTTATTACTAGCCTGATTGTGGTGGCTCATGCCTGAGGCTAAATTAGTGGGATTACCATCAGTTTGAGGCTAACCTAGGCTACAGCAAGAGTTCCAGGTAAGCTTTGGCTTCAGAGTAAGATTCTGTCTCAAGCCAAAATAAAGTCATAGAATCTCATCACTGGAACACTTCTTTTGTGAGTAAATGAGATTGAAATCATCAAGTGCTAGCAAATATTTCCACATTTTATAGACAGTATCAATACATGCATAAAAATCCAGCTTTCAGTTAAAATGGAAATGATAGCCCAGGTTAGGTCATTAAAGAATGGCACCCTAAACAATTTTTTTTTCAGATGGATAGAGTTATTTACCCTTGGACAATTAGAAAGAAAAAGGTAAAGATAGAGTTACTTTAAATACATAAAAGGTACATTTTATGGCCTGTGCTCATCGTATACAAAAAGTAGGGTTTATTAGGGGCAGAAAAATTCAGTCATAGGGAAAACTTAACTTGTAAAAAAATGTTTGAACAAAATTTTTACTATCCAAATGTTTGACTGGTTCCAAAAGACTGGATTATCGGAGGGGATGTGCTGGTAACAGTGTGATGCACTGGAGCACTGATGTCTGGGAGGGATCAAAGGGCCCCGTGGTTCTGCCACTTTTCACAGTATAGATGTCCCTACCATGGTTAGTTTTAGTGTGCCAGCACCAGGTTAGGAATATGGACTCTCGGAAGAGATGCCCAAATGCACATCACTGTATGGTGTCCTCCTTTATAGATTAAGCAGATATAAGCAGTGGAACATTGGTAACAGGAAAATATAAAGATGAAGTAGACATAAGTAATATTAGGATCATTGATAATAATAAAATATAGTTATACAGAATTCAGTCTTGATTGTTATATTTTATAAACAAATTATTTTGTATAATTTAACTTTAATAACATTTTCTTTATTTTGAATTTTTTTATACATATGTACATTATATCTTGATCATATTTACCCCCTACTTTCCCTTCAACACACCCAGAAATCTTCCCAACACAGGCCCCTCCACCTCGTGTCTTACTTTATTTATTTGTTTATTGGTTGATTAGTTGGTTGGTTTATGATGCTGTGATTTAACAGCTGACCTCAAAGGTTCTGAAATCTTGACCATTAGCTCTCAGGAGCATTCCAATCCCCACAACTGGAATATCTAGTAGAGAGAAGGCCGAGACTGCTGCAAGTGCACAGGAAGGCCTCCGGGCACCTACAGCTTCAGTAGCTCTGAGGCTGAGCAGCCCTGCTCTGGGTCATTGTCTGTGTGAATAAAATATGAAACATTTCTTTGTAAGCTGTCACCCGGGTCTTCTCTAAAACACTTTCCTCTTTCGGATAACATGTATCTATAATCTCTGAGGATCCCTCTCCCCTTCACCAGCAATAATTCCAGAGAATCCTTGAGCTTATTTCTTTCTGGAGCCTAAATTTCCTGGAGCAGGGTTCCTCATAAACTTAGGCACAAATATTTTACTAAAACAATATATCCTAACTGGGCATGGTAGCATATGCCTTAAATCTCTGTATATGTGTGTGTCTGTGTCTGTGTGTATTTGTGTGTGTCTGTGTCTATGTGTATGTGTATATGTGTATATGTATACATACATATATGTAATATATATTACATAAAAATTACATACTATATTTATTTTATGTGGATGGCTGGATGGACAGATGGATGGATGAACATGTAAGGAAAGATAGATGGATGGATAACATAAAAGGAGAACAGAATAGAAGGAGGAAATGTTGCACTGGACATAGAAAATACTGAAAATAACTGGTGTATAGCCATAGAAAATTTCATTTCAAGGACATACATTTAAGTAAGTAATTTGTTTTCAGAGAAAGAACGATCCTTATGCTCTGCATCCCTGGTGTCCTTTGAAGTCAAGAAGATGCCTTATGAAGAGCGCCAGCAAAACTGCCAGCCGGGAGCACAGCGGTGAGCGAGTGCCTCCTTAGAGTTAGTTACAAATAATAGAGTTAAAGTCATTTCTAAAGCACTGCCCAGCTTGGCTTGCTTTAACATTTACATGGATTAGAGACTATTGCTCTCCTTTATCCCACCATTTCCTCTTTCATTCTAGAAATTCCCAGTGCCTTTTGATCCAGTTATTAAATTTTCATATAAATGTCTACATAACAGTTACAGTGTTGGTCTCACACGACACAGCACTTTTTAAGTCAGTTGTTCTGTTTCAGAGAAATACATTCCAGTAGAAACAGTGGTCGTAACAAAACCGTACTGATTCTTTAATTTTGGTAACAGACTGGCTAGTCTGATAGGGAGAGAGGAAACTTCCCTAGACCAGCTGCAGACTTAGAACTTCCTGTCCTGTACATGTCAAGAACAATTCTGACCTAAGGGGTGGAGGAAATATGAACTTTTAAAAATCAAGGCTGTGAAATATCATTGAACTTCATAGCTGCCGCAGAAGAGCTTCCGACATCCTCAGGAGTGTGGTAAACCCAGGCAGAGAGAAGGGCATAGCTGAGAGAGCCTCAGTAGGCTAGCTAACAGAACTCAGCCTTTCCAGTTACTTACAAAGATGATCAAAACCTGAAAGACTCACCTCTCTTTAAGACAATATTAAAGCCAGGCACGGTGGCACATACCTTTAATCCCAGCACATGAGAGACAGGCAGACAGATCTCTATAAGTTATGAGCCACGGTAGTCTACATAGGGAGTTCCAGGACAGCAAGACATATATAGTGAGACCCTTTCTCAAGAAAGCATACAACAACAACAAAACAGTACTAAGTTTCAAGTCTTAGTTATCAGTGGATATTTTCAACCCCCAACTTGAACCCTGGATCCCTAGACCACTGTTATTCAGAATGTGGTTTGTAAACAACCAGGCTCCTGGCCTCTCCTAGAAGCTGGTTAGAAATACAGCTGCAAGCTTCCCTCCAAAGCTATCACCTTATCAGGATATCCACACAGTTGGCTTTGTGAAGTGCTCCTTTAAGATGTATGAACTTGATCTCTTTGCTTTCCAAGTCCAGCCCAGGTTTTCCGCTTCACTGTAATGGATCATCTTTGTGACCTCATTGGCCTTTGGTAATTGAAATTGTGGGTTGAAGAAGTAGTGAGTCAGTAAATTGCTTCCCTTGCAAGCATGAGTCCAGTATCTGAAACCTATGATTTGTTTGTTTGTTTGTTTGATTGTTTGTTGTATTTAAAGAAGGGGCTGGAGAGATTGCCCAGTGGTTAAGAGAGCTGGCTGCTTTTGCAGAGGACATGAGTTTGATTCTCAGCACCCACATGATTATAGATACACATCTATCTGTAACCCCAAATCCAGGGAATCTGATGCCCTTTTATGGTCTCTGTGAGTACACAGCCATACATGCAGGCAAAACATCCATACACATGAAGTACAAAATAAAATAAAATGAAGCGCTGGGCTTGTTGATGCCCATCGCTATTCCCAGCACTGGGGAGATAGAGACAAGCTCACCAGGTCTCAGTCTCCCTATCCTTTGCTTTGCCTACTTTACCAGTTCTAAGCCAGTGAGTAACCCTCTCTCAAAATAAAAATGAAAGCAAACATGGACTGCGTCCAAAGAACAACGCCTGAAGTTGCTCTTTGTCTGTACACACACACAGGCATATGCGTATGTACACAGATAGACAAACACATGTCTTTATGCACATAGACACACCAAAAAATTAAATGCATTATATATTGATTATTCAATCAGTCTGAACTCAGAGTATATGCTTAGAGTCATTACTCATGCAACATTAAATAAATGTAAAAATGCATATATCCTGAGACTTCACTTTATGTGACTGGACTAAAGAGATCTAGGGTAGAGCCCTGGACTATGCTTTAAAATTCTTACAAGAGGATATTCCTCAGGGGAGAGCCAAAGTTGAGAAATTTAATGCCACAGATCATTTAGAAGGAAAACTAAGGTTTTGGGGCCATTCTTCAATCCAATTAGAAACTGTATCTATCATACGGAACTATTAAGATAATTAATAAAATTACATAACCAAAGTTTTAGTGGTTTTCAGGAATATTAAGTCTCGAGTCTCAAAAAACATTAATCCCCAAATGTTTTATCTCCTCTGGGTAAGCCTAGTAAGCCCACACTGGAAATGACAATAAAGATTTGAGCAATGTGTTTTAAAACCAGCATGGCCACATCTTTCTTCATTTAGACGGCCTCTCTTTCTCTCACAACTTGTCTGCTATAGTCTGGATTTATGTTCAACCTAGAAAACAGAGGCTTAGGATTCTAATACAGTTTGTTCATCCAGAGAGGTTCAAAGGCTTGCAGCTCTCAGGAGATAAATCCAGACCCCTTTTGTTTTCTTGGAGCACGTGTTTCATAACAGAAACACATGTTCCGGGGGAATTCCATCAACAGGATTGCATCTTTCAGGGATGGCTACAGGTGACAGCCTGCTGTTCTCAACTCAAGTCAAAAGATCCAGGAAATGATCAAATAAATGCATGCTTCCTCCCCGTTACCATCTTAAAAATGAAAGAAAAAAAAAAAAAAAAAAGACCTGTTATCTGATGACCATGATTTACCGAATCATTTATATTGAGGTTACTGGAAAAACATTTAGGAAAAGAAATGCCTTCAAGTCTCCCTAATATCTGACTTACAGGACAAGAGCACACAGGTACAAAGTTAGCTGTTTGGTGTAGGGAACAGATATCTTGTTGAGAAAGTTCTCAAAGGTCCCGTTGTTCTTTCTCTCAAAAAGAGTCCAGTCAAAGGGAAATGCTGTTAAGGTGGTAGAGTCAATTGAAGGATTCACTTGAGAATCAGCCAAGGACCATCTGGACACTGGGGAAGACTTTGAAGGGGGACTAGCTAATATATGGTTGTTTTCCTTGACTCTTGCATGGGGTGACTGCTTTGTTTGTACTTCCTTTACAACGTGTTCACAATTCAGCTGCGTCTTGAGGCACAAGTAAGCTTTGTTTTTATGTGGGAAATAATCCCACCTGCTCCTCGCACAGCATCTGAGTCGGTACCACACTTCTCAGAGGTGATGAGGGGCTGTATGATTCAGAGACATACAAGTGGATCTTAAGTCATCACAGAACAGGGGGAAAAATCAATTACTCAAATGCTCTTTTCTTTCTTTCTCTTTCTTTCTTTCTTTCTTCTTTCCTCTCTTCCTTCTTTCCCTTCTTCCTTCCTTTCTTTCATTTTTCTGACCAATGAGACCTAGCCATTTGCATGTCATTCAACAAACACCCAATTCCACAATTTACAAATGTACACGTGATTATGATTGTAAAATATTTATGAAAATCTCTTCTGTAAATTGCAAACATATTTAAAAAGCAGAATTCTTGAATGAAATGGCTTTTTGGAGTACAGACTTCTGATGGGGTGATATGCCACAGATGGCTGGCTAAATGCGTGCTCAACTGAGCCCTTTGTGTTTCTACTTTCCTCTAAATGGCATTGCAGGTAAAGTGTCTTGGTAAATTTTATGAAAACATTCGCCTGACCCCACTGCAGTATGTTTATCTAAGACTTTGTGATATGTAAACACATATGTCAATGCTAATTACAGCTGCAAACACAAGGGAGCTGTTTCCTCCTACCTTGGCATCTTTTAATCAAAATACTCAAAAATATATCATAAATGCCAATGATAGAGTGTACACATATTGGAGTTTATTTATAGTCTTTCCACTGTAATAAAGAACAGCAAGATTTATGATATGATGAAGGTAAGATTAAATGTCCCTGCTTAGGATCACTTTGAGAAAAACCAACTGCTTATAATTTATAGATTCCACTTCCTAAAGCCTAAGATAATGATAATAAGTGAGTTGCTAAGTTTTTATACTATTTCTTTAAATAGCTTCAAGTCCCTGATAAGCAAAAATGCCTGAAAGCAGAAAGTTGATTTGTTGGCAAGCAATTGGACTCCCCACAACATCTTAAGTTCTCCAGTTACTCAATATTAACCTTTGTTAGGAAGTTGAAGTACCTAGTCATAAGCCTGTGTTCTGAAAATAGAACTTTTAAGGTTTTGGGGGTTTTCTTGGTTTTTGGGTTTTTTTGGTCTTTTTAAAGAGCATGCATACATGCAACCAGTGAGGTCAGAGGACAACTCAGGAGTTGGTTCTCTCCTGCCATCTTGTGGAATCCAGGTCATTAGGCCTGGACACAAGGGCTTCTATCCACTGCAGGCCCTAATGTAAACTCTTACCTTGAAGTATGCTCCGGACTCTGCTATGAGGCAGACAAAGCTCACAATGAGGAGTCTAGATATGTCAGCTGATCTCCAGGATGTCACATGAATACAATGCCAGACACGCATGTAGAAACCAAGTTCCTGAAATGTGGGACTGCAGAACACACTCATGGCTTGATTTCATTTTGATTCTATATAATGTAAACTATAAGACCTGACACTGTACAAATATTTCTTCCATTAAGCACGGTTTGTTAGTTTTGTAGGGTGCATTTCACTTTAGTGACTGTGAAGACTCTGCAGCTGTTGTGTGCCGCCAATGGGGACTTTGGAGATAATAATAATTTTTTTAAAAAGAATATAGGCGATACTTACTTTTTAAAATATTAATTACATGTTTAAATGGCAATAGGTTTATATTAACAGATAATAGTTGATATTTTGGTTTTAACAGTGTTATTAACAGTTAAAGTTAGTGTCTCCTTGTTATTTTTTAACATGGCTGCTACAAAATTTGAATTCACAGATGGCTTACATTTCTGTTGGGCAGCACTGAGCAACACCAAGGTTACAGCTGGTGATTCCTACAGATTCAGAGAATATGGGGTGTTTCATATCATTTGACATGAGCACAAAGTTCTTAGAGTAAATCCAAAGTTGGTCATAAGAACCCTCACATTTTATGGTTCTTTTTTTCTTTAGTTATGAACCTTTGGATGCTTCAAACTAAGCTTCTTGTGGGCTTGTCAAGATGAACATTACAATGCTTTAGTATTTGTCAGCATTTTATTTTCATTCAAAAATCTCCAAAATTAGTCTGCAATTCCCTACCACCATGTATTTAAATAAACTTAGGTTCGAACAAAATAACCAGTTAAATCATTCCCTTTTAAGCCATGTGCAGTTCAAGTCTCTCATTTGTCTGTACAAACCAGTGAGTCTTTGGAAAAGCAGTGTTTTGCTGCTGGCCCACCATTTTGGCAGATTCATGATCTGAATGTCACCTGACTTTCTAATCACTTGTGGGAAAACCTCTCCTTCCAAAGCATACAGTCTCAGTCAGTGGTTCACAGTGTCCAGCTCTTTGCAGTCTCTATCAACCTTATACTGCAAACCAGGCAGTGATCTGAGTCACTGTTGCCTTTTGTGGTGTTGAGGCTTTCTTATTGTGCGACATAAATCCCGGATCATCTTGAGAAGACATCAGGATAAAGACAGGTCTGCAGTTACACCCATTATAGACTATATGTCCCATGTGGATCTAAAAGGCAAAGGACAATGTTCAGAGTCCTTCACAACCTTCTATTCCTCCTCCTTAGTGAACTGCATGGGATGACATATAAGAAATATACACGACATGGATATTCTTAACACTTCAGGGGACTCGGAGTGATAAAAGAAATGGTAGCTTTAAAATAAACCCTATGTTACTGGAAGCTGGCTGGCCACAGTTTTGATAATGAGAGATTCAGAATTCTGGAAGTAAAGGAGGATTACAGAGATTTTGGATCACCATACAGTGAGCATCCTCCCACAGGCTGCCCTAAAGCACAGCCACTAGAATCTCTGGAGACAAATATAAACCAAGAGCCATAAAGAAGTTGCTCCTGTTTCAGAGGCACCTGTCAAGTACAAGTGTTGATCTCAAGCTTTGATTGTGCTTTTTCATTACTGCTGTGAGAAGAAAAGTTCTTCAAGTTATCTTTCTTTTGTATTTGTAAGGGACTTTCATGCCTATTTCAACATATAGACTGGCTTTTGAGACAGTCCCACAAAATTACCAATGGCCAGGTATGGAGGACAGATGGTGATGTGTAGCTTATAGTTTTTAAAAACCACACTAAATCTGTCTAGGGGCCTGGCCTCAGAGGTTTCGTCCAACCCCATGGCTAGCCCTAAACAGCCATCTGGCCCTGATTCCAGTGCCTGGTTAAGCTGACCAAACCAGGTTTTTCTGAAAACACCTAGAGCTAGCCAATTGCTCTAGTTCCTCAGGCCAATCCCAGTGGATGGTCTACAGAATGCCAACAACACTCTGGTCTTACTGAGCTCTCTCTAGCCCCATGAAAGGAAAACACTAGAGACTTATATTTATGCCAGCCAGATTTATATCAGTAAATCTCCAATGCCAATATGCCCATCCAAAGAACACACAACCCAGTTAATATGAATACAAGCTGCACACCTAGGTTGGGCAAATATACCCTACACTACTCTATTGCCTAGCTATGAAATCCTTAGCTCCTTGTGGCTCCCCAGGCCACATAGATCTGCTCCATCTTCAACTTCTTCTTCCTACATTTTCTTCTTCCTCCATTCTCCCTCTGTCTTCCATCTTGTCCTCTCTTTTCCCCCTCCTCTCACTTCTCTAAAACTTTTAGCTCTGCCTTTTCCTTCCACTGCCCAATCACAGACTCTAGCCTTTATTTGTACAATTAAGATTTTATCTGACATCACCTGAGTACATAGTCTACTTCTCATCATGGCATCCCTCTTGAGGGAGCAGAAAATACAAACAGTAATCCACAACAGTGATGGACCTATAATCCATTAGTATGCCTGATAAATAGGGGAATGGATTAAAATGAGGGGTAGCAATAAGATCCTTAGGACTAGCTGAGCAGAGCATTGGCATGGTATGTCCAAATCTAATTAAAAATACCAAAATACAGGATGGATAGATAGATAGATAGATAGATAGATAGATAGATAGATAGATAGATAGATAGGTAGATAGGTAGATAGGTAGATAGATAGATAATAGAAAGATAAATGATAGATAGATAGATAGATAATAGATAGATGATAGATAGATAGATAGATAGATAGATAGATAGATAGATAGATGATAGATAGATAGATAGATAGATAGATAGATAATAGAAAGATAGATGATAGATAGATAGATAGATAGATAGATAGATAGATAGATAGATAGATAGATAGATGTGGTGCTTAAGGCCCAATATTAGCTTCTAGTGAAGAAAACGTCCAGTTATTTCATGCCAGACCAGTTCACAGTTGCCAACTCCTATTCCATCTCCACCTGGAGAGGAAGCTATAAGATTGTGGTCTAGATTGTGTAGTTTCAATGAACATATTTAAATGAAGAGCATATAGACCAGATTAAAGGAAGCAATGCCTGACATTCCATTGATAATACTGTTAAAGCCAGACATAGAAATGTGGTAGATTATATTCAGATCTGAGAATATTTTTATTTGTATTTTCTCTGACCAAAGGTTTCAGTGGCATGGCTGAGTCCCCTTACTTATGTAGCATCTGTAGCCTCCTTGCATAGACTCCAGCTCTCGTGCAAAAGAAATCCTTTTTCTGCCCATATAGGAAAGCAGTGTTCATAGGTTCCGAATCTATAGACCTTACTGGGGAGGCATCATAGTTTCCAGGATTCTTTTCAACAGTGGGGAATGGCTTGGGCTCCTATTATCTCCGGGTACTAACTCCAGCTCTATCCACAGAACTTGGACTTAAGCTGGAAGGTAATCCAAGCACATGTGTGTAATCCCACATCGCTCTGCACAGTACAACATTAACTTAAACAGCAATCGGTGTCTCCTATTAATGAAGAGAAACATCCTAATACTAGGTCCTTGTCTTCCCTGTATTTGACATGGGTCTCTTGTTTGTTGTTCATTTGCTCATTCATTAGGCTGGTTGTCCCAGAAGCTTCAGGGATTCCCATCTCTACTTCCCAACACTGGTAACCACACAGGCATTGTAGATGCTCATACTTCATGCCCAGCTCTTACATGGATTCTAATGGAGGTTCTCATTAAGGCCCTCTTGTTTGCACAGCAAATAATTTATCCACTGTAGCATCTTCTCAGACACAATGCAAAAAAAAATGAGGATGATGAAATAAGATATTTTGAAACAATAATCATTAACCTAGGGATTATTAGCCAGAGTAACTAATGTTATTCTAAGTTAATCAGATAGTTGCTGGGCAGATAACTTTACAGAACTGGAGTGTGTATATATTGAAGGAACCATTTTGATCTTGGCAGATTCTTCTTTTTCAGATTTTATTTATATTTATGTGTATGGGTGTGTGTGAACATTTGTGTGCAGGTGCTGAGAGTCAAACTCCGGTTCTGTGCAAGAGCAACAAGTGCTCTTGACCACTGAACCATCTATCCAGCTCCTCCTGGCAGAACCTTTGTTACTGATTACTACCAAGCAATCATTCATGAGAACCCTCCTTTATTTCTTTATTCCTGCCTTTGTTTATTCCTGTTTGATAGGGCTGGCACTCAGGGCTTCACTCTCATTCTGACAATTTTTACATCAAGTAATTCCATTACAACGTAGGACAGAGATTGGCAAGATGGCTTAGTAGGTAAGGAAGGGCACATGCTTCTAATCCTGACAACCCGAGTTCTCCTCATGGAATTCACATGGTGCAATGAAAGAATTGACTCTAGCAATTTGTTCTTTGACCTCTATACATACATACTGAGGCATACATACACACACACACATACATACATACATACATACATACATGCATACATACATACACACACACAAAAGAGTGAAAGAGAAGACAGAGACAAAGAGACAGAGAGAATATAAATAAATAAACAAACAAATAAATAAATGCAGGATGTTTAGCTTCAAGTTCTCAGCTGTCATTTATTATTCCATCACAAGGTCTACAGATAAAAGGACACAGTGTTGACACTGACTAGTAAGATTAACTCTTACATGTCTAATATTTCGTGGTTGCTCACAAATTTACCTTTCAGTGAGATTAGCTGAGCTCCCTGAAAAGATGTGTAGCTACTCTTCGACACTCACAGGAACCTCTTGACCTGTTGTTTGCATATAGCAGGCCACTCCAACTCAAAGCTCTTCTTTTCCATCCTATTGGCTTCTGATTTACCTCAATTTTAGTCTAGGGTTTTAGGACTAAGGTTCACCCACTCAACAAGTGTCTATTATTAGATTTTCCACTCAGCTTGATATACATGGGTGTGTGCTTGCTTTAGAGAGGTCAAGTTCAATTGCTTTGATCTCTTAATCTCCCCTGGAATTCCATCAGCTATCCTGAGAATCATTTCAGAATGATCCGCAATGGTAAATTGGAAGGTCCTGCTGTCTTGCCAGACAGTTTCAAGTTAGTACTCATTTGCTTCATTTTCTTTTCAGATTAAGACATCGGTTATTTGGGCCACTCCAAATGTCTCCTTCTCAATTCCGCTGTGGGTCATAATACTAGCAATCCTTCTTGGCTTGCTGGTTCTGGCCATCTTAACTTTAGCTTTATGGAAGGTAAGCTAATTCCCTTTTCTTTTCCTTTGGGGTTTCAGAGACCAGAGAAGGTAAAAAGATATTGTTTGTGAAGCTAATATTGTAGAAGATGAGGAGTAAACTATTTCCACGTTGAAGGGTTTTTCTTTTGTTTGTTTGGTTGGTTGGTTGGTTGTTTGGTTGGTTGGTTGGTTGTTTGGTTGGTTGTGGTTGGTTGGTTGGTTGGTTGGTTGGATCAGGGAGTTGATTTCTGTCTGACTGCAAAAAATTGAACCCAGGACTATGAACAGGCTAGGCAAGCCTTTATCTCCAGAGCAATATTCACAGAGCCCTTATCTTTAAATTTTTTTATAAATAAATATATTGAATAATTGTCTTGGTACCTGTGATCTCCTTTTCAATGTGCTTAGAGTAATGGTACTGCTATCAAGACTTCTTTTTCTTTTCCATTAACCAGGAAGTTGTGTGTTTTATTGGCATGTTCCTATCATCAGCCCTTTGAATTTCTCTTTAAAAGCAATATACCCATGCAGCTAATATAGATTAATTCTCATTTTTTTTCATGTCAAATATTAGGCCAAATAGGCCATGCATATTGTGTGGACTTTGTTTTCAATCTTGCCAACTAGTCTATCTCTAATAGGAAAACTTAACAAATTGTTAGATGTGTCCTACTGAGACTTGTTTGAAAAATCCATAAGAGCAGCAGATTTATAGCCCAGTGACTTGTCCACCTGCCAAGTTAGACAGAACCTTCCACTGGAAATGAAAACAGTGTCACAATGACATGACTAGAAGAGTAATTATCCCCATCACAGCTTGGTCAACCACTATTGTGTAGATCTCCAAGAACATGGCATTTATAAATGTTGAAACAATAGCAGCTGTATGCTTTACAAGACTGTAAACTTAGAAAACTTTGTTTGAGTTAAAGAATAGCTTTTCTAATCATTATCAGCTGCCCATGCTGTCCTGAGCTCATATCGCCTCTGGCTCATGTGTAGGGATAACTTTAGTATTAGTCTGCTATTTATGGTAACTGGATAGAATTCTATGTTCTAAATGACAGAATACCCAACTAGCCTTATAAAGAACTCATGTTGTGTTTCCCACATGAGAAACAATAAATAATAATTCCAAGTTCTAGGAAACTAGAATACATCATCTAGGAGTAAACATTAATTTGAAATACAATAGAAAGAAGATTCTGGAATCTTCTTTATCAGAGTACTGGTAAATCTGTAGAAAGTCACAAGCCTGTCCCCTGCTGCCTGGTGTTATCAATGATATAAATGACAAATTAGATTTTCCTCTAAAAACTGTGTGTCTCACCAAGTACAGAAGGACAGACAACAATGTCACTTCTTCCTAAACTGTGTCTTAAGGACACTATAGAACACCAGAGGAAACAACACTTGTCATGTCAGCTTGTACCATAAGGAAAGCATGCAGAAAAGCAGAGATGGATCCTTAGAACACTAGCTGTAATACAGGAAAACATCCAAGGTCTGTGAGAGGTTTATATAAAATGGAGACACTCTATCATTCCTGCTTGTATGGCAGGAGAAAAGGCACAGCTGCTCTGACTTCTGCCAACCTTGTCTGAGCAATGAACTCTCTCCACAGGTAACTAACATTGATTTTCCCCTCTTAATTTAGAGAACTAGAAGATAGCATTCACATATCCCAAGGCTTCTTTAAAATACGTACAAGATGCAAATACCCTAAATAAGGTATTTTACAAATTCCCCAATGACTTGATTCTTAGCTTGTTTTTTCTCTCTCCTAGTGTGGATTCTTTGATAGAGCAAGACCTCCTCAGGATGAAATGACCGACAGGGAACAACTGACCAGTGACAAGACCCCAGAGGCGTGACTTGGAAACATGAAGACCTAAAATTCAAGCACTGGTCCTGTTCAAAGAGAGGAAGGAAGGACACAAGGGCTAAATGATCATAGCCTTCCATACCTGCCAATGGCCCAGGGAGCAGAAGAGTCCCTAATGATCACCTCATCTTCGTCATGCATTGGTATGGAGTGCAGAGAACCCCGTGGGAAAAGAAACGCAGCTACCAACACTGTAAAAAACAATTCACAGCCATGAAGATTTCCTTTGCTCTCACCGTTTCACATCTGGCCGACATTCTGGAACAGCTGTAGGAACTCAGGCAGCCGTCCAGGTCAGCCCAACATGACTTGCAAAAACAATTCCTACAGAGATGAGATGTACCAAGGTTGAACACTACTGTAATCCGATGGAATCTCAGACACCTCCCTATAGAAGAGAACCCTTTCTAAGGATGTGATGGCTCAGGAGAAAAAGCGATATGATGTTGGGACCGTGAAAGTGCTTGTGGAACTACAAAGATGATCTCATTAAGGGAGGACCAAAAACATGTATTTATTTATGTTTCATTTCTCTAGGTAGGGAATCGGGCCATCTAGGGGATTTGGAAATTAAGATTTGATTAGCTAGATTTCATCACCACTCAGCTTATTTCCTTCTAAGATAACTACTCTGTGCAGATAATATGTTTAATTGGGCTTCTTCATGTGTTAGATGGTGTTACACATGCTTTGGCATTAGGACTCTGTTGGGCTTAATTTCCTGCCGCCTAGAGTGACTTTTTTCATGTTCTCTGGAATCTCATGTCTGCATAATTCAGCTTTCCAAAATCTTATATTTATAGTTCCTTTCATAGGTGTGAAAAAGCTATTTCCACTGTTTTTTTTTAAAGCATTCATTTCAAGGTACTCACTACTCTGATGATGTTGAAAAGTACTCGCACAGTTTGTAGAGTCCATATATAAAACAATTTAACTGTATGGGTGAATATTATCTTAATAGCTATAGTAAACACCAATATTTACCTTGAAATTTACACACTCGTTTTCATTGTAATACCTCACATTTATATAAAAGAGAAATCTGTGTTGAACATAAATAAGATGGAGATATATAAAGTTAATACAAGTGTGAACCTAACAGAAACTCACTCTTAAGGACCTGACAATGCTTATTACAGTTTTATTAGCCACTCTTTGTGGTTAATATGTTCCAGCAAGTAATCTTGGAGAATAATCTTTTATATTTAAGCTATTTTACCATCTTTACTTAAACATCACTTAAAGCTCTTGTAAATAATCCATAATAATTTGTAATGTTATCATTTTGAAGTAATATTGACCAGCCAAATTCATAAGATTGTCTGCACAATTTTATATCCTTTTTATAATAGTGAAAAAATTGCTATGAAGAAATGCTGAACAAAATGTTATGTGCAATATTTTATAGACCTATGTATCTGAGGCATGTTTACACTGGCATTAGTTTCCTTTTTTAAATTAATATCCTAAATAGTAAGTCTGATATAACAAGCTGACCAAAATCCTAACATTTACAAGACAGTTGGAAAACTCTGTGTCTCAATTTCAACAATGACACTTTATTTGAAAGATGACTCAAACTCACAGACAGTAAATTTTATGTGGTGCCTTAACCTGGAAAGTAGCCATTTGGCTTCAGTTGCCATGGTTCCTTGGAAAGCAAATGAAATGCACAGAGTCAAACATCATTGCTGTTCATCTTGCCCTGCTTTTCAGTTAAATCTGTCCTGGTAGCTGGCTTATGTCTCTCAGGAACTCACATCTAGTTCCCAGTCTATATGGCTAGTGCCTAGGGAGCAGAACACTTGCCTCAGAGAGTCACACAGCAGCCTCTGAGGTCATCTTTACTGTTAGTCTTTTTGGCGGGATAACTCACTCTACACTTTTAATTTTTGTGATTCCTGATGTGGGACCGATACAAACTCTTCGGAAGTTTGGAATGCATCTCTGATCTTAAAATAACTCAGAGAACTCTTAGGGTGAAACAAAGGAACTGTGGGAGACAGCCATCTAGGAAAAACTAAAGATGTCAGGGGGGCAACAGGACCAACATGGAAGAAAGAATGAGGATATCATGGCTTCCCATGGTCTCAGCTGTAGAAGTGCTGGGGGTGGGTGGGTGGTGTCATACACATGCACACAGAAAACTGAGGTCAGGTGACTCTCTGGGGACATGTTCTTAGGCATCCCATCCTCACAGTGAACACTGAGTATACAACAGTGTTCATGGCATTGCTGACGCTTTTATAATCCATCGTGTATTGGTATTCACGAGGAGCCTATCTGTATTTCTCTTCAACAAGTTCTTTCCTAATTCTCACAGCTGTCTTTATAAAACACAGGGAAATGAGCAGATTTTAAAATCTTGGAGATTTTTATACAGTAAAGCGTTCTAGTCATCACTGAAATCCAAATCTTAGAATTCTTGTCTTATTTAAATACATGTGTAGAGACAGTGTAGATTTTCATGTACCTATTTCCATTGTCACCAATAAAATTAAAAATTAAAGACAGAAAATTGTGTTTATAGATCTTTTAATGTACGATGTGAAGCTTTCCCTTTCATAACAGGCTAACAGTATAAGAGTTCCATTTTTATGCCTTGATTTCTTTATTGTAAGAATATTTGACACTGGAAGAAGTTATCTTTGTGAAGTAAAACTTCCCTATCCTTGCCCTGTGGTGATGGTTGTTCAACTCTGAATAACTGTGCTCTTTACATGGGTACATTATAGTTAGGGGTGATGTTTGAAAAGGGGTTCAAATGTTTGCATGATTCCTAACAGTTCCACATTCATGCAACCGATTGGTCTGATGTGTTTTAATGTGTTTCCCTGTACCTCTCTTCCCTTGCATCTTCAGCTAACTTCAAGCTTCTTCTGTCTACCTGTCCTCCATTTGATTCACTTTCCACTTGTGCTTGTGACTAGTTCTCAACCTGATTGTCTCTCATTGAAAACAGTCACCACATCTTTTCCTACACTTAGTCACGATGCCTTGTATACAGTGGATGCTAAAACACTGAGGGATAGTTATGTATTTACATATGAATTATTCATGATGAACACATACTTTTGTGAACCACTTTAAATACTAAATACACAAATGTGTGTCTACACTTCCATTCATAATATAGTGTCATTAGAAGTTGACTATTGTGATTAAGAATCTAACATTCAGGATCCAAATTTTGAATGTCAGCATGATTCTTTAAGTCAGAAATTCCATATATAGGTTATCAGCCTCAAGTAAAACACAAGCACTGGGCTGGAGGTATGGCTCCATGGTTAAGAGTGCCATGTTGGCTAGTTAGTCTGTGTCAACTTGACCCAAGCTAGAGTTATTGGAAAGGAGGGAACCTCGATTGAGAAAAATGCCTCCTGAGATCCAGCTGTAAGGCATTTCCTAATTAGTGATTGATGAGGGAGGGCCCATCTCATACTGAGCTGGTGGTCCTAGGTTCTATACAAAATCAGGCTGAACAGTCCAGGAGAAGCAAGCCAGTAAGCAGCACACCTCCAAGGTCTCTGTATCAGCTCCTGACTCCAAGATCTTGCCCTGTGTGAGTTCCTCCCTTACTTCTTAGATGCTGAACAGTGATGTGGAAGTGTAAGCTGAATAAGCCCTTTCCTTTCCAACTTGATTTTAGGTCACAGTGTTTCATCACAGCAATAGAAACCATAACTAAAACAAGAAGATATTGCTTTTGCAGAGGACTGAAGTCCAGTGCCCAGCACCCACATCAGAGGGCCTACAATCACCTGTAATTCCACTTTCAAGGTATAATCCCTCTTCTGACCTCCTGGAGTACCCATACACACATGTACAGACCCCACCACCACACACACATAGACATACATATAACTAAAATAAATACATAAATAAATAGATACATGTGCAATATTTTGTTGAAGAAAGAAAGAAAGAAAAGAAAGAAGAAAGAAAGAAAGAAAGAAAGAAAGAAAGAAAGAAAGAAAGAAAGAAAGAAAAAGAAGAAAGAAGAAAAGAAAAATCTCCAGGTTATATGTGCAAGGTATATGTGAAACAGAAATTCATTTCATGTCTAGACATGGATCTAATCCCCAATTAGCTCATTATGGGATGAACGTGAAATGTCCAGGAGAGGCTCATGCATTTGAATACTTGGGGTCCAGCTGGAGACATTGTCTGGGGAGAAGCCCTGCTGTAGAGCCTTACTGAAGGAAACAGTCGCTGACATGGGACGATAGGCATCAGTGTGTTATAACCAGGTCTCATTTCCTATCTATTCTCTGTTTCTTTGTTCTTTGCAATATGGAGAGTCTCAGCCCAACACTCAGCTGACATGAATACCAAAATGAATGACCCACCCACCCTAGTGGACAGCACCCTCACTAACCATGAACCAAAACTAATGTTTTCTCCTTCATGTAGCTTCTTGTCAGGTATTTGGTCACAACATGTAGAAAGCAACTAAAACTATAATCATACATCTTTGATAAGGATAATGACTTGGTCATCTTATAACAAGTACCCAAAGTTCTACTCAGTCAGAGAACGTCACTCACAACTGTCTCCCTCTTGCTGGAAACAGCTGTCCACACAGTTGCAGATATTCAGAAGAGCATTAAATTCAACACATTTGTCAGAGTTTCTCTCTTCTTTTTTTTCACTAAACGAATTTTGTAAGACTGGAGATGGCTCACTCAAAGGAAATAAAGGCGTTTCTAGCTCTCCGTGAACAACGTGTTGCACTTACAAAGACTAAATGAATTTACAACCTAAACATACCATTTATTTCACAATTCAGTCATCAATATTTAAACAGTTCCATGATAAAATCAAATCTAACTTTATTTTAATTTGTAGTTCATTTTAAAATTAACTAAATTTAAAGGATACATTTAATTTTGAGTTCTAATACTTAATCATACACTCAACACACACCATTTTTTTTTTTGCTAATGCCCCATAAGATACTTGAACTCTCACTACTTTTCTCAATGGTGAATTCCATGAATTCCAATGAGAAGAACCTACATCTGTTTACTTTCCTGTAACTTGGAGCAAGCCATGAGATGAACCCTCTGCTTTAGATCTTATGTCACTCACATTTTCAAACCTAATCATATCTAATGAAATATGGCCACTCAGAGCAATTCAAGCAAAACCATTGCAACAATTCAATATTCTTGGTGTTGGGGGTAAGACAGAATCCACACCCCAACAGAAACCCATATATGTGGGGCTGGACTTGTCTGATGCATAAAGATAGCTATGCTCTAGGCTAGCTCCATTGGAGCTATGCTCTAGGTTTCCTCCATCCTACTAGTGAGGAAGAAGAAAGGTTCTTATTAGTCTTTGCTTGTAGAAATTGCTTTATAGTTATATGTGGGAGATGGGGACTGGTCTACTAACCAATCCTTCAGTATCTGGAACACCTCCAGCCATTCTGTTTGTGGGTAACCCAACTGCACTAAAACTCTCTAAGCAATGATCTTACTTCTGGCTTGCTTCATTGGGTATAATGAATTAAAGAGCAATCTTGGCATAGTTTTCTGGTGAGATAAAAGTATTTTGTGGATGGCCCACTTACTTTGTAAAATTTGTACCATTCCCCACATAAGAATTCCAAAGAAAGATCCTTCTGGTGCCTTCAGGAAGAGGCAAGACTTGAAAACCTTTACCTTATAGCCAAGAATGCAAATATTGTGCCTCTAGGATATCTTAGTGTTCTTTTCCACCAAATACAAAAGACTTTTCTTTCACAGAACTGTATTATAAAATATTGATTTCTTGCACATGATAATTTTAAAGCATCAAAACATCAGACTTTAGACTCATTGGAATCTAAGTAAAAGCATAATTGCCCCAGTGATTCTTCATTCAGTGATGAGTTTAGCATGTTCTGTGTGCAAAAGGTAGGACTCACTTGCCATTTTAGACTCTTCCCATCCCACCTCCAAATTACCATCTGTCTGACTTGCTGTCTTCAGATTCTTTATAACCAAATTCTGTTATTTATGAGTGTTGGTCAAAATCCTTATGGAAATGTAGCCTTATACCAGGACCTGAGGCCAGAGAAAGGTCTCAGATTCTACATCCATTGGTGAAATGATATAACACAGTAGGAATGTTCGCGACATCTGTGGTGTTGCTTATTTTGACAGTTTGCTATGCTACAGAAACACACATGTCATCAGCATATTGTGTTACTATCCAACTGTGAGATGTGCTTTTCTAAAACATGGTCATAGTGGACATTTGCAGTGTTGATCTCTTAGCTCTCAACTTCCATTCCTTTGTGGACTGTAAGGTTCATACAGATACAAATCTTTATTCCTTTAATGAACTCCCTTTTTATTTTTGAAAACATGATATCTGGCCTATGCTTTAATCTTCCAAAGCTATCATGAGTTGGATCACTTGAAACAACATTAATGTATTGTCTCAAAGTCTAAAAGATTAGGAATCCAAGACCATTTGGTGTTCCACCATGCTCCATCATGCCAGGGAATCTCCTGTTTCCTTACCATTCTCCCAGCTTCTGTTCATTTTGGGTACTCCTGGTCTTGCAGATTTATTGTGTCAACTTTATACTTCTTAATCTGCCACACTGACTGTAATCCCTCACAGCATCTTCCTTCTGTGTGTCATGACAATGTTCCTCGTCTATAAGGACACCAGTTATATAGAATCAACATCTTTCTTTCTGCTGTCATTTAGATTTGCTTACCTCTATCAAGTACTCTTTCCAAATGAGATCACATTCTGAAATTCTGGGTACTAAGACTTAGTTCTTGTGGGGAACAATTCAACTCATGACCTCCTCCTTCTGTAATATCTACTGCACAACATCTTGACAAAATAAATATAAATTAAGTATAAGCTGGAGCCTAAAGACAACTATATTACTCTTTCTGTTTCTACTAATCCAAACAATATACTGTGCAAGAGTACAATGGATTTATAAATATTTCATCCATTTGCTAGTTCCATGTACACAATAGATTAAAATTGTGTTTTGAGATAATTTACCTGCTCCTCTACTGGATATTTCAGTTTCTCACTACAAAAACCCACATTCCTAGTCTCCATTTTAATTACCCTGGAAATAATAGGTTTTTTCTTATGGACAATACGGATAGTTGTAAATATTTCGATTGTTAGAGTTTTGATGTTGAATGTTTTCTGTGTTAAAGGTATAGACCCCAAAACACCACTAACAGGTAGTAAAGCCATTAGAAGATGAGGGCAAGGAGGGAGAGGACTTTGGGTAATGGAGCATGCCCTGGAAGGGGTTGTGGAACCCTGCTCACTTCCTTTTTTCTGCTGCTGCCTGGCTTGGGTTAGAAGTGATCCTGTTCTACCACATTCCCTCATTTTTGCCATCCAACATCGTCAGCAGAGGCTTGCACCTATGGGACCACTCGGCCATGGACTTGAACTTCCCAAACAATGGGCCAAATTCAATTTTTCTTGCCAAATTTATTCATCTCAAACACCATGATACAATGTGGAAAGCTCTCACTTGCAGTAGGGTAAGTAAGTAGACTCCTCACTGGAATACTCTGCTCCCTGCATTAGCCAGAAGTCACTGTTGAGCTAGAGGCTTGGTGCCTTTATACTCTCACTGTTCAAGGATCCTAAGGTATTGTTCAAACTCAGAGTGATGCAACACTGAGAAAATAGATACCAAAATATCTACCAAAATAGATGATGGACACAAGATTATAAATCAAAAATGACTAGAATTTTCTAGGCAAATATGGTGTATTACACTGAGCCACATACCTGTTGTAGAAAAAAAGAGCTAGCCAGACAACAACAAAAAGCAGGTCAAGCAGTGCCACAGAGGTGGTGACACTGACACCCGTCAGTGAATATCATTCTGATCTTACAATCTGGAAGATAGTAGAGTCTTGCAATCGTGCAGTCTCTTGCTTCCTTCCATCTGACTACTCTCCCTCCTCCCACCTTCTATTCCATTGGTTGTATGAAAGTAGGCAGTTCCAGCTCTAGCTGGACAGCAAGTAACATCTTCTTCTGGCCCGGAGGTTCCCAGCACACACTCAAGTGCAGGAGTTTGTGTGAGAACAAGAGCTGCTTCTGATGTCTCCCTGAGGGGGGCAGCAGAAAGATGTGATGCTTCCACGATTATATGAGAAAGAGTTAAGTGATATGATGCCTTGGGAGAAATAGTGACCATGATCATCTAAAGGAAGAGGAAAGCAAAGTACCAAGGAAATGAGAACAGAATCGTAACAGGAGCAGTGGTCACAATAAAAGCAAGAAAGCGTCCCACACTCTCCCTGTACCAAACCCTCCCCTAAGTGCTTTTCCTGCATTTCAACTCAGTCCTCACCACAACCATCTAACCAGCTACTGTCTGAGGGAGAAATTATGTTCACTCCTTTTAAAAGGCAAGGCAGAGTATTCCAGACCATTGCACTGGGGAAAGGCAGCACTGTGGTGGATTTAACTATAGAGAAGAGAGGTACTGGGCTCAACTTCAAACACCACAATGGAAGAGGGGAGTTTGTCATGAGAGAGTGGGATAGAGAGAAGTGATGGGGAAGTTATTCACAGCAGATATAGGGATAAGGGGGTGGTGAGACATGAGGAGACCAATCAGATATGGAGAACAAGGAATCTTCATGTAATGCTTTTCTTGCTAACTTGGACTGTTCATGGTCAGAGACTGAAGTGCAAGCTCAGATGTTATGAATTGCAAGTCTCAGACAGCCTAGCCCCCAGTCTGTCGAGCAGAGCGTCTTTGTCCATACTACATTAATCCTTATTTGCAGGACAGCAGTTTGCCAGTTTATACTGTAATACATGACAGAAAGAGCACTCAAGTCCACATCTGCTTAGTTCCAGAGTCTGGGGCTGTACAATGTTACTGACAACAAATACTGAGCATTGCCACTGCATTCTGTGTTGAAAGAAAACAAGCATCAAAGCAAGGGAGCTAGAAAGTTCTCAAAAATCTTTTATGTTCTCCCACTGTGATGGCTAGCTTTCATGTCAACTTGAAACAAGCTAGAGTCATTTTGGAAGCAGGAACCTCAATTGGGAAAATTTCCCCACCAGATTGGCCTGTGGAGAAGCCCATGGTACATTCTTTTGATTGAGGATTGATGTGAGAGCCCCAGGTCACTGTGGGTGGGGCCACTCTTGGGCTGCTGGTCCTGGGTTCTATAAGAAAGCAGGATGAGTAAGCCATGAGGAGCAATAAAGAAAGCAGCGTTCCTCTACGGCCTCTCTCTCAGCTCCCGTCTCCAGGTTTCTGCCCTGCCCTGACTTCCATCATCAAGTGTGATGAGAAAACTGTGGGCCAAAGAGCGTGACCTGAGAGTAGTAAACTGAAATAAAGCCTTTCCTTCCAAAGTTGTGTGTGGTCATGATATTTTACCACAGCAATAGAAACCCCACCTAAAACACCTACTAAGAGAGCAGCAAAATGGCCACACTATGTGAGGGTTGCTAGCTATAAAGTATAGTGTTAAATTCCTTCTACTTAGATTCTCACACATCATTAAACATTTTCAACAACTTTTGATACCTAAAAGCTTTGACAGATGGCACTCTGATTTTCAAAATACCTGGTAAGAGTATCCTCATGCTCCCTATCACTGAAATAAAGCCTTTCCTTCCAAACCCACAAGGACTTGGGGGTTTAAGAACCATATATTTGCAAATATTCCTGTTAGCAAAAAAATCTACTTGTTAGAAGCCTAAATGCTATGATAAATTAAATTCATCAAGTAAAGCATATCTAAACATTTTTTTATTTCATCTTGGAAAATGATGACTTCATATAAATGTGCTGTCATGTCCTCAAAGTGTTGCTGTCTAATGAACGATACCATTGCCTGAGAGATAATTATCTCATTTTCATCTTTTGTAAATCAAAAATAGAGAAGGATTCAGCCTAACAAATAGAACTCCAATTTAACCCTCAACCTAGGAGGTTCTTCTGATTGTGCTAAAATCAATCTTTGTTCAAAACCAGTTCAGGCAATATGATGTTTGGATGTCATACACTGGAATATTATATGAGTAATTGAAAGAATCAACTTCTTTTTAAATACACATTATTTTATTACAATTTTTTTTAAAAAATGCAACATCTTAAAAAAATCTTTTTACTAGTAATACAAATTCCTATGAAGTTTTTTTTGCTGCCATAAGAAATTAAAGAAACCATTAAATATTTAGAAACATTCAACATCAAAAGCTTTCAATCTGAATGTTATAGCCTTTGAAAAACCTACAACCTCTTTTTTAAAAATATTTTCTCTACAAAGAATCTCATCAGCTATGCAAAAATCTGTACAGCTTTTATACTGAAGCTAATGTTGAGCTGCACTTGAATTTCACATTCTTAGCAAAATAATTGCCTGAGCACATATACTCCACACTTTAGGACAGCAACTTATTCTTCATCCTCATCTTCCTCCTCCTCTTCTTCCTCCTCCTCTTCTTTCTAATCTTATGGGTCATTCTTCTTTGAGTCTGTTGGCCTACCAGGACCCTTCTTTCCTACTTCACCTTTGCCCGCCCTTGGCACGGTATGCAGAACTATCCTTTTCATATTTCTCCTTCGGTTTAGCTGCTTCCTGCTCATGTGGCTGTTTATCTTTGGCAGATTGCTCAGACCACATCTCACCCAGTTTCTTTGCAGTGTCTCCAATAGACAGGTCAGGGTGTTCACTTTTGATCTTTGGGAGATATTCAGAGCAAAACAGGAAGAAAGCAGAAGATGGTCTCTTCAGAGTATTTGGATCTTTTTCTTTCTTTTCTTATCACCTTTGGTTGGGACATTAACGAGCTTTGTAGCCCTTGGTCAAATCCTCAAACTTCGATTCTTCCTTTGCAGACATGGTCTTCTATCTCTCGGAGCATTTCTTCGAGAACTTGGCGAAGTTGACCGACAAGTCGGGATGCTTCTTCTTCTGCTCCTCTCGACAGGTCTGCACAAAGAAGACATACGAGGACATTTTGCCCCACGGCTTGTTGGGGTCACCCTTGCCCATGATGACAGTCGGCGTCTACCTGGCCCCAGCTCTTCCCTCAGATCTCCACAGTGACTTCCTTCCCCAAGCTCCAAGGAAAACTGGTTTCTTGCTAACGTAATCCCCAGTCTGTTGTTTTGCCAAGAATCAACTTCTAATTCACCATGTATAATTGAGAAACGGAGAAGGCATCCTCTGGGTCAAAGTCATGATGTTTTGTTCCAAGGCAATCTACTGTACAAGAAAAAAAGAAGCCAGGCAGTGGTGGCGCACGCCTTTAATCCCAGCACTTGGGAGGCAGAGACAGGCGAATTTCTGAGTTCGAGGCCAGCCTGGTCTACAGAGTGAGTTCCAGGACAGCCAGGGCTACACAGAGAAACCCTGCCTCGAAAAACAAAAACAAAAACAAAAACAAAAAAAAAAAAAGAAAAGAAAAAAAGAAAAGGAGGAGGAGGAGGAAGAGGAGGAAGAGGAGGAAGAGGAGGAAGAGAGGAGGAGGAGGAGGAGGAGGAGGAGGAGGAGGAGGAGGAGGAGGAGGAGGAGGAGGAGGAAGAGGAGAAAAGATCATAAGATCATATTGGGAATAATACCACCTCACAGTAGAAAATGTGAATCTTCTTTTTATGTGTTTGCACTATGTTGTCTTTATGAATTCGTGCTTATCTTTAGGAGTTGGAAGGGTTGTGAAGTGAGTATGGCTATGTATGGGCGTATATGTAAAAAAAAGAGAGAAGGAAAGTATGTGTCTAGGGAAGTCTATAATGCTCACTATTGTGCACACAGGCCCATATGTTTGAACACTTGGTCTCCAGCTGGCAGCATTCCTTTCAGAAGGTTCTAGAACCTTTAAGAGGTAGAGCCTTAGGGGAAGAAGTGGATCACTAGAGGCAGGTCTTGAGGTTCTATTGTTCATTACCACTTCCTGTTCGTTCATTCTCAGCTTCCTGACTGTGGGTGTCTTATGACCAGCTGCCTCCTGCTTTTGCAACCATGTGTTCCCTGTCATGTGGACTGTGTTCTCTCAAACATGAGCCAGAATATACCCCTTCTCCTTTAAGCTGCTTCCTGTCGAGTGTTTGTCACAATGAGAAAGTGAGAAACATACACACTTGTGGATGAAACCTCAGTGGAGCTGCACAAAGTGAATTAAACATATCATAATCCTAATAGGATCCTCCTTGCCAATAGGCAATGGGAAATGGAATATTCTGGAACCAACCAACCCTACAGTGTAGTGTAGTAAGTAAGGCACCTTCCCTCACAGCAACTGAGACTTTCAGTAAGGAATTTCACAAAATTAAGTTTTTTACAGGGAATAAAGCAATAGAAAAGGGAAATATATCTAAAGAGCTTATTTTATAGTCATTCCTCCATGAACAATGGGAAAGCCATACTAGTGACATTTGTAACTTCTTCTCTTTTGCATAGCAGTGCCTATCAGTGAGTCTCTATGGGCAAATTTGATATACCTCTCAGTGGTAATGGCAGTGTTAATCTCAGGCTATCAATGGCACGGGTTACTTGTCCTCTGTAATGGTGACTTGTACTGTTCCTCCCATCAAAAGGCCAACTGTCTTTCTTCAACTGTTGTTTTTTATATGTGACATGCTCTGGCAGTAGGATATGAGCAATAGAGAGGCAACATGTTGACAATGCACAAGCATAAGATAGCTAGATCTTCTTTACCTCTGACATCCCCACAAGATGGACATGCCAGGGTAAGTTCCCTCATACCAGACAGATGAGAACCCTTCTCACCAAAACCAGAATAAGACCCCTGCCAACCCATAGACTCCAAAAATTTTATATATATACATGCATACACGTGTGTGTGTGTGTGTGTGTGTGTGTGTATGTGTGTGTATGTGTGTGTGTGTACATATACATATCATCTTGATCAGGAATTCTGTTTCGGAGCCCATTCTTAACCATTGTTATATATCATCTTTCTGCAGGGTAAATGTCCAGCACCGATAAAAATACTTCTGGCATACTTAAAATCTTAGCTTCTCTGTAGGTCACAACCCCTTTGGGGATCATATACCAGATGTCCTACATATCAGATATTTATATTGCAATTCATAACAGTAGAAATTACAGTTCTGAAGTAGCAAAAAAAATAATTTTGTGGTTGGGGGGGGTCACTACAACATGAGGAACTGTATTCAAGGGTTGCAGCATTAGGAAGGTTAAGAACCACTGGTTTAGAGGGAAGGGCATTCCATTAAGGATGTTCTGAGAACTACTCAGTGGCAGAAAGAGTTTGTGATAATCTAGAAGCATGAAAGCTGTGTCTACTCAGCCTCACCTACTCATTCATACGCATAGTCTTAAGATAATCACACAAAACTCTCACTATGCTAGAAGTGGGTTCCTTTAGAGAAAATGAAAAAAAAATCCCTCCTGTTATACATCCCATGATTTAAATATAATAATACTTCCACACATATCTGTGTATATACCATACATATGTATGTATGTGTAGTTACAATATGTTTCCTGAACATTTTTTGTGTGAGTTACTATTCAGGGATGTAAGGATTCTCACATTTAATAATACATGTGCTGTTTGGCTTCTGTTTTGAAAGCTAGCCAATAATTGCCACTGGAATTAAGCCTTTACATATTATGGTCTTGTTCTATCATCCAACTAGGCTGTCTATTTGTCTGTTTCTCTTTCTTTCTTAATATGAGCAGCCAGTGAGTCATTACAAGAGAATTGTCCTTTTAAGGTTATAACCAAAGTTGTTTTTTTTTTTAAATTACAATAATCTTAATTTGTAAAAGTCTGCACCTTTAACCTATCTCTGTTAAGAAGTCTACTTTCTGTTGGGCTTCAACATAGATTCACAGAAGCTGGGGAGAAAGCATTCTCAGGCAAGTCTCATTTACATTGAAATTGCAAGCTCACATGAGAAAAACTGTCTTCCCTGGTAGTTTCATTCCAGATAAAAGTCATGAGGAGGGAGGAGGAGTGAACGTTCACATCTGGATTAAACTCACATCTGGAGAGGGTTAAGCTTTGTGGCTGCTTCTCTCCTGCAACCATCTTGCTTTGGCTCACAAATGCCCGTGTTTCTTAATGTTTTAAGTTTTATTAGGAAAGGAAAAAAAACATAATGTATTTTTATAGAGAAAATCTAGTGGTTTATTTATGTTGTTAACCTGCTTTTGCCCTGAATATATTGACCAGGAAGAAGCCATTAAGTAAAATTGAGAGGGCTTGGGTAACTTTAAATTTTGTTTGGCAATTAATATTGGCACAATTAGAGCTCTCGATAAGATTCACACACAGTGTCCTGTGTGGGTGTGTATGTGCCTGTGTGTATACATGTGCATGCATGAATGTGGTGTGCACATGTGTGCATGCACACCCATATGCCTGTATGTGAATCCAGGAGCATGCATGAATGACATACTCGTGAAGGCCAGAGGACAATGTAGGTGTCTTTCATCTTATTGACAAAGAATTTGTTATTGACCACTACATACACCAGGCTAACTGGCACAAGCTTCTGGAGAGTCCCCTGGAGACACTTCCCTTCTCACTGTAAGAACACTGGAATTAACTGCCGTGTTCACCACCACACACAGCCTTTACATGGCGTCTTAGGATTCAGACTCAGGTCCTTACACTTGTGCAGCAAGTACTTAACCCACCAAGGCATCTCCCAAGCCCTGTAGAGTACTTCTTTTAGATGGTTTGAAAACCTTAAAGTCTTCATATATCTGTCCCTGCTTTGCTCCTGCATTGAAGTCACTGTGGACCAGAGACTAAATGGGCTTAAGAATCTTGTTAATGATGCCTACACACACATTGCTAGAGTCATCAGAGAGTGGTCCACCCTTACTCAAACCTCTCTTATCTGCTGACCTGCATCATTAGGTTATGGAAGGATGATTCTGGCATATAAGATCATTTTAACTTGGAAAAGTTTACACTTAGGTGTAAAATAATGGCTCACTAATGTTAAAATGTGAGCTACTTTGCATATCACTGCCTTAAAGAAGAAAAATTACCAAAGTGTTCAAAACCCTTCATTAAGTTTGATGAGAAAGAATACTTTTGAAAAGTTCTTCTGCTTACAAATAAGTTAGGTTCCACAAAGCAGTTCACAAGTGGGTTCCTGAGTCAACTCAGAGGCAGCCTTGCCTGAGGCATTTCCTCTAAATGTGGCGTGAGCAAGCCCTTTGAATTCTGAAAGCTGGGCAGAAAGTCCTCCCCCTTAATGAGAGCTACACGTTTCCCATGAAGTCCTTGGGGAGCTGGTTCCTTAATACTGAAATCTACAGATGGAGGCACAACTTCCCTATATAAAGGAGCACAATATTCGCATATAACTTGTACCCAGGCTGCCCTATACTTTAGGCTATCTCTAGACTTATAATACACATAATAAGCAAGGGTGATGTAAATAGTTATTATTTCATATTACTCAGAGAATGGTGGAAAGGGTTGTTAAAACAAACACAATCTTTTCAAATACTTTTGACCCATGTTTTATGGGATGTACCCTCATACAACCCACAGATACAGTTAAATTTACTCTCTTCAAGAGTCCCTTCCATAATGCTCTACATTTACTTGTGATATGTAAAAAGGCAAACCAGCATCCTTCCTCTAAAAATGTATAATTCCCTAGTTACTGAGCCCAAAGATGCTGAGCAAGGTAAAGTACCTGATAAAGACTTCAAAGGTTTACTAGCAAAGACAAGCAAAGGCTGAACGAGACTAAAACATGCAAATTAATCCAGCCCTATCTAGAGAGGAAAGTCTGCAACAAAGAAGAAAAAGTTTGCAGAATGGATAGGAAAATCAGAACTATGAGGAGAATCCTCAACAGCATGGGGGACAAAATTCTAGCAAAGTAATTCAGATTTTTAGAAAAATAGAAAGTTTGGAAATGATTCAAATAGAATGCACAGTGGAAAGTATCACCAATAAACCATCAAGCTAGAGGAAGAAGTCAGTGAAATATTACAATCAAACAACGTTAGGGGAAAAATAAACAAATACAACCACAGAACTGAAGAATTCAGAGATCCAATCAAGAGGCCAAACCTTAAATTCCATAAGCAATAAGAAGAGCCGAGATAAACAAAGGAATAGACAATCCATTCAATGAAATTACGACAAATGTTTTCCAAAAATCTCCAGAAACGGGCATCTAAACATAAAGGGATTTACAGTTCCAAGGGATGATGAGAGCAGAACATATCCATGACATAATATACTTGAGAGGCCAGATAAATAAATTAACTAATTTAAAACACACACACACACACAAAAACAAACACAAAAAATATTTGAAGGTATAAGGGGGAAATACGGCAACTCAGAAAGATAGACATGTCTACTCTCTCATCCGTAACTTTAAATCCAAAAATAAGAAGAATGGGAGTAAGAATGGCCTGGGCAGCACAGTAGAGCTGACCCTGGTGGGCTTGGGTGGTGTGTGGAAGTGTGCTGCTCAAGGGTATGAAACTACAAAGTCTGGCTCCACCTTGTCAGCTGTATCATTGGGTGAGCTAGCCAGGGCAGTGATGGAGAGCTCCCCTAGTGGTGTGCAGGCGAGCCAGTTGGATGACCAATTCACCTAACACCCAGACTCAGATCCAGGGCTTTGAGTCGGCTCATCCCAACACCTACCTCATGGATGAACTGCTGGATTCCCTGAAGCAGCACGTCCTGCAAATGCAAAGCTGCAGGATCTCCATGACACAGGACAGCAATAGGATATCTGAGGGGAGTCCCAGTGAGGATCCAGTATTGATACTGTAGCCAGAGGCCTCAAACCAGACCAAATGACTCATTGCAATGAACATTTGTAAGCTAAGAAGTGTGGACAAAAGGGTGTACTGTGACACATTACAGCTTCCACAACAGGATATTTTGTGTTGTTTTGTTTATTTGCTTATTTTTTTTTATTTTCCTTTGTTGTAGGGAGGAGGTTGCAAATGGGGATACAAAGGAATGGAGAGATAAGTAGGATTGGGGTCCATGATGTGAAATTCACAAAACATAAATAAAATGTTCAAAAAAACAAAAGAATTCGTTTCAGTGTATCTGGTTTTATGTGAAGGTCCTTTATCCACTTGGACTTGAGCTTTGTACAAGGAGATAAGAATGGATCGATTTGCATTCTTCTGCATGTTGTCCTCCAGTTGAACCAGCACCATTTGTTGAAAATACTGTCCTTGTTCCACTGGATGGTTTTAGCTCCTTTGTCAAAGATCAAATGACCATAGGTGTGTGGGTTCATTTCTGGGTCTTCAACTCTATTCCACTGATCTTCCTGCCTGTCTCTGTAACAATATCATGCAGTTTTTATCACTATTGCTCTGTAGTACAGCTTGAGGTCAGGGATGGTGATTCCTCCAGAAGTTCTTTTATTGTTGAGAATAGTTTTCGCTATCCTGGGTTTTTGTTTTTCCAAATAAATTTGAGAATTTCTCTTTCTAGCTCTGTAAAGAATTGAGTTGGTATTTTAATGGGGATTGCATTGAATCTGTAGATTGCTTTTAGCAAGATGGCCATTTTTACTATATTAATCCTGCCGATCCATGAGCATGGAAGATCTTTCCATTTCGTGAGATCTTCAATTTCTTTCTTCAGAGACTTGAAGTTCTTGTCATACAGATCTTTCACTTGCTTGGTTAGATTCACCCCGAGGTATTTTATATTATTTGTGACTATTGTGAAGGGTGTCATTTCCCTAATTTCTTTCTCAGCCTGTTTATCTTTCATATAGAGGAAGGCTACTGATTTGAATTAATTTTATAACCTGCCATCTTGCTGAAGTTGTTTATCAGGTTTAGGAGTTCTCTGGTGGACGTTCTGGGGTCACTTAAGTATACTATCATATCATCTGCGAATAGTGCTATTTTGGCTTCTTCCTTTCCTATTTGTATTCCTTTGACTTCCTTTTGTTGTCTAATTGCTCTGGCTAGGACTTCCAGTACTATATTGAATAGGTAGGGAGAGAGTGGGCAGCCTTGTGTAGTCCCTGATCTTAGTGGGAATGCTTCAAGTTTCTCTCCATTTAGTTTGATGTTGGCTACTGGTTTGCTGTATATTGCTTTTACTATTTTTAGGTATGGGCCTTGAATTCCTGTTCTTTCCAAGACTTTTACCATGAAGGGATGTTGAATTTTGTTAAATGCTTTCTCAGCATCTAGTGAGATGACCATGTAGATTTTTTCTTTGAGTTTGTTTATATAGTGGATTACATTGATGGATTTCCTAGGAACAGGGAAAAAGTTCCTGAATAGAACACCAATGGCTTATGTTCTAAGATCAAGAATTGACAAATGGGACTTCTTAAAATTGCAAAGTTTCTGTAAGGCAAAGGACACTGTCAATAGGACAAAACGGCAACCAACAGATTGGGAAAAGATCTTTACCAATCCCACATCCGATAGAGGACTAATATCCAATATATACAAAGAACTCAAGAAATTAGACTCCAGACAACCAAATAACCCTATTAAAAAATGGGGTACCGAGCCAAACAAAGAATTCTCAACTGAGGGAATGCGAATGGTCGAGAAGCACCTGAAGAAATGTTCAGCATCCTTAAGTCATCAGGGAAATGCAAATCAAAACAACCCTGAGATTCCACCTCACACCAGTCAGAATGGCTAAGATCAAAAACTCAGGTGATAGCAGATGCTGGCGAGGATGTGGAGAAAGAGGAACACTCCTCCATTGTTGGTGGGATTGCAAGATGGTGCAACCACTCTGGAAAACAGTCTGGCGGTTCCTCAGAAAATTGGACATATCACTACCTGAGGAGCCAGCTATACCACTCCTGGGCATATACCCAGAAGATGCTCTAACATATAACAAGGACATATGCTCCACTATGTTCATAGCAGCTTTATTTATAATAGCCAGAAACTGGAAAGAACCCAGATGTCCTTCAACAGAGGAATGGATACAAAAAAATGTGGTACATTTACACAATGGAATATTACTCAGCTATTAAAAACAATGAATTCGATAAATTCTTATGTAAATGGATGGAACTAGAAAATATCATCCTGAGTGAAGTAACCCAATCACAAAAGAACATACATGGTATTCACTCACTGATTATTGGATTTCAGCCCAGAAGTTTGAAATAGCCAAGATTCAACTCACAGACCACATAAAGCTCATGAAGAATGACGACGGTGGGGGCGGGGGGCTTCAGTCCTTCTTAAAAGGAGTAACAAAATACTCAAGGGATCAAATATGGAGACAAAGTACAGGACAGAAACTGAAGGAGGGGCCATCTGCAGACCATTCCACCGGGGTATCCATCCCATGTGCAGTCACCAAAGGTAGCCATTGATGTGGATGTCAGGAAGTACATGCTGACAGGAGCCTGATATAGCTGTCTCCTTAGAGGTCTGCAAGAGTCTGACATATTCAGAGGCAGATGTTCACAGCTAACCATTAAACTGATCATGGGGTTTCCAACAGAGAAGATAGAGTGAAGACTGAAGGAGTTGAGAGGATTCGAGACACCATGAGGAAAGCAACAATATCAACCCACGAGAGCCCCCAGGGTCTAAACCACCAGCCTGGGAGCACTTAGGGAGGGACCCATGGCTCCAGCTATATATTCAAGGGAGCTATATATAAGTAGGAGAAGAGATCCTTGGTCCCATGAAGGCTGGACGTCGTGGGGGTGGTATTCGAGGGTGGGGAGATGAGGTACGGGGAGGGTGGGTGGGGGTACACCATCATAGAAGCAAGAGGAGGGGGAAGGGATAGGGAGTTCCTGGGAGGGAGGGGGAAAGGGGGGTAAGGGGAGAACATCTGAAATGTAAATAAAATTTCCAATTAAAAAAAATAAAGAAAGCTAAAAAAAAAAGTTAACACTTTATGATGTTCTTTGGATAGGGTCTTTCCCTATTTGTTTCCCTCTCTTACATTATATAGTTTTTTAATACATTCACTTCTAAATTACTGAGTCTCAACAAGTTTCCTTCTGCAAGAACAGATACAAGAAGGCATTCACTACCAGGGATTTTTTGACTTTGATGCCTTGACTAAATTATAAAAACAAACAAACAAACAAACAAAAACTGTGTCAGGCTGGGAAGATGTCTTAGTGGTAAAATGCTTGTTTTATAAGCATAAGTGTTTATAAAAAGCAGGTACAGAAAATTCCAGAATATTGCTGGAATTCCAGTGCATGGGAGTTAGAGACAGGAGGGAAGTCTTTGACCAGGCATCCCAACTGACTCAATGAGTTCCAGGTTCAGTGAGAGATTTTAAAAGGTAAGGCCAAGAATAAGTAAAAATATAATCAAAGTCAACCTCTGGCCTACAACATATGTGTATACATGTATAGTACATATTCATATACATGAACACATTCATACATATATACCACACATACATGTAAAACACAGACACACACACACACACACACACACACACACACACACACACACACTCTTACCAGGCCAACGAACTTATAAAATAAGAAGTTGTAAACAGATAACATTTGCCAAGGCCAACCCTTCATTGCCAGATTTTATTGGTTATAATATAATCGGCCAGTTTACAATGTCTATCATTGTCAGTCCATTTGAATTTATTTTACCTTCCTGATGTTTTACTTCATATTTCCAATGTTCTACAGTCACTCACAGCTTTATTTTCTTAGCAGTGAGTCAGCACTGTATCCCATCTCTAAAGAGTCAATCCTCAGAGGACCAAGATTATCTTTGGAAATTATGGCAAAAAGGCAGGATATTCAATATCATTTAATAAAGAAGTGGCCATATGTCATTAAAGTTATCTCTATTTAACTTTGTGTTTTACCCACAGCCATCCCCAGGCCTATTCCAACTGTGTGGTGAATGTTTCTACTTGTACATATTAACTGGGTCCTACAATTCTTTAGCAAATAAACTGTTAACATTTACCCTCAGGGGAAAAAAGTTGGGGAGGAGAGGGTTTACTTGATTTACAGGTCCCAGTCCCAGTCCAAAAGGGAAATCAGAGTGGGACCCCAAGGCAGGGACTTGAAGCAGAAGCAGGGGGTAGGGGGAACATTGCTTGTCGGCTTGTTCCCCATGAATTACTCAGCTGTTTCTTATACAGTCCCAGACCACCTGCCCCTGCTAGTGCTGCCTGCAATGGGCCAATCTGATGGAGGCATTTCTTCAACTGAGATTCCTGTTCCCAAATGACTTTAGCTTATGTCAACTTGTCTAAATGAATAATAAATGAATAAATAAAATAATTAGAACTGGAATAAAGAGAAAGGGAGGGAGGGAGGATGAGTGTAAGAATGGATGTAAAGATGAGTGACTCCATAGATGGATGGGTGGATGGAAGGGGAAAGGGCAGGAGGAGATGAAAAGATGTGGGTGGGTAGATTTGTGGGTGAAGAGGTGGATGAATGGTATGTTTCTTTCCTCTGTATTTCTTGTTGATACAAGATGGATGATCCTACCATATGGCTTCTCTGCCCTATCTAAAGAACAAAGAGAGAGTATCTTGGTTAGGCTCATCTGCTGAAGTGAGACAGCAAAATTCCAGGGGCAGCAGTGGATGACAATATCAATGCTGGATGAGGTACCTGGTCCTCGAGGCTGACATGGGGCTGTACTGGGGCAAAGGGACTAGACTCTGAGAACACATGGACAGAGAGTGGGAGGCAGGGGACTGGACTGGAAGAGTAACAACCTGCAGGAGACAAAGTAGGCAGTTTAGTGCAACATAGCCATGTAGCCAGTGCTGGTTCAAACTTTGAGAGTCTGACACTGAGTGGTTTATTCTATGCGTATTTAAGCTAGCATGATTGGGCAAAAAATTCCCTGGTGATAATTAACTCAATCCTGTGTGCACAATAAAATTTAAGACATGATTACATTGGAAAAAAAAAACAAAAGAATAATAACAACACATTTCATCCCTAAAAAATAAATAGCTGCTAACAAGATCACTATTTCAGCAATGTTATCTTAAAATAACAAAGAAAAGAGTGATGGCTCTAGATAAGAACAAATTAAGGTAATTCATAACCACCAATCAAACATCTCAGAAGACGCTTAAAGGAATTTATACATAGAAGAGGAAGAACGTCTCAAAGATGAGAACACAGCCAAGAATAAAACTCATGATGGAAGCAGATGAACAAGAAAGAGCTAGGAAGGAATCTATCATGGTCAACAGTCAACCAGTATGATAAATAATAATCCAACCAGAAAAACCACCAATAAAATTACAGGTTAATAATTATGCAACGATGACTTTAAATATAAGTGAACTCCATTCACTAATAAAGAATCCCAGACTAACTGTATGTATGATATACCTTTTGTCTCCAAGAAACAGCTCACTGCAAAGGACACTGACAGTCTGAAGAACCAAAGGATGGAAGACAATCTATTAAGCAAATTGAAGCCCCAAACAAACTGACCTAGCTATTCTGAAATCTGATAATGTTAATTTCAAACCAAAAATGGTTAAAAGAAACATATAAGGCCACTACCTAGCAATAAAGGGTACAATTCACCATAAATATATAATAATTATAAATATATATGTACCAAATAATTGGGGCTTCCCATCTCATAAAACAGCAGTGGACATGAAACATTAGATAGAACTTTTTGCAATGATAATGAATGATTTCAACAGCCATCCAAATGAAAAATTAACAAAGAAACTGTAGAACAAAACTGTAACATAGATCAAATGGACTTAATACTACCAAGTTATTCCACCCAAGAAATACCAAGTATGTATTCTTCTTAGAAGAGTATGGGATCTTTTGTAAGATAGATGACATTCTAAGGCACAAGTCAAGTCTTGCCAAATGGTAAAGAATCAAAATAATAACAATTCCTTATTCCTTACAGTTCACAATATAATAAAATCAATAACAAGAAAGACTGCATTAATTGTGTGGTCTGGAAGACCACACGAACACTGAAGTACAGTCTTGAATGACAAGTAAATCCCTGAAGAAATAAGGGGAAAAATTTTTAATTCCTAGCGTAGATGAAAATGAAAATAGAACTTACCAAAAATTTAAAAATATAAACTACATAAAGGTGGTGGCACATACCTTTAATCCCAACACTCAAGAGACAGAGGTGAGTGGGTCTCTGAGTTTGAGGCCGGCCTGCCTGGTCTATAGATGGAGCTTGAGGAAACCAGAGCTATACAGAGAAACCCTGTCTCAGATAGATAGGTAGATAGATAGATAGATAGATAGATAGATAGATAGATAGATAGAGGTTACAACAACAAAAAGAATAGAGCTACAGTATTTTTATTTTTTTAATTTTTATTAATCATTCCATTCATTTACATCACAAATGATATCCCAACTTCTGGGTTACCCCATCTACATACCCCCTATCCCATGTTATCCCACTTCCCAATTACCCCTCTGCCACCTCCCTCATCCCACAGCTGCCCTCCCCACTCCCTTTTGCCTGTTTGAGAGTGCTCCCCCACCCACCCAGACTCTCCCACCCCACCATCCCAGTATCCCCTTACTCTGGGGCATCAAACCACCCTGGGACCAAAGGCCTCTTCTCTCTCTCTCTCTCTCTCTCTCTCTCTCTCTCTCTCTCTCTCTTATTGTTGTCAGGCAAGGCCATCCTCTGCTACATATGTATCAGAAGTCAAAGATCCCTTTTGGTATACTCCTTGATTGTTGGTCTAGTCTCTGGGACCACACTATTTCTAAAATGAAAGTTTAAGACTGTGAATGCTTACATTAAAAAAAAAAAAAAAAAGACTAAAAGATCTCAAACAGACTAATAATGTACTTCATGGTTTTAGGATAACAAGAAGTGTCTATATCCTAAACTGATAAATGGAAAGGACCAATGAAAATCAGGGAATAAATTAATGAAATAGAAACTAAAAAAGCCCAATACATAGGGAAAATCAAAGAGTTAATTCTTTGAAACCATAAACAAAACTGACAAATCCATTACTGAACTAAACAAAAGAGAAAGAAAACCCAAAGTAATAAAATTAGTCACAAAAAAGAGAGGTTACTCCATATTCCAATGAAATATAGAGTATCATTAGGGAATACTTTGAAAATATATACCAAAAAAAGCTGGAAAAACTATAAGGAATAGATAAATTGTTAGATGTATATAGCCTGCCAAAATTAAATCAAGAGTATAAACAACTTAAACAGTTCCATAACAATCCACAACACTGAAGAAGTAATAGTTTCCCAACAAAGACAAGCCTGGGATTTAAAGGACTCACTGCCAAATTCTACTAAGCTTTTAAAGTAGAGTTAGTTCTTCTTTAACACCAATATTCCACAAACAGACAAATCATGTCAACATGTGAATACATCTGATGGGGGCTTTGAGTGAGTTCAATATTCCTTCATGGTAAAACCCCAGTACTTGCAAGCTTTTTTCAGAATACCAAGGTTCTGTGATACTCAGGGCAATAAAACAAAAGCTGCTTGATAGACCTCCATAACAGACATGGTGGGATTCAACACACTAACACTTTTAGAAAGTGTACAATCAATGCAGCTTACCTTAAATACTGTAGAAGAAACAAAAGTAATTTTAACTTGGCAATTAAAAAAGCCTTAACACATGTACTAACACTTGTTTGAAATCCTGATCCTGCCCCAACTTTATCTCTTGTTAACATAACATCATAGAGAACTTCAGCTAACTTCCAAATATGTCTCTGAAAATGTCCAGAACCAGCCTTCCAACTAAGGACCATTATTTCCAATATTGGATTAATTTCTAGATCCGTCCATGATTGAGTCCAAATAACTGGTCACATTTAAGAAAACTACAAGAGTCATTATAACTTCTCTTTTTGGTTCTCTGTTCCACAAGTTCTAAAAATTTGAGGCAAGGCAGCTTGTCCCATCAGGGGTATAGGTAAGCAAAGGTGGGTCAGGAACATATGTCCAATACAGCTTCCCAGTCACCATTGTCAGAGCACTCAGCAAGCTCACAGGTCAGCATCATTCTTTGTCCCAGCATCAGCATGTCTCACCTGTGGCTCTGGCAGCCACCATGCTCCTTCACCACTCTGCAGAAAAAAACCACAAACATGCCCTCTTCCCCATATTTATTACCTGAGTGGGATCATCCCTTATGCCAGTAAGTGATCCTGCCCTTTCACCTGTGCATAAGTATGCCTAGTTGTAGAGTGCCATAGACACGCAGTAGAAAGTTCCTTGGCATCCAAATTTTTTAAAAAATTTAAAATAAAAAGAACATGATTTAAATAAATTTGTGGTATATGGGGATATACCCCCCCTTTTTATTTTATGAAGATATTGAGGATTTAGATAGACATTTGGAACAATGGATTGATGCTCTATTCAAATTATTGTAAGGAGGTTCAGAGTTTAAGAGTAAGGAGCCATCTTGAGTGTCATGCCGAATACCATTGGATTTGTGTTACTTCTAAAATTTACAGTGGTAGTCATTATAATTAGGAAGAAGTTTTAAAATACTTGCAGTGCAGTTGGCATAATTCTAACACCTCCCTGAATGTTTTAACTTTGCGTAGTGATCTTATGAATTAAAAGAATTCTGCTCTGCTGAGCATTGACGCAGCAGATACTGCTGATAAAATTACCCATAGCCTGAGGTCACTATTTCTATTTTGGTCAAGCTTCAAAAATGGCATATATAGCTTGATCATGCTAGCCCTTTTTGTCCTGGAATACTGTTATTCCTGCTCATCGTGTTAAAGCTTGTCTTTAATAACATCAACATGTGGCAGCCAAAGTACATGGCTTGAAACTGAAAATGGATTCCCAGACAGAGTTATTAAATTAACAAGCTGGCAAGCCAAGGATGGGTAAGATTCTGCACAGAGCCTTACCAACCTAAGACAGAAGTGCATTGCTTTTGATAATGCATATTCCACGATGGATAAGAAAGTCATTCTTGTCAGAATGACCTAGAAGAGGCTCAGTCTTGTTAATGAAATAAAAAACAGGGAGAGACAGAGAGCTTTGGGGCTGCTTGGCAAGAATCTGACATTGGCCAAAGACAAGAAAATGGGCTGCTTAGCAGGAATATGACATTGGCCAAGGACAAGGAAGTAGGCTTCAGGGATAAACCTGACATTAGGCTAGAACAAAGAAGTAATTTCAGGCAGGAATCTAAATCTTAAGCTAGAATAAAGAAGTAATTTCAGGCAGGAATCTAAATCTTACACCAGAACAAGGAAGTAGGCTTCAGGCATGAAAAATGACTTTGAGCTAGGACAGGGAAGTCAGCTTTGAGCTTTACATCCCCATCACAGCCCCCTCCATCCTCTCCCCCCAGTCCTACCCTTACAAATCTCTCACCCTGTTGTCCGCTTCCCTTCTCATTAGAGAAGGGAGAGCCCCCCTTAGGAACCATCCCATTCTGGGATATCTAGTCCCAGCAGAACTAGGCACATCCTCTCCCACTGAGGCCCAACCAGGTAGAGGGAAGGGGATCCTATGGCTGGGAACAGAGATAAAGACAGCCTCTGCTCCACTTGTTAGGGGACCCACATGAAGACCAAGCTGCACATTTACTACAAATGTATAGGGGGCCTAGATCCAGCCCCTGCATTCTCCCTGGTTGGTGGTCCAGCTTATTCAATATAATTCTTGAAGTTTTAGCTATAGTAACAAGACAAGAAAAATAAATGCAAATAGGAAAGGAAGAAATAAAAATAATCTCTGTTTGCCAGACACATAATGTTATATTATATACTTAAAAGTGTCTAGACACTCCTCAAAATTTTTTTTTAGAATAAGTACTTTGAGGGTACAAAATCAAAATATAAAAATTAGTTGCTCTCCTACACACCAATAGCAAACTCACCAAAGAGACAACCAGTTTAAAAGAATTCCAATTTTTAAAAAATCCCATTCACAATAGCTTCAAAAATAATAAAATATCTAGAAATAATATGAATTATAGAAGTGAAATATCTCAACAATAAAAGTGTTAAGACACTAAACAAGACACTGAATGATGGAAAGCCACCCACGCTCATGGATTTGCAGAATTAATATTGTAAAAATGGACATATTTTCAAAAGCAACCTACAAAATCAACACAATTTCTATCAAAATTCCAATGACTTTTTCACACAACTAAGTAAAGTAATTCTAAAATTTACATTAAAACATTAAAAAAAAAAAACCCTCAGATAGCCAAAGCAATCATAAACAGAAAGGGCAATGCTTAGGGTACCACAACATCTGTTTTTAAATTATATCACAAAACTATAGTAACAGAAACATCATGGAACAAACCAGCAAGCATAAGAACAGACATTTAAAGCAAACAGAATAGAACAGAGGACTGAGAAGTAAACCCACACATACAGTAGAGAAAAGACAGCCTCATTAACAAATTGCATTTCCATGTATAGAATGAAACTACATCTATATTACTCACCCTGAATAAAAAGTAATTCAGAGTTGATCAAAGACTATAACTCTAAGATCTGAACTGCTAGAGAAAAATGGGTAAATCACTTCAAGATATAAGCACAGGCAAAAACTTTCTGAAAAGGACTACAATAAAACAGGAAATACTCCCAAGATCTGATCAATAGGATTGCATGAATTATAAGTTTCTACACTGTAAAATGTAAAGGAAATAATCACTAAAGTGAAGAGATTCCCCATCCCCCAACCCTGTCACCACTTCAGAAAAACTCTGCCAACTACACAACAGACAAGGAACTAACATGTAGAGTCTATGAAGAACTGAAAAACAAAACAAAAATTATCAAATAAGAAAGTGAACCAATTAACTGAATAAATAGATCTTCCAAAAAGAAGTACAAATAACCAAAAAACATTTGAAAAATGTTCCTGTATCCTTGCAAATTAAACCCACGTTTAGATTCCCTTTCAATCCAGTCAGGGTGGCTAGCATCAAGGAAACAAATGCCAACAAATAATGAGGAGGAAGCAGAGAAAGAGCAAGAAAGGAGATCTCTTACCAGATGCTGGTGGGGATGAAAATGTGTGCAACCACTATGGAAGCTAGGATAGAGTTTTCTCAGAAAAACTAAAACCCAGCACAGCCCTGTGGTCCAGCTGTACTGCTTGGGCACATGTCTGAAAGTTCACATGACACAGATTCACCTTCATATCCTTGTGGATACTGCACTGTTCACAATAGTCAGGAAACAGAACAACCTAGGTGTCCACCAGCAGATGAATGAATAAAGAAAATATGTACACATACACATGGAGTTTTATTCAACTATAAGGAAAAATGATATCATGACATGTGTATAAAAATAGATACAACTGTAAATCATTATGTTAAGTGAAATAACCCAGATCCAGACAAAAATGTACCTGCTTTCTTTCATATGTGGAATGTGAAGTATAAAAGGGGGGGTGTCTCATGGGACTAGAAAGGGAATCTGCAGTGGCAGGCAGAAAGAGAGTCATAGAATCAATTTGGTATGAAAGCAGAAGGGGAAAGTATTTGCACCAAGGAAGGAACCAGCCAGGAAAGGCAAGGAGTACTGTGGAGAGTGAGGGAGATGGACAAGTAGGACAAAGCATAATGATACACATGAATTAAAATCCTGCATCAATGGGAGGGGAGGCCCTTGGTCCTGTGGAAGCTCAATACCCCAGCATAGGGGATGCTAGGGCCACCGCAGGAGTGGGTGGGTAGGCGGAGGAGCACCCACATAGAAACAAAGGGGAGGGGAATGGGATAGGGGGTTTGTGGGGGGAAATCGGGAAGGGGGATAACATTTGAAATGTAAATAAATAAAACAACCAATTAAAAAAAGTTGTAATGAAACACAGTGTTTTGTGTGCTGAATTAAAAATTAATGAAAATTAATGAAAGCAAGAATGTCCAAAAAAGACATTGTATATGATAGTACATGTATTGGGACCTAATAATATTGTTTGACTTTTTCAAGGCAAGAGAAGCCACTGTGTCCATATGGAAAGTCAGTTGAAAGCTATACCTCTTCATTTATGACATTTACAGATGTCACAGCAAATTCCTTAACAACTGACTTATTAATTTTGCTCCTTCACCATCCATACTTTGATCCACTAGACATCACTATAGTTTGTCACAGACATTACCTGAGTAGTGCAGACTGGGTGCTCCACCTTTAAATACTTTCTGCAAATCCCTTGACTTCTCTGAAATTAACATTCCACCAATAGATACCTCCTTTATGCTAGATTCTTCACCACAGATTTCACAATATTTTATTTTACCAGCCAATTGCCTCTTCTTGCTCATCTTGCAGATGTCTTGGACATGAACTTTTCACATGCAGTTTGATTACCTCTCTCTTTCAGAATCATGTATAACCCCCACATCGTTCACACAGGATTTCTAGTCTTGTCTCACCATTTTGAGGGGTTTGGAGAAGTTATGTTTGCTTGCTTACTTGGGTATCTTTGACTTCCTATATGTTTCCACTGTAAATGTGCACCTTTCTTCACTAGTGATTTTAAGGGCTCATCACTTCTACACATATTGAGCATCTCTGTATCAATAGCAACCCAAAATGAAGAATATGCACAACTAAACCAGACCAAACTCATGATCAAAGATGGTTTCTGCATCCAATTGTGCTAGCACAATGTGTAGAATACTTATTTAGCATGCACAAGGCCTTAAGTTCAATACCTAATAATTCATACACAAAAAGTTTATGTGTCTTGATTCAGAAGTAAGTTGATATATATTGAACTCCACATGTGTGATGGTTTGTATATGCTTGGCCTAGGGAGTAGTACTATTAGAAGGTGTGGCCCTGTTGGAGTAGGTGTGTCACTGGGGATGGGCTATAAGACCCTCATCCTAGTTGCCTGGAAGCCAGTCTTCTGCTAACAGCCTTCAGATGAAGATGTAGAACTCTCAGCTCCTCCTGTTCTATGCCTGCCTGGATGCTGCTGTGTTCCAGCCTTGATGATAATGTACTGAACCTCTGAACTTGTAAGACAGACCCAATTAAATGTTGTTCTTATAAGACTTGCCTTGATCATGGTGTCTGTTCACAGCAGTAAAACCCTAAGACAACATGTGAGACTTTGGATCTGTGTATCAATATCTAGATTTCTGGCTCCTATGAACCACTAGATTAGTAACACAGTCAGGTTCTCCTACAGCAACTGTCTCTTGTCCTGAATGGCAGAGCCTCTTCAGACCCATATGGGCTTTCTGGTCAACCACAGTTAACATCTAGCCCTCCTTACTGACCAAGGAAGACATCTGAAATTGGTAGGCTCTGACCTTGTAAAGAAAGTTTTGAGTGTTAAGGAACTCAGACAATAGGCCTTTACACACAGAAATAAAACCTGTTTATTTCTTTTTAAGTTTATATAAGCTGATTTATTTTCTATTATTCTTTGATGATTTTATACATGTTATTAGATTTCAATTTCATATATATATATATCAACTCCCAAAAGAAGCCCCCCTCCCACACCTATGTCTTTTATTTTGTTTTCAGTTTTGCTTTGTGAGCCACTAAGTTTAAATAGGTTTATCCATGTGTGTGTGTGTGTGTGTGTGTGTGTGTGTGTGTGTGTGTGTGTAAGACAAGAGAGAGAGAGAGAGAGAGAGAGAGAGAGTTTACTCTTTGATTCTGAAAAACACAGTGACAACATATGTCTTTCTGACATTTAAAAAAAAAACACAAAACCACTGAGGGCTTTTTAAGAAACAAATTGGTAAAATATGGATAAAACCAAATGAAATTATTTAATGATGACAAATCATTTTTGTAAAATTATTACAACTGAGAAAACAACCTCCTGGCAATGATTAACACTTTGGTTGAGCACAATAGCACATACTTACAGGCCCAGTTAAAACACAAATGCCTTAAACCCAGCTGTCCCTGTCCAGCCTGAAGTGGAAACTTAAGGGTTCTTTGGAAAGTCTGTTGGATGGTGTTTTGCTGGGGCAAACACGTGAAGGAACGTTTAGCTGAAGTGAAAGGATGTTCTGGAAGCATGTGAAAGGACACCTGATGAAGGATTCTTTGCTAACAACACGCATGAATTGGTCTGCCTTACATTGCATAGTTGAGCTGCATTTGTTGGGACTCCATAGAGAAAAATGTGCCAAAAAAAATTCTGGTGGTGTGCTGAAGTTTCTTGCTGCTTTCAAGGACTTGGAATGGTTGGCAGAGTGATGTCAGCTGAGACAGACACAGGCTAAGGCATCATGTGGAGGACATGTGATGTTTGGAAGGTATTAATAGGATTCAATGGACAGTGACAGAGGCTGAGCTTGGCTTGTTTATAGAGCTAGCTGTGCAACGCTTCTGGGTCTTGAATTTATGGTGATCTTTGCTTCCCTGAGAGAGGCACAGCAAAAACTTCTCCTGGTGTTCCTCCTGGTCCCTGCTGCTGATTAGTGCCAAGGCTGAGGCCTGGCTGTCTCTGCTGATTTTTGCTTGCTATCTCCACTCTACCAAACTGAACTGCTGGTATATCTGTGAAGTGTTTGCAAGTGGATCAAGCTGCAGCAGCTAACCTGTGAACTGAACTGCTGATTCCCAGACAACACAAATGAGAGTTGCTCGAAAGAACCTTTCTAAACAGGTCGACTCCCCCTCCACAACTTCCCCTCCACGTATCCTTTCTTTCCCACTACCTCTGGTGCATGGTGGGCTAAAAGGGAGGTTAAAGCGTTTAAGAACCATCATATAAAATAAGGTTTGAAAAAATTAAAGTTAGACCTGCCTGAACATATAACAAGAGTCTATGAAAGAACTGAATATTTAAGGATTGAACACTTTATTTTGACTAGCAGTTCCAGCTTATTTAATCTACGATCCCTTAGTCTCATGAATTTGGAAAGAATATTATAGTAGCAGGAGCCTGTGGCAGAAGCTGCTTACTTCTTGGTGGATAGGTGGGGAAAGAGTACAAATAGAGGCCAGGGCAAGATGTAGTCCTAAGCTAACTACTTCTTCCAGTGAGAATTCCCCGTCTAACTTTACCGCCTCTAATAATATCATCATATTATCAATCCACCAAGGGATTAATCTATTAGCTAGATCAGAGTGCTGATATGCTAATGGCCTCTGGAAAGTTCTTTACAGAGGCACTAAAAAAGATGCCTAACTAATCTCCCAGGGATTTCTTAATCCATTCTAATCAGCAACTAAAATTAACCATCACATCCAGAAAAGATAGGCAAAAATCAACACAGGGGCTGAGATGTTCTGTGCATCACAGTACTTCCTGGGGAAGCGTGAAGACGTGAGTTTGAATCACCAGCATGTATGTGAAAGCAAACAGGTAGCCAGAGTAACAGAGTTACTCCAGCTCTGAGGGAGACAAGAAGATTGACAGAGTTTGACGACTGGCCAGCCTAGCCAAAGAAACTGAGACTCCAGTTCAATAAGACCCGTCTCAAGCATCCTCGCTTGGGCCTTCCTTCTTGTTTAGCTTTTTGGGTCTGTCAAGATATCCTGTACTTTATAGCTAACATCCACTTATCAGTGGGTATCATGCATATCCTTTTGGATCTGGGTTAGCTTACTCTGGATGATATTCTCCAGTTCCATCCATTTGCCTGCAAAATTCATGACGTCCTTGTTTTTAATAGCTGACTAGTAGTCCATTGTATAAATAAACCACATTTTTTTTATCCATTCTTTAGTTGAGGAATATCTGGGTTGTTTCCAGTTTCTGGCTGTTACAAATAAAACTGCTATGAACATAGTGGAGCATGTATGTGTCCCTGTGGTATGGTAGAGCATCTTTTGGGTATATGCCCAGGAGTGGTATAGCTGGGTCTTCAGGTAGAACTATTTTCCAGTTTCTGAAAACCCTCCAGATTTATTTTCAAAGTTGTACAAGTTTGCACTCCCACCAGCAGTGGAGGAGTGTTCCACTTTCTCTATGTCCTCACCAGCATCTGCTGTCACTGGAGTTTTTGATCTTAGCCATTCTGATTGGTATAAGGTGGAAGGAATCTCAGGGTCATTTTGATTTGCATTGTCCTGATGACTAAGGACATTGAACGTTTGTTTAAGTGCTTCTCGGCCATTGAGGATTCCTCTGTTGAGAATTCTATGTTTAGCTCTGTATCCCATTTTTTAAATTAGGTTATTTGATTTGTTGAAGTCTAACTTTTTTAGTTCTTTTTATATTTTGGATATTAGCCCTCTGTCAGATGTAGAGTTAGTGATGTTTTCCCAATCTTTAGGCTGCCATTTTGTCCTATTGGCAGTGTCCTTTGCCTTACAGAAGCTTTGTAGTTGTATGAGGTCCCATTTATCAATGGTTGATCTTAGAGCATGAGCCATTGGCGTTCTGTTCAGAAATTGACTCTGGTACCAAGGCTATTTCCAATTTTCACTTCTATTAGATTTAGTGTGTCTAGCTTTGTGTTGAGGTCCTTTATCTACTTGGACTTAAATTTTGTAAAGGGTAATAAATATGGATTTTAATTCTTTTACATATATACATCCAGTTAGACAGCATCATTTGTTAAAGATGCTTTCTATTATCTATAGTATAGTTTGGGCTTCTTTGTCAAAAATCAAGTATACCCAGATGTGTGGGTTTATTTCTAGGTCTATGATTTGATTCCATTGATCAACCTGTCTGTTTCTATAGCAATACCATGTAGTTTTTATCACTATCATTCTGCAGTATAGCTGGAGATCAACGATGGTGATTTCTCCAGAAGTTCTTTTATTGTTAATGATTATTGTTTTGCTATCCTGAGTTTTTTGTTTCTCCATATGAAGTTGAGAATTACTCTTTCAAGGTCTATAAAAAATTGAGTTGGGATTTTGATGAGAATTGCACTGAAGCTGTAGATTGCTTTTGGTGAAATGGCCATTTTCACTATGTTAATCCTACGATCCATGAGCATGGGAGATCTTTCTACCTTCTGAGATCTTCAATTTCTTACTTCAGGGACTGGAAGTTCTTCACCTACAGATCTTTCACTTGCTTGGTTAGAGTTACACCAAAACATTTTATACTACTTGTGACTGTTGTGAAGGATGTTGTTTCCCTAATTGCTTTCTCAGCCCATTTATCATTTGTATAAAGGAGGGCTATGATTTCTTTGAGTTAATTTTGTATCTAGTCACTTTCTTGAAGCTGTTTATCAGCTGTAGGGGTTCTCTTAATATAGTCATAGGAGGCAGAGGGATGGAGGAAACTGGGTGAGAGAGAGGATGAAGAGGGTTTTCTGTATCAGTTGTGGGGAGAGACAGGAGAGGGGGCCAGAGACCTAGGAGAGTGAATGGAAATCTGCAGCTACAGAGGAGAGGGGATCTCTGGGAAGTTCCAGAGACCCAGGATGGGGAAGGCTCCCAGAAATCAATGTGGGTGACCTTCCCTGAGATGCATAGCAATGGAGATATGGAACCTGAAGAGGCCACCAACTATAGCCAGACAGCATCCCAGTGGAGGGATAAGGACACAAACCCACCCTCTCAGAGGAGAAGGAGAGGGGACCTGGGGAGGGACTCTGTGAGGGGAGTACCCAGGATGGGGGACAGCAATTGGGATGTAAAACATAAAAAACATTTTTAAATCTTAAAACATAAAAACCCTGTCTAAAAGGAATAAGGCAGAGAATTATAAGGAAGACCTTTGATACCCTCCTTGGGCCTTCATATGTTTATAGGTGTGTACACCACACACACACACACACACACACACACACACTAGAGTTTCAGCTGAAACGTGTAACCATGGTATAAACATATATGGCCTGAACTCTTCACTTGCAACACATGCTCGTCCTGTGATCCCCCCTGCTGGGGCAGCAATGCAATCATTTACATTTAAGTTACTTTAACTTCAGCATCATGATGGTTGAACTAGTGGGACATGCAAAACTGCTCAGAATAAATCAGAGGGAGAAAAGGGAACATGGTAGTAAGTTACCTGAATGAAGACAAGGTCACAGTTATGTGAGAATTCCCACAGTAATTAGGACCTGTCTGTCTTGGATGTATCATTGCAGAAGAGCTTCCATTTGCAATCTGATCTCTCAGCCATGACTACATCTATGTACTCATCCTGACTGCATCTATGCCATGGTGTCTCCGTTTAGGGGAAGTGGGTAGAAAAGTATCCATCTTTCGTCCAGCCATAATGGGGTTATTTTTAAAGGATTCGAGGTTTGGGACATGTCTTAGGGCACAGGTCAAAGGGTTTTGTATACAATCATTAAAATTCTTTCAATGCCTCAGGAGCTCAAACCACATGTTGTCCTTGCTATCTTACAAGGCTCACATGACCCTGAAAGATGTGACCTCGGAAAAATCCTTTTAATGAGGTGCTGACAGGAGCACTGTCTACTCCCTGCTCCCCAGCACAGTCCTCCCTCTTCAGAAATACATTTATATTTATCCTGGAAGATAATGTGCTACAACACATGACCATAAAATTTAAATTTCAACTAAGCCCTTCATTCTAATTGTAAAAATAAATAATTAACTTTCCCCTCCAAAGAAAGCACAAGTACAGTAGCTATAGACTTCACTCAGTATATTTCCTCATACTACACAGGTTTGGGACTGCATGCTGACAAGGACTTCCATATGAATCATCTAGGTATGCTTTTCTAATGTCTAAAACTCCATATGCTTTTTTCAATGATTTCATTTCTGTTACTTCAGTCATCATAATCCCCAAGATGGACAAGGATAGCTGAAGAATATGCAAAGGGATTCAGCTCTCAAGTATATACCCCCAAGACTGCAAACTGAAGGAATCACATAGATCCTTGCAAGCCAGGGGGATATGGAAACAACTAAATGCCCATTAACAGAACTATGACCAAGCAGAAGATGTCTATAGAGGCAATGGAATGTAGTTTGGTCATAAAAAGCAAAGATGCTCTCATCTATGTAGCAACACAGATGAAGCCTGAGACATGGTGACAAATGACAAATCCATATGCATGAGGACAAATAGTATATGATATAAAAATACAAACAATACAAAATCCAGTGATCAAATTCACAGAGATGGAGAGTGGAATAGAGGTTTCTAGAGATGAAGAAGTGGGGGCAGGAAACAACTCTGGGTCTGTAATTATAACTGAGCTACAGCTACAAAGTTTTAAAGGAAATGATAAGGCTGAGGAGATGGCCCAGCTTGCAAACATAAGGACCTGTGTTTGATCCGTAGAACCCATGTAAACAAGGCAGCTATGGTAGCACATGTCTGTAACTCCAGCATTGGGGAAGCTCACTGACAAGCAGCCAGACTAGACTACTTGGAGAGTTCCAAACCAGTGAGAGACTTTTGCTCAAAGACATGGCAGTCAGCTCCTGAGGAATAAAATCTGAGGTAGACCAAAAGGTTTATATACACATGCGCACACACTCTCACACACAAAATGTACATATACATATTCATTTTCACACACACAAATTCGAACACTCAGACACATCAGTGACATACACATACATGTTTACATTTACTCACACATGAACATGCAAACACACACATGTAAACTCACACACATACAGTCATGTACACATAGACATTCATTTTCACACATACAAATACAAACACACAGACATATCAGTGACACACAACATGTATATGTTCACTCACACATGGACATACAGACACACATGTAAACTCACTCTCACACACACACATACATGTTTACATTCACTCACACATGAGCACACAGACACACACATGTAAACTCTCTCTCTCCTCTCTCTCTTACACACACACACACACACACACACACACACATACACACATACATTCTCAGGCTCCACACATCCAACTTGGGCACAGCCTCACCTCTTCCACCACACCCATCACTGCTCTGCCTCTCTTTCTTCTCCATTTCTGCCTCCATTTCAGTCAATTGTTCTGCCTTTGGAGACCAAGACACCCGAGTCTTTCTAGACTCTTCTCTGCAGCTTCACTACTAAAATATCTGTTCAGCCAGGGGTATCTTCTCCTTACCTGTGTTTCTGTGTTCCTTAAGGCCTTATATATGTCTTGGTTCAATACAACTTTGCCAAATGCTGCCACTAATGTCCGTGTCCTTCTGTTCTTTTTCAATGTTTTGACAACATTATCATTAGGGGACAAATCCAATCATATGCCACTTGTCCTCCACCCAACTTCCCATCCCTACAGCTCAGAGACTACACATTGCCCTCAGGATAATGCTGTTAGATTCTTTACAACAGCAGCAGTGTCCCATCTCCTTCACGTCCTCCCTTTCCACAAGCTCCTTCTGTCGTCCCACCTTGGGATTCTTACTACATTTCTATGACTTTGCCAATAACTTATTCCTTGCTGGGAGAACATTCTAATACTTTCTCTCTCTACTTCTCTTCCCAAAGCTGGTGTGAACATCCCTATCCCCTAAAGGTGTCTAATGTTTCCTCCCATCCCAGCCCTCTCCCTGTTCTAAATTGCTTAACCATTCTCTGTGTTCTCATAGCTTCCCAGTTGCTCATTCTGGGTTATTTCTCCACCTTTCCCATTACCCACGGATAAAGCAGGGACTCTGTTTGCTTGTGTGTCCCTGGGATCAGCACTTATCCTAACATGTACAAGTAAGAGAGTGTCCTCCTTCCCTGAGATGCATAATAAGAACAAGCTTCCAGACAAGAGAGCAAATTGAAATAGAGGAGGCGATGGTTGATCCCTTCCTTCCAGGCTTGGCCAGATTCTGCTTCGGAAAGACTGTTTCAGACTATCTATGGTCAAGCTGGCTGTGCTCCCATACAAGAAGACTTAACCTGTGAGAGTCATGTTTTCCTTTCCCTAAGGACTGATTGACTTCAAGAATGCAAGCCCCAAAATATAACACAATTGGGAGTTAATGAAGTACTCATTGTGACTTGCCCTGGCTATGCCTCTACATGCAAGTAATTCTGTTTACATCTCTACATGAAAAATCTGGTATTCATTTTTGTAAACTCAGAGCAGAAATCAGCTGCCTGAAGACATCCTGACACTGTCACAGCATTTTAGGGAAATTCCATGTAGTGCACAGTTTCTGATGAACACCACCCCCCCTTCCCCGACATACTTAAAAATGTATCTTTGCCCACGAAGGAGAGTCTGAGATGTCACCTATGAAGGCCAGTCCAGGGTTCATTTGTTCCTAGTTCCCAGAAGAACACGGTCATGTGAATTCTATTTATAGGTTAAATTTGGTCACCACAAAAATGTTCAATAACAGAAAGATGGCTGTGCCCCAAGGGAATAACCTGCTCAAAGGAAATCCATTGATCACTGAGAACATGCAGGCCTTGGAAGATTTAGCCCACATCTTCCTTGGCTGGAATTTGACCTGTGAAACCATACACCACCCTCCCTACACAGATCAGTTGTGTAGCAGGGCTTCCTTAGAGCCTTAATCCAAACCTCATTTGCTGCTTTTCCCTCATCTGGCCTGGCAGATGGTATTTCAAGAAGCTGGCTTGAGTTAAGATAACTAGACAGCCTCGGTGGGTAGAAACGTGAATGGCTGAATGAGGCCAGGGCGAACTCAAGTGGCCTCTGTTCTAGAAAGGAGAGGAATGGAACCCTTATAAGGTCCTGGGGTAAAATCCTTCTCCTGCCCCCCAAAATATTAGAAGAATGTTATAGTCTGAATAAACAGCAGCTCTCTCTGCACATGAATAGTTCACACAGTGTTCTCGTCACTAGCATTTCTGTTTGCAATCTGTCATTCCACACATTCTCATTTGAAAGGACTGAAACAGTTTAGGTATCAAAGTTCTATGAATGTGAAAACTTTCCCTCTCCAGGGGATGTAATGCCAATCATGTGACAACAAAGATAAGATTTTTCTTGATCTTTTTATCATTCGTTTTCTTCTTTGCCTTCAACTCCTTCCTTGGCCGGTCTTTGATAAGCGTGGCTAATCTCTAGAACCTTTTTCATTCCAAACCAACCCAAGTACACATAGATGTTCCCAAGGCTGCAGGCCAGCACCAAGACCCTGGAGCTCTGAGTATTGTCAGATCTTAAGCCAATCCCATATTGTTTTTTGTTTTTGTTTTGTTTTAAGAATGCCCCAACATAGGGGATATTCCAGTCTACTCAAGTCACCAAACACCTCCTGATTCAGAAGCTTCTCATGGGAATTCAGAGGGTTGTGAATCCTGTCCTCACTCCATATGACAAGGGCAAGGCTATAGGAAAATTACAGGCACGAGGTTGAGTGCAACAAAATGCCCTGTCTTTCTGTGTTAACTAAAATAGTATAGAAGTCACAGAAGTGGAAAGACAGACCAGTGGAAAGCAGTGAAGACCATAGGAACTAACACACACACACACACACACACACACACACAAAGAAAGAGAGAGAGAGAGAAGAGAGAGAGAGAGAGAGAGAGATACACACGGATACACACATACACACAGAGATACCCAACAAACACACCTGGATTTGTTGTATAATGCAAATATCTTTGAATTGGTGTTTCATGTACAAAAGATGAAACTACATATAAGCATAAACACAGGCAAACAGTCACAGGCACACACACAGAGATTTTCTGTATAGAGCATTCTTTTAATTGACATTTTATGGAAAAAAATAAGGCTATCTAAAATAAAATAAATTAATTAAATAAATAAAATAAGGCTATTCAAACAATGGTGTACTACCGATTGAAGACAATATGAAGATTTAGTCTTATTTTATATTCTATAAGCAAATAAACTATGAATAGAGGCTTAAATATATGATAATCTCATAAAAATTTGAAGTGTGATTGAGAATTTTTAAAAATAATTCCACCATAAAGAATGCATAAAGGACTCCTCACCCTTTTTTCCTTCTTTTCTTTTTTAATTTTTTTCATGTGCGTGCGTGTGTTATGTTCACGGTTGTTTGTTCTACTTTTGGGAACAATGTTTCACTTTTTAGCCCTGGCTAGTCATGAACCCATTATCCTCTCGGTACTGGGTGACAGATGTATGCCGCCATTCCCAATGAAAACACTGGCTAAGTATAAAAATCTGGGCTTGGAGAGCCAGCTCAGCAATTAAAAGCACCTGATGTACTTGCAGAGAAAGGGGGTTAAGTTCCCGGCACCCAATTCAGGCAGTTCACCACCACCTGTATCTTCAGCTTCAGGAGATGCCTTTTCCTGCATACACACTCACACACACACACACACACACACACACATCATAAGTATGAAATCTTATTCAGATTCTGTGAAGTAAAAGGTATGGATGTACTCAACACTATAAAAGAATTTAACCTCTATAACAGAAAATGACATAGAGCATACTTAATGAATTTGAAGGTCACTAACAAGTTGGAGAACAAATTTGCAATAGGCCTGTTTATAAAAATAAAAAATAAAAGAAACAGAAGCCCCCACCAGAAAATGGGAACAAGACAAAGAGACAATTCACAAGGGGAAAGGGAGACATAGTAAAACTGTTAAAGATCAAAGAAACTCAAACTAAACATTAATAATATATCATATTCACCTATCTGATTGGCAACCAAAAGAGTGATACTGTCCACATGTCGCAAGGTGGAGAAAAATAAGGCTCTTTGTCCATTTTTTTGTGGAATGGAACTTGTTATCCCATCTCTAGACGGGAAGATGACAGTAAGCTTCTGAATTCAAAATGCATATGCCATCTAAGTAACAATTCCAATTCTAGGAATTTATACTAGGGAAAACTCCAGATATAGAGCAGACAAAAACAACAAAACAAAATAGACAACATTATGGGGTAGGAACACAAAATGGAATAGGAGCAGAGACACCCAATGAACCTGGGTACCAAACAGAACAGGGAATTCAGGCACACTTTCCAAGAGGAGAGGATGCTGTATGTGTGTCTGGTTATATAGGTGGAAGGAGGAACAGAAAAGAATGCCCAAATGGGTGTAAGGCCAAGAGAGAACAGTTTCCAATTGCAAACAAGGGCTTGAGCAAACATCTCAAGAAAATAGGGCAGGAGGATACCCAGAGAGGTAACAGTGGCAGGCACATTAGTGATGGCAACAACCCATGCCCACTTTTGGGTGAGACAACTGAGGTTTGATCACATGAGCCAGCACAGCTGCTCACATGACTTATAAGAACAATATTGAAACTGGAACCAGGTCATGGTGAGGCATACGGGTTTTATCCCAGTGGCCATTGGCCACCATGGATGCTCTCTACACTGTTAAGTTTGTTATCTGGGAAGTTTTCCTCGGCAGAGTGTAGAGAGTACATCAGAGACTGCCCAGGCAGACAGAAAAGAAGAAAACAAGTCACAGACGACTGCAGGACAAGCTGAGAAAGATGGCATGGGAAGCTATCAGTGGTAGAATTAAAAAATACCTGAGAATTAAAACACATAGGCTTAAGTGACCTGTCACACAGAGTGATAGAAACAGAGGTGTGAGCATGCCTTCTCATTTCTAATTGGCAACAGGAGATAAGAACACGGTAATGTTTACCACAATTGCCTGGTGCCTGGTTCTTAGGGGACATTCTCTTAGCCTCCACCTTTGATTTTATTTTCCCTCCCCCATGAAACTTCATAGCCAATGTCTTCAGGATAAAGTAACACTCTCTCCAAGGCCCATCATATGTGAGGAGCCATGAAGTAAGTCTTCTTCGGAAACTCGTATCTGCTGTATCTGCATCGGAAACTGCTGTTATCTGGAATTCGCCCTTCTCTGTCTTATAGCTTATCAATCACACAGATACTTCCTTTTTGTCCCTTGTCAGTTTCCAGCAGCAAAGGTCACATGCACTTTCACATTCTGTACTGCCCAACAGTATTGTGTGGGTGTAGTGGACATCTAAACAGAGGTAATAAAGAAAATATGTGTCTCTCCCCTCTCTTTCTCTTAGAGTTTTCAGTTTTGAGAATAAAAACGTTGTATGTTTTTTGCCCCAAAAGAATCAAAGAGAACTGTAGCAATGTTTTTGGATGCCCACAGGAGATTTTCTTAATCCTTAACTAGCCAATAATAGCACGGGAAAGTATCTCAAGGAAAACACAGTGATGAAACAGCGGGGTCTTATTACCACTTCCGTTTTATACTGCACAGAACACTGTGAGAGTCATTTCCAGAGGAATGTTTTCCAAGTATATATAAATAGTCGGGTCAGCCTGGTGAAAGTGTATTTCAAGATGGACTGATAAACTAAGCAAGATAAAGGGGCTCAAATGGACAAGATGAATTGCCTGGCACTTTTATAGATATAGCTTGCACGTATTGTTGGAAGCAATTGCATGAGAACTCAGACATTCTGTGGGTCTATTTCATTTTAAAGACTCTAATGGATAACTTGAATCCAAAGTGAAAATCAGAAACGTGGAATGGGCACTTGCTGCACATGCCTGATAACTTAAACTCAGTCCCCCAGACCCATGTAAGTGTGGAAGAAGAAAACCAGTTTTCACAAGGATATCCTATGACCTTTACATGCACACTGCGTCAAGTGCACACACACTTATAATGATAATAATTTTTAAATACTATTATTTTTTTATATGGGTGTTTTGTCTACATGTGCACCATGTGTGTGCATCTGGTGCCTGAGAAGGCTAGAGGAAGGCATTGGATCCCCAGGAACTGGAGTTATAAACGGTTCTGAGCCACCATGTAGGTACTGGGACCTGAACCCCAGTCCTCTGGAAGAGTGCCCAGTGTCCTTTATCACTGAGCCATCTCTTCAGCCACAGTAAGACTATTTTTTAATTAGAAAAAATAGGTTTAACTAGAGAAAGATTGTTTACACAGCTAAAATCTTCTTAATGCTGCTATAAGTCAGAGGTAAACACATGTTTATGCAAGACGTAAGGCTGATCCTTGATAAAAGTTACTCAACCTGACACAATGCTCCAGCCACTGTAATGACACAGTGAGGCCCCTCCTGAAGTTGGCCTTACCTCCAAGGTCGTCACAAGCCAATCTTCAGTTTCTCAATGCACCAGTCCCCCAAATTTTCTTGCCGAAAAAAGGGGCTTCCATCATCAAATTACTTAAGAAATGCTTATTATTGTGATTTCTTGGAGAGTCACTATGGACATTGGCCCAGTGGTGGCTCTAACGGTGCCATTGTATGTAAATTTCCAGTATTAAATGTGCTGTTTTAACAACTTCTTTGGACATGGGGCCTTTAAGAACTAGCAAAACCAAATCAAACTAGTGTTTCCAACAAGGCACTGAGAGAACCTCAAAACTTTGCCTCAGTTTCTAGTCTTTCCTCCTTTGTCCCTTTTACTTCGAAATTTGACAGCCTGAGGACACACTTCCTCAAAGCCCACTGAAGAAATCATTTATCTCCTTTAACACTGCTAATGAGTGATCACTTTGTTTCACTACTCACTGGGAAGTCTTGGACCTTTACTAAGGCTTTTGAAGTGAAACAATTCAGTTAAAAACTACAGTGAAAAAGGCACGAATCTCCTGCCCACGCTTAGCAAACTTACTCTTCTGTCCAGATCTCCAGTCTCCACTCAAACAATGAAAGTTTCTCTCTCTGTCTATCTCTGACTCTCCCTGTCTCCTCTCTCTCTCTCTCTCTCTCTCTCTCTCTCTCTCTCTCTCTCTCTCTCTCTCTCTCTCTGTGTGTGTGTGTGTGTGTGTGTGTGTGTGTGTGTGTGTGTGTGTCCTGGCTCAGATGCTCTATAAAGTCTTCCCAAGCTGGCCCCCTTCTCAATTAGAAATCAAAACAAATGTTTATTTTCCTCCTGAGCCCCAGGCTAGAGTCAAGCGTGAGCTCTCCTAGTTCACAAAGCCTGGTGATTCTCTTCCCTTCCTCTGCAGCATTTGTGACTCTGTGCAAATGTCACTGTCTTCTTCATCTCAACCACATGATAAAGTTGGCAGAGTCAAAAAAAAAAATGGCCATGCAATAGGAAATGAGCAGTCTGAAGCATAGAAAATGCAATGGTGTGTGTATGTGTGTGTTTGTATGTGCACATGTGTGTGTGTGTGTGTGTGTGTGTGTGTGTGTGTGTGTTATGTGGCATGAAAATAGGTTAGTTGGTGCAAGCCCAGTGACTCTATTTAGCATTCACATCAACTGGGCATCATTAAACATGGCATTCTATAAGAAACTATAGGAAAACAAGACATATGAGATTTAATCTCTATCTTCAGTCACCTTTCTACTGACCTCAAATATGACTGAGCAGTTTGGAGATCTGAATATATCCTAAAGACTAAGTGGGCTGATCAATTCCTGCTCAACCTTTTAACTAGGTGCCCCAACATTTATCCAGTGAAAAGTTTACCTTGGTTCCCCAGTGCCAATGGCTTAGAAGAGGCTAATTTTCCATTGCATAGAGGGTTGCCTGGAGGATACTGGATAAGTGTGCTTCAGGGCCTCCTCCCTGTGCAGGCACTAACACCAGGCCCAAGGTCAAGAGCTCAGGCCTGAGTGGGGCTGAGGAAGTTGGAGGTGGGAACTGAACAGCGCTGCTGGTGTGTGTGCTGTCAGCCGAATGAAGACCATCTGGGTCCCGTCAGTGCTTCCCAGAGCTCTCCTTTGTCTAACTGCAGCACGAGCAAATTAAGATTGATAAATTGTCTAGCTGTTCCTGGCTTTAAAGATCCCAGATGCGCTGTTAAATTAATGGTTGCTCTATCTCCCCTCCATCTGACACCAAAACAAAGCCTTCAAAACATCCCAGACCCTAACTCCCCAGTCATCCGAGTGCACGGGGGCAGTATGGCTTCTTTTGGATAGATTCCAGTACACAGGCTTGTCCATTCAGTCTTTCTGTGTGCATGTGCTTGTGTGTGCATGTGTACAAGCATAATCATAGACATATGTGTTCAGATTACAAGTCATCTTAGCCATGGGGAGTATGTACGCTCAGTCTGGACCAACATTTTGCTATACATCTGGAAACACAAATTGTTGAACTTACCCAATGTTCTTAAACACCCAACTGTCCACTACAGAGTAATTCCAAGGAAAAATGAGATCATTTGTGTCCTTTGGAAACTATGGCTTTACAAAAATATTACACATTACTAATAATACCTAAGATTGTTCTGTTCTTACGCTCTGGCATTCAGTTCAATAGCTTGCTCTTTTCATGGTGGACAGACTGTTATGTTTATATCAGTAGGAAACAATCAACCATAGCTTGAGGGAAAGAATCCTAGGCACTTTGCTAACATTTCTCTGAGTTTCTAGAAATCAAACACAATAGAAAATGGCTTCCTGGTGCTTGTTCTGATACCTCAGTCTCCACGTCTATGAGAAATTTCTTGCACAATGGTGTTTACTTCAAATGTAACTAACAAGAAGGAAGTATTTTAACTGAAGGCTGAGCCTTCTAAGAAGACAACAAGACCAAAAATGAAACATCTACAGTAGAATATGAGAACACATGCCTGGGAAGATGAGGCAGGAGGATTATAAGTTTGAGGATAGACTGGCCTATATAGAGCCTGTCTTTAACAACCCCCATTGGAGACTTCAACACTGTTATAAAATTAGAGAATCATGCACCTATAATCTCAGCTACTCAGGAGGCTGAGACAGGAGAGTCCCTTGAGTTCTGGATACTCTATTAAAGGACTAAGCATTCTGCCCCATACTGTGTGACATCAGAACAAGAGTTCAAAACCAGCCTTGGCAATATATCAAAATCCCCAACAAAATAAAATTGAAAAATTGTGGATATAGACTGTGCCTCCGACCCCACTCCCAGAGAGAAGATTCAAAGGGAAAAGATGGGCAATGAATCTATAAGAAATGTGCAACATGTCAGGCAATGATTGATGCTTTTTTTTTTTTTTTTTGGAAGATAAAAATATATATCGAGGAAACAGGGAGAGAATAATGTGGTGTTACTTCAGATAAGGCCATCAGAAAAGGAAAACCCTCACTTAGAAGACACCAGGGCAGAGTCATGAGGGGAGGGGGAGGGGAGCAGTGCCACTGTCGCTGTCTGGCTCAGCATCATAGCCCTGCTTCTGTTTCCCTTCAGAATCTCTAGATAACTATCAGACCACACGGAAGAGAAATCTACCAGCCATTCCAGAATGCCAATCTGAATTTCAACTTTGGGAAAAAAAAAAAAAAAAAAGGAAACTCTACTAACTTCTCCAAACTACCACTTAAGTTTAGGAATCAGAAGAGGCCAAAACTTAGAGCCTGAAGTATTCCAGTTATCATTGCAACAGACAGAATAAAGAATATACTGAGAGCAGAGATGGCGACAGCACAGAGCCAGCTGCCAGCAGGGAAGTATGTTCTCTTTAAGCAAACACTGTTAGTCAGATGCTCCTGGCCCACTTGCGATTCGGTGGGAGGCAAGCCTGTCCGAGCTAACCAAGCTAATCCTTTAGGGTCAGACTTGTCCCCAAGATGGAAAGCACATGCTCTGTCACTCTTTTCAAGGTTTTATGAAAAGTCTCAAGCACAGAGCATAAAGAGTGATCGTATACAGACCCATCATCAGGATCCCAAAATTGTTGACATTTTTCCATGTTATTTTTTAGCCTCAATAATATGTACATAAATTTTTAACTGGATGAAACATGTACCTAATGCTATATCTTCTCATTTTATGCTAAGAACTTAATCTCCATCTCACTTGCTCAACTTTAAGACAAAGCAGTTTGGGTTAAAAAAGAAGAAGAAGAAGAAGAAGAAGAAGAAGAAGAAGAAGAAGAAGAAGAAGAAGAAGAAGAAGAAGGAAGAAGAAGAGAAGGAGGAGGAGGAGGAGGAGGAGGAAGAGGAAGAAGAAGAAGAAGCCCAGTAACTTAAGTGCCTGCCCTACAAGCTCAAGAACCTGAGCTTAGATTCCTCGCACCCACGTACAAGATGGCCATGGACCATGAAGACTGGACGTCGTGGGGGGGAGGGGATACTCGAGGGTAGGGAGGTGAGGTACAGGGGAGGTGGGTGGGGGTACACCAACGTGGAGGCAGGAGGAGGGGGGAAGGGATAGTGAGTTCCTGGGAGGGAGGGGGGAAATGGGGTAAGGAGAGAACATCTGAAATGTAAAAAAAATTTTCCAATAAAAAATTTCCAATAAAAAAAAAAAAAGATGGCCATGGTAGCAATGCCTGTAACCCTAGAGTTGGGGAATGGAGACTGGAAGATTCCTGGAGCTCATTGGTTCTCACCAACCTTGTCAAACTGAACAATCTCTAGGGTTCAGTAAAATAGCCTGTCCTAAAAAAATACAGCAGTCAACTCAACATTAGCCTCTGGCCTCTACACACAAGCACACACAAGCACACACTCACACACACACACACACACACACACACGTGAGCACACCAAAATTGTAAAAATTGAGCAAAGTGATGTTATGATGTAAATAGCTAAGAATATCTTGGTTTTCTCAGATCGGATCTCTCTTTCCAGAAGTCACTTTATTCTAATTTTAGCCTCAAGTAATGCTTGAAGCAATGTGGGCTGAAACTATTTGACGAAACTTAGGTTAAAAAAAAAAATTCTTTAGCATTGGAATTTCTGTGACTCCCACACTCTCTGATTGACCTTAGCCCTCTGGAGGACAGTGAGTGCCTCTTTGCACAGTTCCTATGTCTGGAAGAGAAACCGGTGAGGTGTGGATAATCTGCTGTCCATGTGTCATGCGCATAGCCAGCCTAATTGGCATCTAATCCAAGGAGTTTCTCAATAGCAAGTACAATGTAAAGACACAGTTTCCAACTGAAAGCTCTGGGCAACCTCTCTAACTGTTCTTCAAAAAGAGTAGGCTTCATCTTTAACTCCGGTGGCTTTTTAGTCTTCTCTCAGAAATACACCCACATTTAAGAAAAAAGGGTTAGTAATAATCAAATTTTGGGAATTCCTGATAGTCTGTAAGATTAAATTTGGTAAAAAAAAAAAAAAAAAAATCTAACCTTATAGACAGCTCCCTTCTCATATCTCTCAGTACGTACAAATATTCTCCAAAAGTCTATCAATTGCTTCTGTTTTAGATTCTATTTGCAATGACTTAAGTAGGGAGAGGTTTTGACACTTCCATGTAGCCATGGAATATACCAACAATGACCAAAGTTTTTCGTCTGGTACTTTTCAGATCAAGAAAAAGACCCCAGCTGAGCTCTGGCCCCAGGCTCCATTCAGCATAGCTACCTCCTACAGCGCCACTTAATTAACTCCCTTCAGCAAATAAGGAGGTACACAAGGATACTTTGTTTCTCTGTGTCCTCAAATAAGCTATGGTGTGACAGCAGTGACTCCTTGGCTTCCGTATCCCCAGTGACATTTCTATTTACCTTTCCGAAGAACTGAAAAAGAACAGAAAGGTTGGTGAGAATCTAGACTTTCAGTAGCTAGACAAGGTTTACAAAGACCTGGTTCTCTTTGCACGTTCGACTCCTGATCTGACAGTAGAAGCCATTAGCTTTTCTGTTTGTACTTCCAATGTTCCGAAGATCAGTTACCCCTTAGGGTCACAGAGCAAAGAAGGGGACAAGATTTAGGAAAAACACCACACTATTTGAAATCTGCACAATAGTTTCACTTCCCATTCTTTGTCCAGTTGCCTCATGCTCACCTCTAACTTCTATTGATACTGCCAGCACGCCACACGCAAACCTGTGAGGTATGTTAACCACTTCTGCTCGTTCCTTTGAGATGGCTCCAAGTCGATCACTCTTTTGCTTGAGTCAGACTGGAGAGCCCTTATCAAGGAAAAAATAGCCAGCTCATTTTCCCATTTCTCATACTGTCCTTGCATTGCCCTGGCCACCTGTTTGTTAATGCAAGAGCAGCAGCTGGCCTGTGCAGATGGGACATAGCACCTGTGCAGTAACATAAGAGATACAGTAGAGTCCATGTTCCCAAGACTTCTCACAGACCATGTAACAAAAGCCCCAGGTACCTCTCTCTCTCTCTCTCTCTCTCTCTCTCTCTCTCTCTCTCTCTTTCTCTCTCTCTCTGGTTTCTCTGGTTATTTGTTTTTATTTGTAGTTCATAATCAAACATCTGCACTTGAGTTTTGCTTATCTTTGAGCTTCACTTCCTTTGATAACTGAATCAGTCTTTGTTCCCAGTTACATTATTAAAAGTTTTTATATTATTTTTTAGAGAGAAAGAAAAAAAACACACTCAGGAGTCTGGTTAAAGCCTGTCTCTGTCACCAGTGACAACCTATCTGATGGCAAGGCATACAGGACACGTTGAGGAGACCTGAGAGGGGAAGAGAAAGAGAGAGAGAGAGAGAGAGAGAGAGAGAGAGAGAGAGAGAGAGAGAGAGAGAGAAATAAGCCAGAAGTGTTGGGTCCCCACCCCGGAGTTGGAGTTATAGGTGGTTGTGAGCCACCCGATGTGAATGCTGAGAACTGAACTCAGGTCCTCTGCAAGAGCACTATATCCTCTTAACCACTGAGTTATCTTTTCACCATACCCTACCACATCAAATTAAAATTTTTAGACAGAACTGCTGATAGTTCTGTTTCAGACAGTTTCCCAACCAGGCCCATTATACATATCCAAGGAGCAATATCTTATAGTCCTTAGAGCTGTCTGACATAGGTTCAGGGTATAGCAATTATCTATGACAGCATAGAATGAGAAAAAGCACAGAACATTAAAATAAGTACATTAAGCACCCATGAGACTGCACCGCAGAATCCTTCACCTCACTGACCAAGGTATGCTAACGTGAGGCTGATGTGGGAATATTTGTATAGAGGGACAGACACTTCAGTTCAAGAAGATAGTCTGGGAGCCAGGACAGGCTGGAAGTTGTGTGTTCTGAACTCAATCGTTAATCACATCAACATCAAACCAACTCTATATGAGCTGGCCTTGAGGCAGGGTGAACACCATGAGAAAATTATGAGCTGCAGGAAGCAAAGAAAATCCCTCACCCTCAAGAGTCTGCTTAAAGCCTGTCTTTGTCACTGCTGACAGCCCCATCTGATGACAAGGCAGACAGAGCATACTAAGGAGACCTGATGCCTCTCTGAGATATGGGCCTCACCTTTACCTGGGGTCTCCCCAGTGACCTTGCTGAAACTTCCCTGAGTGCATGATAGTTTCATCCAACCTTTCTTCCCATGGTCCTCCCTGGGTTAGTCTGTGGTAGTCTGATGGTTCTCAGCCTGTCCTGGCTCCCAGACCGTCTTCTTCCTCTGTGGTATTCCTCTACAAGGATCTGCTCACATCATGGATATGCCCGTCTTCACCTGTCAAGCTCATCTTAGCAGCTACTTTTTCCAGGACTGTCCTAGCCTGGTGGCAGTTCTGTGAAACACAACAGTGGCTGGAGAGAGGCAGAGGACTCCCTGGTGAAGGGGCCCTCAGCTGGCCTGGACACCTGGCATGTACTTTCTTACTTGTTATTATTGTTTTGTGGTCCAAAAAGGGCAATGCTTTGAAGCTTTTAGACACGAATATTTAGAAAGGGAGGGGAGAGAAGAGGTGAGACACACAGAGACAGAAAGAGAAGGAGAGAGAGATAAAGATGGGTTGGAGGAGTCCTTGCCTCAATTCGTGTTAAATTTGTCCCCGTTTCTCCCTGCCTTCAGCCATGTGTGCATCATCAGCACGCGCACACACACACATCCACGGTACAGATCGTAAGCTTCATTCTTCATATAAAAGAATTTGTCTTCTATAAAAGAGAAAGTTTCCTGTGAGATTTAAAGTATAATTAATCCCTTTCATCTCAATGTGACCCTCTTCCCCAATGACTAGGGAACCTTGTCTTCTGAAATCCTCTGTTTTTAACTCTCTCACGGGCTTCTGTCCCTCTTCCATGGTAATTTGTCAGTCTTTGTCCACCTCAATAACTCCTTTAAAAGTAGCAGTGGGTCAGCCTAGTTGCTGACTCTTCTGCCTACCTCATCCTTGTTAAAGATGTCTGGAATCCACATGCCCCCTGCTGGGCTTTGAAGGATCTATCCACTGCAAGTGAAATGCAGGTGACCCTACAAATACAAATTTAGAATTTCTAGGTTGAAATTTCAGAAAAGATACCCTTGTGCTTTCATAATCAGGAAGAAAAATAAACAACTCTCCCTGGAAAGAGGGCCCTCTCTTTGATGACCTTTGCTAATCCAGGAGCTCCTTGGGGGTCCTTTTCACCTCTGGACAAAGGGCAGTATCCTGGGGAGGGTCACTGCCCAGATGTGGCTGGCGCCTCCTTTTGTCCCCTAAGCTCTACACGGGTCTTGTTTTATCTTCCTGGTGATGTAAGTTTTGGCCATGATTCATGGGTTCTTGAGGAGGTTTGTGTGACTGAGCCAAAACCCTTACAGAGAGAGAGATGCTCAAAGTGATTACGAGAGGCCCGAATATGTGCAAACAGTACCTGCCATTGTTCTTTGCCATTTCATTTTCTAGCTCTTCCTCCCGCTTCCTTGCCTAAGGCAGCAAAGCTGTCTCCAAACTCTATACCAGAAATTCTCAGGTTGTAGCCAACAGGAAGAACTAGAGGTCCAATGTCACATCTTACAAAGCATTGACCCAGTCTTGATTGGATGAAAGTAGACCTCACTCCTCCTGCTATAACCATCCAATTCCCAAGCTTTCTGGTAGATCTGACCAACGACTGTCAGGGTACCACATCAGCTCAGGGTCCAGTCCCTGGTTTAGCCAAAATGACTAAAATAGAAGGCTTTCCTAGGCAAACAAATAACAGCTTTTTTTTTCCCTACTGCTTGTTCCTGTTTCTATTTCACTGTCCTTGGGGAATGTAGAAAAAGCAAATATTATCTATAGCGATTTCCTCTTATTAGTGACCACATGCAGGAGGCTTTATGTCCCCAAAGAATTTGTGGCCTTTCCCAAGAAGACTTTGTCTAATATCCTCTCTCCAGTTATTTATTGTGACATTTCCAAAATAAACAACCATACAACCAGACACAGGCCTGGATGGAGATGCCTGGAGTGCAGAGGGGTTGCTTTCCAGCAGTCTGCAGAGAGAGATGGGGTGATCCTTCAGCCCGCTGAACTCCATTGAGCTTCTCCAGTCACCCTTGAAGGCTGCAACACCACGCATCCCCCGGCTTCCTGCTCCAACTAAGAGGCAGCCACTTTGAGAGACAGATATCCCCATCCATCCCTAAATGTAAATCTCCACAGGGCTCATGCAGCTTCCAGGCAAGGTCTGGGGTTTACTTAGTATGTTGAAACTAAGACTTCCACACTTGTTCATCAAGTTTAATCCTGGCTTACAGATAGCCCTGCTAAGAGGTAAGGAATTCCGCCCTCCTTAGGATAGACACAAACCCTTCCATCTAAAAGAATGCTCTCTAAATCTAAACTCCATTGCAGATGTCCTAAAATGGAAGAAATCAAGCAATGAGATGTAATGGAAGATGTAATTGTCCTAGAGCTGGTGACCAAAAGGATAATGAAGCAGGCCAGCCTTTGAAGACTCCAATAATCCTTTCCTTGGGAAAGGCCACAAATCCTTTGATATTCCTTCAGGAAGGAATGACTTTGCAGGTGATCCTTCTATGAGGCTACCTGCATCCCTGAGAAATCACTGAAGTTAAATTCATTAACCTAAATAATGCAATGAGTCTAAGAGGCCCAGTGGCATACAGGATAGGGGTGGAGTTGCTGCACCAACCGCTTCATCACTTATCCTTCATGTCACAGGAGATTGAAGTGATGAGTGGGTACCATAACAGGCTCCTAGAAGCTGTTTTTACACAGAACATCACCTCCTCACTTGGGCTCAGGAAGAAACTACGTGCAAGACTAGAGTGTAAACCTTTGCCTTCATTCTCTTTCTGTCTCCTTTATTTTGAGTTGAACTCCTGCCTAAGTATGGCGATCACTGAAGGAGTGTCTGCTTACCTAACCTATCTCATTCCCTCTCAAGGCTACAGGCATGAAGAGAAGTCATTATCCTAAACTATGAGTCAGCTTGTATTTTGGAAACAGCAAGGCCTTCTGGGAAAATCATCCAAGGTGATGAGGCTGTACCCTAAAGTAGAAGTGTTATTCCTTGGCAAACAGCTTGTCCTCTTAAACACTCAGGACTTGGACTACCTTCAGGGCTGGAGCAGAGACAATGAACAAAAAAAGCCCACCTTGGCCATGAACACAGCTATCCACACACCTTCTTGTTCCAAGTTCTTCTCTATTTAAACCTAAATCTCATGTCAGTAACCCAGAGATGAACTTGGGGTCAATGGACCCCCTGATGTCTTGAAGTAAAGCCCAGCCTTGTCTCTGACACTGTGTTCACACTGGGACAGTTGTTAACGGAATGCATGATATTTTCTTGAGAACCCAGGCTGGTGATAAACTAATAACAAACACCTTTGAGGAGGACTTTGGAGTTGTCTGCTTTGTCATCTTTGCTAATGGATAAAGGCATGCTATTGGAAAACCTGGAGGAAGCAAACAGAATTTAAGGAAAACCAAGCAAGAGAGGGATAAAAATGGAATGCAAGGTGTGACGCTTTTAACCCAAGAGTAGTATACACTGTATGGAAGGTTACCCACAAGGAAGGCTCCTGAAAGAATTCTGGAACACAGAGGGAAGATCCTACAGCAGGTATGAGAAGTTCCTTAGCAAGCCCTTGCTATCTAAGAGAGAAATTAAAAGCTGGTATTCTTTGATTATTAAAAAGACGACTATAACTCCCAGCTGACTATTTTCATTTACAAGTCTGTAGACAGACAGACATTTGGGCAACCTCCACTGTGGCTGTTTATGGGAAAATTAGCCTTAGTTATGGGTCAAGATCCCACTCCCCCAGTAGATGATTGCCCACGTGCTGCCCCAAAAGCGGAAGCTACATTCATACTTAGAGGAACGTGCGCAGAGATACAGTGTGCTTGATTCTGCATTAAGACAATGACCTCTGCATGGTTTTAAAAATTCTATGGAGACTCTGACTAAGAAAGCCATGATTGCAAAAAAATAAAGTGAAGTAACACAATACTTGGTGGGAACTCTTGCACTCAACAGAAAGGAGACCAAAGGTGACATTTAAAGGTAATGAAGATGCTGGTCACAGGAGTGACTTATGAGAATTTTCAGAATTCCCACTGTAACCTACTTCATTCCACACCTGTAATGCAAAACACCCACAGTTTCCTAAAGATGGTAAAATTTCTTCAGAATGGGAACAAGGAGATGGCTCCGTCAATACAGTGCTTGCTGCACAGCAGGAGGGCCTGAGTTTGATCCCTAGCAGTCATGTTTTAAGAAAATGTCAGGTATGAGCAACAATGCATGTCTGTAGTCCCAGAACTACAGGGACAAAGACAGGATGACCACTCGAGCTTGTTGGGAACTAGTTTCAGCATATCAGTGAGAGGAGGCTTCATGAGAGACCCTGTCTATAAATGATAGACAGACAGACAGACAGATAATAGATAGATAGGTAGATGGATGGATAGATAGATAGATAGATAGATAGATAGATAGAAGATAGATAGATAGATAGATAGATAGATAGATAGATAGATAGATAGATAGACAGAAAGATAGAAAGATAGATGACAGATAGATAGATAGATGATAGATAGATAGATAGATGATAGATAGATAGATAGATAGATAGATAGATAGATAGATAGATAGAATAAGATGAAACACAATTGAAGAAGGTACAGGATGTAAAACTCTAGCTTCCATATGCATTCATGCATGTGTGTATGCATGCATGCACACACACACATACTTTTTCTGAATTAACCTAGAGTTACTGTGATATATTTTCAGAAACTGACTCTAATCACTTTCAAGTGCTAAAATATGCAAAATTAATCAAGCATGTCTTTATCAAGAATTACTATGATTGTTGAGGACATTTTAAATGCATCAAAGAAGTATATACTAAATTATTATTATTAAAAGTATTTATTTATTTTTGCATTTTGTGTACATGTGTAATTATGTGTGTCTCTCTGTGTGTGCATATATTGTACATGTGCATGTGCTTGTGTGTGTGTCTGTGTGTGTCTGTGTGTATATGTGTGCATGCATATGTGTATGCATATGTGTGCATGTGTGTCTGCATGCACATGTGTGCGTATGTGTCTGCGTGTGCATGTGTATCTATGTATATGTGTGCATAGATGTGTGTATGTATGCATGTGCATATGTGTCTATGTGTGTGTATGCATGGGTACGTGTGTGTGTGTGTGTGTGTGTGTGTGTGTGTGTGTGTACACTCACTGGGCAACTCTTAGAAGTTGGTTCTCTTCTGCCACCTTGTGGAATCCGGGGATTCAAGTCAAATTGTTAAACCTGCTGAGCCATTTCATTGGCCCTAAAACTTTGGAAAAAAAAATTACTGGAAAGAGTAGTCTATGCAAAACCTGAGTTTCTTCTGGTCTATCAGAAAGTCCTAGAAACACTTATAGAAGAATGAAAGCAGGACGTTGGCTCTGGAAGACTGGAAAACTGTACCCTGAAGGGGGAAGAGTGTAGGACTAGGCAGGTTATCCTCTTGCCATAAAAAAGTAAATTAGCAGACAAGGCTTTGGGAGCCAGGCTTGGACATCATGGGGACTCTGATCCCATGGGAGCAGAGGGTCTGTGACATGAAGAAAGGTCTAATCATTCTTGGATGGGTCATTTGGGAACAGATGAGAGAAGGCTTTAGCACTAGACAGAGATGTGTCCATTCCATAATAAGAAAATGGAAGCTACTTCAGGTTTCTAAGCAAGAAGTCTAAGCTGACCAGCTACAAAGTGCTGAAAGCCAGGCATCAGGAACCAGAACAGAGATTAAAAAGTGTTGGGTAGAGAGACATGGAGCAGGAAAGAGAACAGAAACATTCCAAAGGCAAGATGAGAGAGACATTTCAAAGGCACAGTCCATAGGACATGGTGACTAACTATCTAACCCAAATCTCCCTGGAGACCTGCCATCAGAGCCTGCCGGCGTCATCTGAGCAGAATACCATGTGTGATTCATTTTCCCAAAATACTCTTTGCAGGGGACAGATGTAGGGAAGAATCTTTGCCCTGGCAATTCAAAAGGCAATGCTGGAATATTTCGTCGGAAGACCACATTACAGCTTTCAAAGAAGGAAATCATTGTGGGTTGAACCTGAGGACCACATATTGTAGGGAAGATGAAATGTGGTGACATGTGGTTTGCTCTGTGAGGCTGAAGCCACAGAGCTCCCACACTGAGGACTCCCTTGCTGTCAACGGTATCATTGACTCTTGAAATAAATGGGAGATGACACTCCCTCCCTTCCTAAAAGGCAGTGAATCTTTTACAGAAGAAAGATGCATACCTGGCACCACCCTATGCCTGCCCTTCCCCCATATGGGTCCCCATGCCCAAAAAGCCTCCAGCATGAGGACTTTGGCAGCCCTGGGTAGTCTCTAACCATTGCACTCCTAAGCTGTCTTATAGAGAAGACCTTTGAGGGCTCCACCTTCCTATTTTTACACATTACGTAGAGTCCTATACTTCAAGGATGAAGCAGCTCAATGCTGTCTCTTCTACCTTTAACCAATTACAGCAAGCTGAGAAGGATGGCAAATTCAGATTACTCCACTGATGTTAATACTGCTCACTGCCCTTCAAGTTCTCCCTGATTGGTCAGTAAAGATATCCACAGTCTCTAGCTGGGTGGAAGAGAGGTAGGTGGGGTTCTGATTCCTGGGCTTGGAATGTGAGGCAGGACCAAGAGAGGGAAGAGAGTAGGTAGAGAGAGGGGAAGATGCCATGGGGTAAGAGATCATTAAAACTGGCCCTGAGGGCTGGTCAGTCAGAGTAAGAGCGGCCCAGGTGGAGCACAGCAAGAGAGTTGATTCTGTCCCAGCTCTAGTGTTTTGAAGGCTTATTATAAATATAAACATTGTGTGTCTTATCTGGAACTAGAATGATCCAAGGAAGGGTAGAAACCCCCAATTAATATTAAATATTTACCACAACAGAAGGACACCAGAAGATCCCACTCCTAGAAGGCAATAGAAGTGACTCTCCCCTGATTCTCAATCCTCCCCTGAGCATGGCCTTCAACACGATTCAGACCCTCTTGGAATGTAACTCCCCATTTAAATAAAATTCACCTAAGAACTCAAAGCACATGTTCCTATACTCTCTATTTTTATTCCCTATTTTAGTGCCCAACTGTATCAGTGCAGTCTCATCAAAAACAGACTCCACTGAAAGCAACTTATGTGCACATGTATAAGAATGTCATGTGAAGGTCGGCGGACAATCTCAGCTGTCGTTTCTCAAACACCATCCATCTTGGATTTTCCAGGGGTGCAAGGAATTCTCTCAGTGTTCAGGAACTCTTCAAGTAGGCAAGCTGACTGGACACAGAACCCCAAGGATCTAGATGTTTCTACTTCCTCAGCACTGGGAATACACATGAGTGACATCACACCTTGCTTTTTAGTTTTTCAGTTTTTAACATGGGTTATAGGGAAATGAGCTGAGGTTACAAGGTAACACTTTACTGAGTTAACTATACAAGCCAGACAATGATTATTATATTATTTTAGCAAAATAAACCATTTTACCTGGCAGGCATATAGGAATAAAGAAACAAGCTCTGCAAGTGTGTACTTACTAGGAATGTCACAAGAAAATGTCCATGAAATTACTATTCAAATATTGCAGTGTGTTGTACTTAGCATACAACCCACAGATATTTTTCCGATTTTTTTTTCAAGATAGAGTTTCTCTTGGGTTGTAGTAAATATTTAATCTCAATCAGGGGTTTCCACCCTGTCTTTGATCATTCAGTTCCCAGATAAATGACACATAAACTTTTATATTTTTAAAGTCTTAATCAACATAGAGCTGGGCAGATTTCTACCCTCTATTCTATTCTGTCTACTTCCCTGCCACTAACTCCACAATATGACTTGCTATGTTCCATCTGGGTTGCTTTTATTCCCACTGTCCAGCCCTTTATGGCCATGGTTTCAGGATTCCTACCTCATGTTGTCTTCTCTCCTCTTCACCTTTCTTCTTCTTTCTGGTCTCCTGCCTCAGACCCCAAACCTGGGTATTGAAACTCCACCTCTCTCTGCCCGGCTATTGGCTGAGGCATCTTTATTCACCAATCAGGGATAACTTGGGGGCAAGGTTACATAGCATCTTTTGGAGTACATGAGGTTCTCCTTGACCCAGGCAACCAAGGCCAGTAATTAGCATTACAATACATAGAAACAGACCAAACCTCAACATCTACATTTTCCTGGCTATCCTGGGACTTGTTCTGTAGATTAGGCTGCTTCAAACTCAAGAGATCTGCCTCCCAATTGCTTGGGTAAACGGCATGTACCACTACTTTCCAGCTGATCCACAGATATTTCAATCCTAAAGTGACTCGTCCCACATATAGTTTATCTAGAATTTCATGCCTTACATGTGGTGGCTATATGCTCAGTGCTAATATGATGATCTCACTGCATTTGTATCCCCCAAGAATATTTTAAGTTTTAGGGTAGACATTCAAGCATCCTTATAGCAAGAAAAAGAAAATGAGTTTCAAGCATGCATAGAGAAGAGTCAACATTCAATTTCATTTTCAACTCGTTCTCTCAGCAGATGCATGTTGACATGTGATACACCCTGACTTATTCTGAGAGCCTGCTGGAACACGTGGCAAAACCATACCCTTTGAAGTTAAGTAAAGCATAATTAAACATAATTTATAATGTGATATTGATTTCTATGAGGAAAATAAAGCAAAATGAAAGACATTCTGGGTAGAGAAGTTTGAATAATGAGAAGGAAAAATAAAATAGGACATAGAGAAGCATTCCCCAGAGATTAAAACATGGAGATTGTAGGAATGGAGTTATGGCTCCCAGAGATCTGAGCCTCTCTTCTGACTTTAAATGCAGAAAGCATGTATGTGGAGCACATACATACATGTAGGCAAAAATACCTTTGCACATAAGATCAAACAAATCTATTTTTTTTTTAAATTACGTTACTCAGGGTTCTTTAGAGACACAGAATGAGTAGTCACTCAAGGATTTTTTCTCTGAGGTTGTGGTTTGCTGTGGACAAATGCAGCCCAATGTATTGATATTTGTTGACTCTTCTGAAAGGAAAGTGTATGAATACACTTTTATTGCACTTGTATGATCAGAACTATCCTATTTAACTATACTATTTCTTTCTGTGCTAAAGTTACAAATTAAACTTTATCATGGTAAGAATAAATAGTATAAAATTCAGTATTGATTTTAGATGGTAGCTCAGGGTCTCAGGACACGTCTTTATTTTAGTCAGGGTTTTCTAGAGTAACAGCTTATAGGATGGATCTCTCTCTCATATGTATGTGTGTGTATCTCTGTCATATATGTCACATATATGTCTCATATATGTATGTATACCACACACACACACACACAAATGTGTGTATGGGGGATTTATCAGAATTGCTTATAGGCTGTGGTCCAGCTAATCCAACAATGACTGCCTATGATCCAAAAATTGAGTAGCTGTTTATTTCTTCCAGGCCAGATGTCTCAAATAGTCTTCAATATACACTAGAATCCCAAAGGAGTAAGCTCTAATGCCATGGAGAAATGGACTTGCTAGTAAGAGCTACAGCAAGCAGGCAAAGAGAGAGAGCTTCCTTATTCCATGTCACATTATATAGGCTCTAGCAGAAGGTGTGGTTCAGAATTAAGGTGATCTTCCCATGTCAAGAGAGCTAGATGAAATCTGTATCCACTCACTTCAAAGATCAGACTAGAAATGGCTCTGCCAACTTCAAATAATTTAATTAAGCAAAGACTCTCTCACAGATGTGCTCAGTTATTTAGATTTTAGTTCGTTTTAGATATTGTCAAGTTGACGATGAAGAATAGCCATTCCATTCCCCGATAATAAGGCAGAGATAGCTGTAGATAAAGGAATTTTATCTGGAGGTTGAGTCATGACAATATGGAGACCTAGAAATCTTACTGTCTAACCCACAAGCTGGAGACCAGAATCAAACGATTGAGTCCATGTCTGAAGACCTGAGGACTAGAATTACACTAACATGAGCCTAGTCTGAAACTATGGGCAGGGTGTGCTCGTGCTAAGTCCTATGGTCTAAAACTCAAAACCTGATGCTCAATGCCAAACAAGAGGAGTGGCCTCATTTAAAGGAGGGAAGGAGAAGGGGAGGCAGAGGGAGGGGGAAGATGTACATACATGTGTATATAATATATATATATATATATATATACTTAATATACACACACACACATATACATACATATATATTCATGGAACATTGGGAAGCGACAGCCAAAAGTAAGAATAACATAAATTAAGATGATCCACCAAAAATCCTCTTACCATAGTATTCATTATATACAGGAAAATATATATGAAAGAGAGAGCATCTGAGAACGGACCTCTTCTCTATCTTTCTCTTCTGTTGAGTGCCTCAGTGAATCAGGTGAATAATGTCCATGCAAAGTGGTGAGAGAGGATCTTCTGGTCTGTCTACTGACTCAAATACTAATCTTTTCTAGAAATACCCTCCCAGACATACCCACAAGTCGTGTTTCAGCAACTTCAGGGCTTCTGTTAGTTAAGTCAAGTGTTCTATAAAATTAACCACCACAAAAGCCATATGGGAGAAACTAAAGTAATTTGCCTAACAAATACTAAGATTACTGGGGCAGAGCACAGTGAATGTCCAGAGCACCAGAGAGAGGCCTCTGACTTCCAACATAAAAGAATAATCAGGTCAACAAATCTTGCCCCCATAAGCAAGGATAAAACTGTTCTCTAACAACCATTTATGGAGTTCCCAATAACCAACGACATAAAACACACTGAAAATAATGTAGCTAAAATTCTTATACTAATAATGGAGTTCTTCATGTGGCTATCCCATATCTCCTCACCCTGCCCCAAATTCTCTATGTGCCTTACTTATAAGTATATATATGTATGTACATATATACATATACACATATACATATCATATACACATATACACATATACATATCATATACACATATACACATACACACATATACACATTACAACATATACACATACACCTATACACATACACATAACCATATACACATATACATACATGCTTATATAGCAAGGTGGCTTGAAAACTCTATTGTTGCCTACAAAGCAAGATCATGTAACCTGCAGCATCACCAGTTGGAGTGATCATTTTACAGGGAAAAGAATATCAAGCCCAGCGTTAGACTAAGAGTCTGCAACAGATTGGCAGTCTGGGGATGTAACAGGAATTCCAAGAGACAAGGCCCAGGATGCTTGGTAAATACTCCTATAATCCAGGTTGATCATGCAGAAACAAGAAAAGATCTGTGAAATGTTACCCACTGACAGCCAGAAGCAAGAATAACATCTTCAAATTTCTAAAATAGAATCATCTATCAAAAGTTCTATTTCCAGGATAAGTATCATTCCAAAATGAACATGAAGACTCCAGATCAATAGATTGAGAGAATCGGTTCTTACCAGTAATACTCTGAAAAATACTAAAGAAAGAATAAAATAATGTTAGAAAGTTTACATATATGTGTGTGTGTGTGTGTACATATGTGTGTTTATGTTTGTGTGTCTGTGTGTGTACATATGTGTGTTTATGTGTGTGTGTGTATGTGTGTGTGCGTAAATTTAAAACTAAAAAAATGCCTTGTCTCACTACAGCTCCTCTTTCACATACGTGATTGATGGAAATGATAGTTGTGGTGCTTCTATTAACTAGATTTACTAAATCTTGGTGCCTCTTATAAATAATATATGTATAATTTTATCCAACCATTTTAAAACTTTTATTTTTAGATTTCTTAAAATAAAGTCAGTAATTTTTAAAAAGCGAACAAGGAGAGACGAAGCACATTGCTGTAATACATGTCACCCCAGCTACTTAGGAAGCTGAAGCTAAAGAGTCATTTAAATCCAGGAGTTCAAGGCCAGCCTGGAAAACATACCCAGACTCTGTCTCAAGAGAGAAAAGAAGAAATAGACAAACATAAATGAACAAGAACAGCTGCATTCTAATAAAGCCTTAATTATAAAAGCATGTAAAACAGTAAAACAGTGACACAGAAAATCACAAATAATCAAAATGCACAGAACAGACTCAGGGTTGTCCAGCCCCATTGGATATATATACAACACAACTCCTGTGCACAAGGCTCAGGGAACTGTATCAAAGAGAGGAGAAAAGAGTGTAACAACCAAAAAACCAGAGAGTCTGCAGTGAGATTGTGTCCCTTAGAAATGATAAGGAAGCTACAACCTTGATACCTCAACAACGTGGCTGCCTATAGAAGACCTGGACAGTAACAGCATCAATACACATATTAATGTGGAAGGGAGAAATCTCACTGGGTCACACCCATGGACAAAGAACTACAGGCAACTAACGTCATCTGAGAGAGGAAGAATTAGTTTCCCCAAGGATAAGGCCCTAATTGTTTATCTAGTATCAAGTGATCAGACAGAAATCATATACATAAAAGCAATATTAAATGGACTCAACAGGTTCTGTTTATATATTTATACATATTTGTGATAATAACAAAGAAGCCATTTGAAATGGAGTCGGGAAGGACATGGAGGGATTAAAAAGATGAAAAGGAAGGGAAATGATGGAAACATATTTCATTTTTTAAATGATGTTTTAGAAATTTTTAAATATATAAAATGACAAAGTTATGCTTATGGTACATCGCTGTTGAGATTTTTAACAAATGTATATTATAATACACAGACAGAGGAGCTAGAATTGTATTGAAGCAAGCTCTATTCGTTTTAAAAGAGTTAACTAAATGTTTTTTGAAAATAATTTTTTTCATGCCATACATTCTGATTATGGTTCCCTTCCTCTAGTTCCTCCCAGATCAGCCCCACCTCCCACCCACCCAGTGCCACCCCTTTCTTGCTTGCTCTCAGGTATCCAAAATAATAATAATAATAATAATAATAATAATAATATAAAACAAACAAACCAGAATAGGAAAAAACAAACAAGGAGGAAAAAGAGCCAAAGAAAAAGCACAAGAAACATATTCAGATACAGAGACATACACACATTTGTGGCACAAAAATTCCATAAAAACACAAAACCAGAAAACATATATATAGCAAAAGACCTGTAGGGTCTTTTAAAGAAAGAAGCCTAAACAAAGCATGAGACACAAAACTTCCTCCAAAAATACCATCTACTGTTAGTCATGGGGCCCGCCCTTAAGTGTGGTTTGTATACCGAGTGAGACTCCATTGGAAAAAACTAATTTTTCCTTTGCAAGTGGATGTTAATTGGAGAGAGCTTCTAGGTTCATGTTAGGGGCTTGTGTCCACTCTCCTCTCAGCACTGTGCAAGTCCTGTGCATGCTGCCATAGGCTGTGAGTTCATATGTGCATGGGCCCTGTTGTGTCTGGGCCTTGGTGTCTTCCATTCCTTCTGGCTCTTGCAGTCTTCTTGCTTCCTTGTCTACAAGGTTCCCTGAGCCCTCGGGCAGAGAGAGACATCTCGTTTAAGACCAAGTGTTCCAAGGTCTCTCACTCTCTGCACTCTGCCCAGTTGTGGGTCTCTGTATTTGTTCCTAATTACCATGGGAGAAAGCTTCTCTCTCAATGGCTGAGCAAGACAGAGGTTGATGAGTTTGGCAGAACACTGTTAGGAACCATTTTGTTCCTACGTTCCTTTAGCATAACAGCAGTATTTGGTTTTCCCTTAGATCCATGGCCTACATAGTGCCAGATTCTTGGCCACCTGAGTAGCATCAGGCATGGGTTCCATCTCATGAAGTGAACCTTAAATCCTCACATAGTGATTGGTTACTTCCACAACTTTTGTGCTACTATTGAGCCAGCAAAGCTTGCCCGTGGGTCACCATTGTTGATCCAGGGTTTGTAGCTGGATTGGTGTATCTTACTCCTTTGGTAGTGTGCAGAGTAACTTCCAGTACCATAAACACTTGTCAGTAAGGCATTAAATATTCTTTCTAAAGAGATTGTGATAAGTTAAGATAGTAGTAATAGCCTACATTTTTTTGCAGTAAGAAATCAATATTTATTTAGAGAAATGTGCTAAAAATAATTATTTACATACAAAGACAATAAATGATAAAAAAGAAAATATATAGAGAGAAGTGACAAACTAGCTTTTGGAAATTCATCTATATTAATAATTACATTAAATATAAATGGACTAAAAGTTCCATTCAAAACACAGAAATAACCTGTTAGGAAAAAAAAAAAAAAGCAAGATTTGTGCAGATGCTAGTACTGAATAAGTAAATGCATTCAGAGTAAGAGCAAGGAAAACTTAATTCTGTGTAAAAATATGTCAATAAGGAAACTATGAATAGTAGATAAATAGATTTTAAGAAACATGTTTATAAAGACAAAGAAATAATTTCATGGTGATTAAAAGTTCAATTTACCTGATAGAGCAATTATTTATGTATGTGCTCATGATAGCAAATTTACAAAATACATGAATCATAAACCAACATAACAGTAATAGTTGGAGATTTCAATACTCCAGTCTCAATAATTGATAAAAATCCACTGGACAGCAGCACCAACAAAAACAAATCAGTAAAGCTACATCAATGAACAGTGCTATCCTACAAAATAACACTCCTAGAACACTATAGCCAGAAATTGCAAGATCACAAACTTTATCAAGTACAGAAGGAGCTTACTTCAGAGCCTTTATGCTACACCACGAAACAAGCCTTAACAAACTTAAACACATTAAAATTACACAATGTTTTCTGACCACAACAGAAGGAATAAACCAAGAGAGGAACAAATTCAGGGAATGACATTTGGTCACAAAGCAACACACTTCTGAAAAACCACAGGTCAAAGTGAAAATGCACACAAGAAAGTTCAAGGTTTTGAGCTGAAAGAAAAAATGAAAACACAAGATCAAAACGTGTTGGATGTACAGAAGGCAGCATAGGAATGGCTTTGCTGCCTGTGTCGGGGCCTACATCAGTAGCCTGAGAGACCTCTTCCTTCAGCTGAGAGGGCGAACAGTGAGACTATGGTTAGAATAGAGCTGAATGAACTCATGAGCAGAAAAGCAGAAAAAGTCAACAGAACCAAAAGTTGGGCTTTTAAAAGGATTAACCAGTTTACAAAATTTGTGTCACACTAACGAATCACCAAGAAGACACACATTTAGCGAAATCAAGGAGGAAAGAGGGAAAAACATGACAGCCTCCAAAACTGAGAATTATCAAGGAATGTTGTACCATTATGCAAGAATTAGGCGACTTAGATGAAACTTTTTAATTTCTAAAAAAAACTAGCTGGCAAGATGGCTCAATAGGTAAAGCTCTCACTATGCACATGTGAGAACCTGGATTTGGACACACATAGCCCAAGCAAAGTTAGCATGGGTCTGTAATCCCAGCATCCCTACAGAAAGATGGCAGAGACAGAAGAGACTCTAAAGCTCTTCTGTTAGCCTGACATACACAAGGTGAACAGTGAGAGACCCTGTCTCAAGACAGAAAGCAAGAGCCAACAAATAATGCTGTTTTCTGATTCCTATATTTATATTTAGGCTCTCTCTCTCTCTCTCTCTCTCTCTCTCTCTCTCTCTCTCTCTCCCTTCCTCTCTCTTCTTCCTCTCTCTCTCTGTTTCAGATCTCTCTCTCTTTCTCTCTCTCTGTTTGAGAGAGAGAAAGAGAGAGAGATTTAAATATGGCATACCTAGAAAGACAGAGCTAACTCAAGAAAAAATAGATCTATTCATAGGGAAAGAATTTGTAATTAGCAATTTACAATCTTTCAGGAAAAAGAAACTCAGGACCAAGTTAACTTACAACTATTTACTTTGCTAATAAGATATCTCGTGTAGTCATTAAAAGAATACCAATATTGTTTAAAAAACAACCTTTTAGAAAATAGAGGAGAAATGCTATCCATAATGAGGTCAGTGTCACCCTGCTAACAAAGCCACACAAAAGCATCACAGGAGAGGAGTCAGTATGTCGAAATGCCTAATAAACCATGCACACAAAAGGCTTTCACAAAGAAATATTAGCAAGGTGAATTCCAGGTTGGCTTAACACCCAGAAATCAAATGAATAGGAATTAATAACTTAATCAATAATATACCTCAGTATAGAACTAAATTAATGTTATGATGGCCATAATAACCAAGAGTACAATGGAAGGGACCCATGAGGCGTACATAAGGCATATATGATCAGAGTGAGCATAGAAGCTAAGAGTGATGGTCTATTTGTCATACATGAATGGAAGGATACGCGCCATTTCTCCTGTATAGTCGCTCAATGTCCCCAGTGTAGGGATGCTAAGACGTACTCGATTGTGGATGGGTGAGGTGATGTTGGGAGACCATAGAATTGGGGAAGGTGCATTTATACATTTTGCATTATAAAGTAAGGAAAGAAAGAAACAATTATACAAACAGATTATGTTGCTTAGTACATGATTCAAATAGCATTGACCGTAAAACTTAAAAATATTTGAACTATATAAAATGTTTATGTGAGTGCATCATGTGTGTGTGTGTCTGTATGAGGTATGCAGGATGTGGATGGAGGTCTGGGAGGCACTGGAAAGAAGGTTGAAGAGTCACTTGGAGCTTAGATTCAGCTTTAAAGCTGCATGTGAATTTGGAATCTGACTTCTAATGCAGTGTCTCATCACTCATAACACGGCCATTCTCCATGATCATCATGAAATTTTCTAACGTGCATTTTTGCGATGGTTTAAGGAATTAAATTGTTGAATTTCAGAAGAGTTTTTGGGAAAACCAGGAGGCGAAAACCAGGGTCTGAAAATCATGGCAAAGTTTAACACGGAGTCATGATGAAGTTAACTTAATCAAGTTTATAACTCCTACTTCTTTGACTCCTCCTTTATTTGAAATTTCACGTCGCGTATGGGAAAACTGGAAACAGGAGGACAAGAATGGAAACAGGGAGACCCAGGAGGCTCTCATGAATAAGGCAAGAAACTCAGGAAACGCGAGACTCACAGAGCATGACTGAATGTGCCTCGGAAATGGAATTATACCAATTATAATGAAATGAAGGACCAAAAGGAAAAAACAGCGCCAAATTTTCCCATCTCTGGATATAGTCATACAGGGAAAAAAAAATCAAATAGATACCTCCCAGAGGAGAGTAAGTAAGCACATAGCTTCAGAGTCGCCAGGATCCGTGGTTTCGAAGAGATGAACTTGGGATAAACAAGAAAATTGAATGATTTTCAATCATGCGGCAGTCAGACTGGTATTCAACATGTTATTTACATTTTAAGAACCTTTAAAAAAAAAAAACTCCAAGCATTTTGTGTTTGTTTGTCCTAAAGAAGCCATCATCAAAAAATCAGGGATCTGTGTATAGTTAACAGTCGCGTACTTGAGTGGTGCACGCATGTCTGCTGCTGGGGCAGACGTACGGAGCCATTGACGGAGCCAATAATAATGGGGAAATAGAACAGAGGCATGGCTGATGAGAGACGCCAGCTTTCTCTGCCGGCACAGGCACTGAGCAGTCTTGATATTTCTGCATGTATTTGAGTCTGCTGCTTGTTTTAATTATCTTCATCCAATTCCAAGTGACGCATGATATCAAGCATGACCAAGAATGGAAATATTTCTTGGTGGAATTTTTTTAAATCTTGATTGCTACAAGGAAAAGGCCCTTTAAAAAAAATAGCATCTTTCCAAGAGCAGAACAGATTCCTGTAACTAAGACCATTCCCGAAATGGAAGAGGATTAAAGTTGGGGTGTGTTTGACCCATTGCTGCTAGTCACGATGATGCACCCCAAAAGGACTCAGAGGGAACGAACCACCAGAAAACAGGAAATGAAACTAGTACAACAGCAAGGGGGGGGGGGGACACCAGGAGGCTTTTTTATGCCTTGGTTTTTGAGAGGAAAGAGCTGTTTATTCAAAACGCTGCTTCAGGGGACAGGAAGACAATGAGGAGAACAGGACCTAGTGACCTCCTGGAATTGCTGGCGGGTAGCTCAGCCTCCCTGCCTAGTGTGCAGGAAGCCAGCCATGCAGACTCCAAATGTCCAATCCTAATCAGAAGAGGTGACGGGGCAGACCTCAAGAGCTGCAAAAGTCATGAGAATGCTATTAACCACATTCAAAGTTCAGGGCGCTGCTTCCTCCCCAAGCATCAGGAGGACTCCAGACAGAAGCTCTGAAGCTAGGGGGTCAGCGCCGCTAAGGGGTCAGCACCGCTGCTTCTAGGGTTGGAGGCAAAGGACTTCTCTCTCCCAAGACAGCAGATGAAGTGGGTGGTCAGCTTTGGCTCAGAGTCCTGGCTTAGCAGGAAATCCTTGTTTCTTCTGGGCTGCTAAGTCACTATGTCTTGGATTTGCAAGCTGGATGGGAAACTCTCTGAGTCCATCATGCTGACTTTGCGTTAAGGTGGACCTTGACTAGTCCATGATGTTAACTTGATATTACAACCTCTGTCACCTGTGCTATCCTACACCATGCTGACTAGCCCTATGACCAGGAAAACATGAGAACTCATGAGCTGTCCTGACATTAGCATAGTAAGAAGCCAAGTTGCTGTCAATATACATAGGTGTCTTTGGGTTGTTTTTGTGATTGAAATTCATCTTCTCTTGCTCACAAGCAGTCACTTTTGATACCCACGATGGCATCGACCCAGAACATGGTGTGGTATGTGAGACAAACTGTGTCTGGGAAATGAGGACATATCTTAAACCTCCTCCTAAATTTGTATATGAGTAATTGCTTCCTCTGCCTGAAGAGACATAACTCTGTTGTGTGTGTGTGTGTGTGTGTGTGTGTGTGTTCTGTGTATGTACTTGTGTATGTGTGTACATGTTATATATGTTATATGTATATGTGTGTATTTGTAGTGACTAGATGTCAACATTGTCTTCCTCAACCAATCATGACTTGCCTTTCTCATTGAACCCATAGCTCACGGGGATTGGCTTCACTGACTAACACATGACCTCCAGGATTCCTACTGTCTCCTCTCTACTGAGATCCAGGGCTGAGACTGAGACACAAACTATTGCTCATGGCTTTTCTGTTTGTTGTTAACATAGATTCTGGGAGTTCTGAGCCATTGCCCTAGCTCTGAAGTGACCTAACATTAAGCTGAATTAAGTGTCCTAGGACTTCTTGACTTCAGGCTCTGGCATGTAGAAAACATGTCCCTGTTATTAGAACTGAGTGTTACCACATTCCTTCACTTCACCTGTGATGACGTCATGAGTAACTCTCACCAGAGCCTGCAGAAATCCAGAAACTGGGCATCAGTCCCTGCCCCAGCAACCTACAACACCCTACTGCTGAAAGAATCTCGCTCACCTTGTGCTATCTTGAATACACGTGCACTCGGTGCTACATACTTCGCTTGTCATTGAGGAGCAGATGCTAGTGAGCCGCATCCCCTTGGGATCCCTCACTCATCCCTTTAGTACTCTGCTTCACATCTCAGGCAGCTATGACCAGAGCCCCCCACTGATTACCTGTGGCACTGTCACCTGGACTGGGGACCTAAAGTAAAAGAGGCAAAATGGAGAAAAGCCAATGAGTCTGGAGTTTCCCACTATCCACTTGTTGGTTCATCAAGACATGAGGAGCCTCAGTACAAACTCCCACCACCCTGAACTTCACCTTGTCTTCCCTGCCATTATGGGCTGTCAGGGAAAATAAATTCCGTCCGTAAGCCACTTCTGACAAGTATTTTAACAATGAAAAAAATAACTAAAATTCCAGGGTTGACATGAAACTGTGGTGGCTTCAGTCTCATGATATGTGAGAGTGGTGACTATTTCCTCATATCTGAAAGCCACCTTTCTGCTCAAAGTGTAATTTCCCCCATTCCCTCCTTTGGTACACATTCTCTGGTAGCAACCTGTGAATGTACACAGCAAGGATCCTACGTACTGTCCCTTGACACAGGTCAGGGCACAAAGAGGCACCATTCAGTGAATCCAGCCTGACTCAGGGAAACGATCCTATAAATAAAAGCTTACATACAGTGACAGGGATGTTTACAATAGGATTTTGAGATTCATTTTATTTTTAATTATGTATATACTCACCTATGTGTGAGTATGTACATATGTATACATATAGCCAGAAGCCAGAAGAGAGTGTCTAATCCCTGGAGTCAGGTAACAGGCATTTGTGAGCTGGAAGCTCTATGGTTGTGTTTCTTATGACCAAGAAACGTTACCAACAATTGGTGCACATGCAAGCAGAGTAAGAGGAACAAGATCGTGAAAACAGGTGGGTTGGTTTCTTAGATCTTTTTTTTTTGGGGGGGGATTATAATTACATCATTACCCACTTCCCTTTCCTCATTTCAAATCCTCCTATACACCCCACCTTGCTCTCTTTCAAATCCATGGCCTCCCTTTTCATTGTTATTACATGCCTACATGTGCATAGACATGTAGTCCTAAATGCAACATGCTCCAACTGTGCAGTGTTAGGTATTGGAGAGTCAGTTGATGTGCTTTTCCCTGGAGAAGACTATTGCACCCACCCTTGGCATTGCTTTGTTGCCTGCTGCTCTTTGCATAGGGTCAGGGCATCATGGGTTCCCCCACCCCCACCCCACCCCCACCTCACTCCCCACCCCATCCCCAACAACGTTGGCATGTCTCTCATTGTTGTCCTTGTTTAGTTCATTCACATTTAAGCAGTCATATTGATGAGTTTTTATTGGTATTGCTTCTGACACCACTAGGAAACCCAATCTCACAGTAAACTCCCTGATCTGGTGGCTCTCACAATCACTCTGCCCCCTCTTCCACCATGCTCCCTGAGCCTTAGGTGTAGAGTTGTTTTGTAGATGCACCCCTTGAGACAGGGCTCTGCAAATCTGCGTTCTGACTGGTTGTAGTTTTCTATAATGGTCTCCATTGATGAGGGGTGAGCACCATGCTTACCTGTGGGTATAAGGACAAATATTTAGAATGCAGTTAGGGATTGGGCTGGTTTAGTTAAGCGGTGGTTATAGGTTCTCCTCCAAGATCTGTGACTTTACTAGCTGTTTCCAGTCCCAGACATGGGCATGATTTCCTTCCCTCTTGTCAAATCGGAGAGATGTTGTTTATTGATGCCTGATGCTGCTGCTCCATGAGAGTCATCGATATGGCTCATAGGCATTACAGCTGGGTAGGACTGTTGCTTGGTTCTCTCCCTTGGAAGCTTGCTTGGTGCATTCTAGTACCAAGAAAACCAGTCTTGAATGAGGAGGCAAAATTCAGGTCAGTTCCAGCTCTATCTGAAGTACCTGTATCTTTGGCAGTAAGGATTTACCTTCCAAAAACAGGGTGTTTTTGTTTTCTTTTAATTTATTGTGTGTGAGCAGGGTGAGTGTTTGCTTAGGGGCACATGTGTACATGAGCATATAGAGGCCGGAAGTCAACCTTGAGTGTCACTCCTCACATGCTAACTACCTTCTCTGTTTTTTTTAAACATGCTCTCTCATCAGCCTAGACTGACTAATTAGACTAGACTGCCCACCAAACCCTAGAAACATCAATTTTGTTAAAAAGAATCATATTGTTGAAAGTAGAAATACTGGTGGTTCATATAATTACTGGTTCTTTCTACTTTTTCACGTCTTTCTAGTTGACTACATTTTTGTGTGTGTGTTTTCTTTTTTCAAGACCAGATTTGTCTGTGTAGCACTGGCTGTCCTGTCCTGGAATTCACTTGGTAGACCAGGGCAGCCTCAAACTCAAGAGATCTGTCTGTCTTTGTCTCCCAAGTGCTTGGATTAAAGGCATGCGCCACCATCTCCCAGCTTCTACTTAACTACTTCTCACATCAGATTTTAAGTTCTCTTTTAAGTCAAATTTTAACATTTCTGTGACTTAGAGTTGTCTATGTAGAAGTGATATAAATGATTCATTTTTACAACCTAATAGGGTTCAGAGAAGGAAAGAGCATATGGGGAGGGGAGCAGAAAGCTGTGGCAGGAAAAACTTTTGTCAGGAAGTGGGTGGGCTAGAGAATCTGCGGTCTGAAGGTAAAGTGTGCGAAGGAATGGCAGTGGTGACAGTTCGGGCACTCTGTGCCACATGGGTTGAGATGAAAAGACCTAGTTCATGCCAAGTGCCAAGTGCTATAAGTCCAATAACATAAGTGGCATTTAATCAAGGAAATGATGTGGGAGTGAGAGGTTAGAGCTGGGGGGAGGGGACAGTGTAAACTCAGCTGTGCTTTGTTTATGCTGGGGATGGAACCCAGGGCCTTGCACATGCTAAGCACATGCTCTGCCCTCAACCCCAGAGTTATACTTAATAAGAATTAGTCTTGTAGGCAACGTCTACAAAAAAAAAGCAATAAAGATGAGACACTGTAGACTACCTGGAAGGAGGGGAAGCCATATTAAAGTGGTATGTGGCATAGCTGCATTGTATAACATATGGCAGCCTAGCTCCAAATGTAGGGTCCCAACACACAAGGCGACAGCTGCATGTCCTCAAGGATGGAGTCCATATGTGTGTAAGTGTGAGCTCCACTGTCCCATTGTATTGTGTTTATTACAAACAGTCATCAAATCCTATTCAAATTACAGGACATGGAATATAGCACCACATCTCATGAATACCAAAGCATTTGAAGATGTTTAAAAACATTCTAACTCCTTGCTGTTTAGTTTTTCTTCTGTCGACTTCTCTTCCGTTGTTCTATTCATTCTTTCTCTCTTCCTTTGCTCCATGGCAGAGAAGTCCCTTGAAAGGTAAAAGCCAGATAAGCTATTTAGTAACTCCTTGAGCTTCTATCATGGGCCAGGTATTACACAGGACTCTTCCTTCAAATGGCTTAAATGAGAGCTTCCTGTCCCATGGAGGCCTTCCTCTCAACCAGCAGGCAGTTCTGGGGGTACAGTTTGGGCCAGACTATTATAAGTCACCTAGTTATAAACATCAACTAGTTATAATCTTTATTTGGAAAAATAGACTTAAAGCAATAAAAATAGAAACGAAAACAGTGAGATCACATGACTGCAGTGAGTGCCTCTTAAAAATTTCAAGCTTGAAGGTTATATTATGATTACTTTAGAAAAATAATAATATTAAAGTCACAGAGAAGGCATTGAGTCTCCAAATAACTATTGTTCGAAGAAGGAAATTAAAGTGAAAGGGGTTTCTTCCACAAAATTAACACAAAATTATCAACTTTCTCAACATTAAGTGAATGGTGTGATAGACCCCAGATATAATCAATCCCTCACCTCTGCCTCTGTTCCTTTAGGTCAGTGAAGCTCCGTATACAATTCATATTGCATCCTTATATTTTACAGAGTTAAGAAGTACCTTAAGGACTATCCTGAAGGTCACAGTATTCTACTGTTTTGCTGAGACATAGACACACCCGTGTGTCCCATACTCAAGCTGACTCTAATTATTATGAAGTCATTAACCTTGGAAGAGAGGACATTCCTGAAAGGAGGAATGTGAAAATATGTACACTATTGTACAAATAAGTCTTACGTCCACAGCAACCATCAACACTCATGGAGTCCCATGCCCTCCTGGATCTGTTTCAGAGGCAGGAAACATGTCATTCCATTTCTTACATGGTCATTCTGGACTCAGCAAAACTTTGAAATTTAAAAAATAAGATGCAGTCTATCTGCAATAGTAGTGCTATGGAAGGCATATGGGCTGTCAATCACCCTACAAAATAGAACATCTAGTTTCAGAGGTGGTTTTAACAAGCCATCTAGCCACAGACATAAGCCATATTTTCTTAGCAATAAAAAAGTACTATTTTATAACAGTCAGGTGACTCCTCCGTCTTCCCTCCAATTGCTTCTAAAATCAGGGAAGAGATATGTGCTACCTATTGACTTTGCAAAGTCCAAATACACCAGTAAATGAAGCATTTTATTATAAATATATTAGTTGGTCACTACTTAGAAGGAAAATAGTTCCCATAAAAATAAGATTCCCAGTGCAATAAGAGTTCATTAAAGATATTTTTTGTTTTTAGCATTAATTCAGATCAATAATTAACTAACAATATGCAGCATCATGAGTTCATCTGAGAGCTATGTCATGAGTGAAAAGGTTTAACAGGTAACCATGGAACCCATTGTGGGGGGTGCAGGTCGCTGACAGACATATCACAATTGACTCCTATGCACAATGAATGGTGGCATAAATGTAGAAGACTGACAGTTAAGATGTCATGGGAGCTCATGGGGTACTTATGGGGGAACTGGGCATCTACCTATCAAGCAACAAAACTCAACCTTATGTTACACCTTAGAGCAAAAGAGCAGGGAATCTTTAACTATAAAACTCCTAGAAGAAAATCTTTGTAAATCTTTGTAATGCCTCAAAACTTACCATTATTTACCATTGTTTTCATTCATTGTAGCAAAACAGACAAAGCTTAAAACCTACCAACTTAATTGCATCAAGCCTTAAAGGGCAATAGCAGTCGGCACCTGCTCAGTCCTACATACATCTAGTTCAAGAGCCTTTTTCATACACAATGATTTCTCATATATAAAATAAAACTTATTAGCAACCAAAGGACAAAATGAGTAACTAGATTTCACAAAAATTAGGAAGTTTTGTGCATCCAAGAGTACTACCAAAGCTTTAAAATAAAAAGGGCAAGAGAATGGGGTGAAACACTTCTAAATCAGATATGTAAGGGAAAAGTCTAACATTTATGTATCACTCACTATGGGGTTACCAAAAGGTGCAGCCACTCTAAAAATACATCTTGGCAGCTCCTCATAAGCATAAATAGAGTTACCAAGTGATCCAGTAATTCTACTCCTAAATATATACCTGAAAGAATTGGAAACATATATCCATATAAAGCCTTATACACAGGTGCTCACCCAACATGATTTATAATAGCCAAAAGTGAAACAAACCAAATGTCAATTCACTGATGAATGGATAGATAACAAAAATATGTGTCCCAGTAATGAAACTAGTTTAGTCTTAAAAAAAAAAAATGATACTGGCTATAATATAGGCTAACCTTAAAAACATTGTGCTACGTGAAGTAAATTAGACACACACACATTTTTCTTTCATTACATTTGTAATAGTCTTAGGTCAAGAAAGGAGGTATGTAGTGGCCAGACATAGGAGCAGGTGGATCAAGGGTTGTTAATATGTATGGGATATCATATGTAGATAGTGAAGGGGTTGGGGTTAGATAATGATGAATATTATACAACTTCATGACTGTATTAAAGTCACTAAGTTGTGGGTCCTAAAAGAATGAGCCTCAAATATGTAGATTGCAACTTAATTTGATCATTTTAATTTGAAAATTTGATAATTTTAATGCCAGAAAGAATAAGAGGTAGGAAAACAGAAATTAAGAAGTGCAAATAAGCCTTTGGCCTGGGGCGGACCTGCAGCTGGTCTGCTTCTGTGGAAACACCGGATCCTGAGACATCCTAGAGGGACACACTGCACCCAGAGCAGAGGCTGGTCTGCTCCTGTGGAAACACAGGATCCTGAGACATCCTAGAGGGACTCACTGCACCTAGAGCAGAGGCCGCCCCTCCGGACTATAACTTCCCTTGCGCCCGGAGCCTGGTCCTTTGGCCTGGGGCGGACCTGCAGCTGGTCTGCTCCTGTGGAAACACCGGATCCTGAGACATCCTAGAGGGACTCACTGCACCTAGAGCAGAGGGTAAGACACCTTGCCCAATACCCCAAAGCCCAGAGTTACAACTGGGAGCCAGGTGGGGCTTAAGGAACTAGCAGGCACCCAAAGCCCGCCCCTCCTGACTATAACTTCCCTTGCGCCAGGAGCCTGGTCCTTTGGCCTGGGGCGGACCTGCAGCTGGTCTGTTCCTGTGGAAACACCGGATCCTGAGACATCCTAGAGGGACACACTGCACCCAGAGCAGAGGAGCAGAGGACACTTAGTGGGTCTGCGCCTGTGGAAACATCTGATCCTGAGACATCCTAAAAGACCTACTGCATCCAGAGCAGAGGGAGCTTAGGATCACAGGAACACAGAGACATCTGGAATCCAAGGAGATCTGACACAAGCAAGATAACTGGAAAGACAGACTCCAGTCAGACACAGTGAGCACAGGTAACACTAGAGCCAACCAGATGGCGAAAGGCAAGCGCAAGAACACAAGCAACAGAAACCAAAGTTACCTGACATCATCAGAACCCAGTTCTCCCACCATAGCAAGCCCTGGATACTCCATCACACAGGAAAAACAGGACTGAGAATTAAAATCACTTCTCATGATGATGATGGAGGATTTTAAGAAGGACATAAGTAACTCCATTAAAGAAATACAGGAGAACACAGGTAAACAGGTAGAAGCCCTCAAAGAGGAAACACAAAAATCCTTGAAAGAATTGAAAGAGAACACAGGTAAACAGGTAGAAGCCCTTAAAGAGGAAACACAAAAATCCTTTAAAGAATTTCAAGAAAACACAATCAAACAGGTGAAGGAATTGAACAAAACTATCCAGGATCTAAAACTGGAAATAGAAACAATAAAGAAATCTCAAAGGGAGACTACTCTGGAGATAGAAAACGTAGGAAAGAGATCAGGAGTCATAGATGCAAGCATCACCAACAGAATACAAGAGATAGAAGAGAGAATCTCATGCACAGAAGATACCATGGAAAACCTCGACACAACAGTCAAAGAAAATGCAAAATGCAAAAAGCTCCTAACACATAACATCCAGAAAATCCAAGATGCAATCAGGAGACCAAACCTAAGGATAATAGGTATAGATGAGAGTGAAGATTCCCAATCTAAAGGGCCAGTAAACATCTTCAACAAAATTATAGAGGAAAATTTCCCCAACCTAAAGAACAAGACACTCATAAACATACAAGAAGCCTACAGAACACCAAACAGACTAGACCAGAAAAGAAATACCTCCCGTCACATAATAATCAAAACACCAAATGCACAAAATAAAGAAAAAATACTAAAAGCAGTAAGGGAAAAAGGTCAAGTAACATATAAAGGCAAACCAATAAGAATTACACCAGACTTTTCACCAGAGACTATAAAAGCCAGAAGATCCTGGTCTTCTATTATGCAGACCCTAAGGGAACACAACTGCCAGCCCACACTGCTATACCCAGCAAAACTCTCAATCACTATAGATGGAGAAACCAAGATATTCCATGACAAAACCAAATTTGCACAATATCTTCCCACAAACCCAGCACTTCAAAGGATAATTGATGGAAAACGCCAACACAAGGAAGGAAACTACAACCGAGAAGAAGCATGGAAGTAATCTTCCAACAACCCCCCAAAAAAAGGTAGCTACACAAACATAATTCCACCTCTAATAACAAAAATAACAGGAAGCAACAATCATTTTTCCTTAATATCCCTTAACATCAATGGACTCAATTCTCCAATAAAAAGACGTAGACTATCAGACTGGATACATAAACAGGACCCAGAATTTTGTTGCATACAAGAAACGCACCTCAGTGACAAAGACAGACATAACTTCAGAGTAAAAGGCTGGAAAACAATTTTCCAAGCAAATGGTCCCAAGAAACAAGCTGGAGTAGCCATTCTAATATCAAATAAAATCGACTTTCAACCAAAAGTAATCAAAAAAGATAAGGAAGGACACTTCATACTCATTAAAGGAAAAATCTACCAAGATGAACTCTCAATTCTGAACATCTATGCTCCAAATGCAAGGGCACCTACATACATAAAAGAAACTTTACTAAAGCTTAAAGCACACATTGCACCTCACACAATAATAGTGGAGGATTTTAACACCCCGCTCTCTCCAATGGACAGATCGTGGAAACAGAAACTAAACAAAGACACATTGAAATTAGCAGAAGTTATGGACCAAATGGATTTAACAGATATCTATAGAACATTTCATCCTAAAGTAAAAGAATATACCTTTTTCTCAGCACCTCATGGTACCTTCTCCAAAATAGACCATATAATTGGTCACAAAACAGTCCTCAACAGATACAAAAAGATTGAAATAATCCCCTGCATCCTATCAGATCACCACGGACTAAGGCTGGTCTTTAATAATGACAGAACCAAGGGAAAACCCACATCCATGTGGAAACTGAACAATGCTCTACTCAATGATGACTTTGTCAAGGAAGAAATAAAGAAAGAAATTAAAGACTTTCTAGAATTTAATGAAAATGAGGAAACATCATACCAGAACTTGTGGGACTCCATGAAAGCAGTGCTAAGAGGAAAACTCATAGCTTTAAGTGCCTACAAAAAGAAATTGGAGAGAGCACACATTAACAACTTGACAGCACACCTGAAAGCCCTAGAACAAAAAGAAACAAATACACCCAAGAGGAGTAGGCGTCAGGAAATAATCAAACTCAGGGCTGAAATCAACCGAGTAGAAACAGAAAGAACTATACAAAATATCAACAAAACCAGGAGTTGGTTCTTTGAGAAAATCAACAAGATAGATAAACCCTTAGCCAGATTAACCAGAGGGCACAGAGACAGTACCCAAAATAATAAAATCAGATCTGAAAAGGGAGACATAACAACAGAAACTGAGGAAATTCAAAAAATCATCAGATCCTACTACAAAGGCCTATACTCAACAAAACTGGAAAATCTGGATGAAATGGACAATTTTCTAGACAGATACCAGGTACCAAAGTTAAATGAGGAGCAAATAAACCATCTAAACAGTCCCATAACCCCTAAAGAAATAGCAGCAGTCATTAAAAGTCTCCCCACCAAAAAAGCCCAGGACCAGATGGTTTTAGTGCAGAATTCTATCAGACCTTCAAGGAAGACCTAATACCAATTCTCTTCAAACTATTCCACAAAATAGAAACAGAAGGAACACTACCCAATTCGTTCTATGAAGCTACAATCACACTCATACCTAAACCTCACAAAGACCCAACAAAGAAAGAGAACTTCAGACCAATCGCTCTTATGAATATTGATGCAAAAATACTCAATAAAATTCTAGCAAACCGAATCCAAGAACACATCAAAACAATCATTCATCATGATCAAGTGGGCTTTATCCCAGGAATGCAGGGATGGTTCAATATTCAGAAATCCATCAATGTAATCCACTACATAAACAAACTCAAAGAAAAAAACCACATGATCATCTCATTAGATGCTGAGAAAGCATTTGACAAAATTCAACATCCCTTCATGGTAAAAGTCTTGGAAAGAACAGGAATTCAAGGACCATACCTAAACATAGTAAAAGCAATATATAGCAAACCAGTAGCTAACATCAAACTTAATGGAGAGAAACTTGAAGCATTCCCACTAAAATCAGGGACTAGACAAGGCTGCCCACTCTCTCCCTACCTATTCAATATAGTACTGGAAGTCCTAGCCAGAGCAATCAGACAACAAAAAGAAATCAAAGGAATACAAATAGGAAAGGAAGAAGTCAAAATATCACTATTTGCAGATGATATGATAGTATACTTAAGTGACCCCAAAAACTCCACCAGAGAACTCCTAAACCTGATAAACAACTTCAGCAAGGTGGCAGGTTATAAAATCAACTCGAACAAATCAGTAGCCTTCCTCTACATGAAAGATAAACAGGCTGAAAAAGAAATTAGGGAAATGACACCCTTCACAATAGTCACACATAATATAAAATACCTCGGGGTGAATCTAACCAAGCAAGTGAAAGATCTGTATGACAAGAACTTCAAGTCTCTGAAGAAAGAAATTGAAGAAGATCTCAGGAAATGGAAAGATCTCCCATGCTCATGGATTGGCAGGATTAATATAGTAAAAATGGCCATCTTGCCAAAAGCAATCTACAGATTCAATGCAATCCCCATTAAAATACCAACTCAATTCTTTACAGAACTAGAAAGAGAAATTCTGAAATTTATTTGGAACAACAAAAAACCCAGGATAGCAAAAACCATTCTCAACAATAAAAGAACTTCTGGAGGAATCGCCATCCCTGACCTCAAGCTTTACTACAGAGCAGTAGTGATAAAAACGGCCTGGTATTGGTACAGAGACAGGCAGGAAGATCAGTGGAATAGAGTTGAAGACCCAGAAATGAACCCACACAACTATGGTCATTTAATCTTTGACAAAGGAGCTAAAACCATCCAGTGGAACAAGGACAGCATTTTCAACAAACGGTGCTGGTTCAACTGGAGGACAGCATGCAGAAAAATGCAAATCGATCCATTCCTATCTCCTTGTACAAAGCTCAAGTCCAGGTGGATAAAGGACCTTCACATAAAACCAGACACACTGAAACTAATAGAAGAGAAAGTGGGGAAGACCCTCAAATACCTAGGCACAGGGGAAAAGTTCCTGAACAGAACACCAATGGCCTATGCTCTAAGGTCAAGAATTGACAAATGGGACCTCATAAAATTGCAAAGTTTCTGTAAGGCAAAGGACACTGTCAATAGGACAAAACGGCAACCAACAGATTGGGAAAAGATCTTTACCAATCCCACATCCGATAGAGGACTAATATCCAATATATACAAAGAACTCAAGAAATTAGACTCTAGGCAACCAAATAACCCTATTAAAAAATGGAGTAAGGAGCTAAACAAAGAATTCTCAACTGAGGAAATGCGAATGGCCGAGAAGCACCTAAAGAAATGTTCAGCATCCTTGGTCATCAGGGAAATGCAAATCAAAACAACCCTGCGATTCCACTTCACACCAGTCAGAATGGCTAAAATAAAAAAACTCAGGTGATAGCAGATGCTGGCGAGGATGTGGAGAAAGAGGAACACTCCTCCATTGTTGGTGGGATTGCAAGATGGTGCAACCACTATGGAAATCAGTCTGGCGGTTCCTCAGAAAACTGGACATATCACTACCTGAGGACCCAGCTATACCACTCCTGGGTATATATCCAGAAGATGCTCTAACACATAACAAGGACATATGCTACACTATGTTCATAGCAGCATTATTTATAATAGCCAGAAACTGGAAAGAACCCAGATGCCCTTCAACAGAGGAATGGATACAAAAAATGTGGTACATTTATACAATGGAATATTACTCAGCTATTAAAAACAATGAATTTGATAAATTCATATATAAATGGATGGAACTAGAAAATATCATCCTGAGTGAAGTAACCCAATCACAAAAGAACATACATGGTATTCACTCACTGATTATTGGATTTTAGCCCAGAAGCCTGAAATACCCAAGATACAACTCACAGACCACAAAAAGCTCATGAAGAATGATGACCAAGTAGGGGGGGCTTCAGTCCTTCTTAGAAGGAGTAACAAAATACTCAAGGGTGCAAATATGGAGACACAGTACACGACAGAAACTGAAGAAGAGACAGACCATTCCACCTGGATATCCATCCTATGTGCAGTCACCAAAGGTAGAGGTTGATGTGGATGTCAGGATGTACATGCTGACAGGAGCCTGATATAGCTGTCTCCTTAGAAGTCTGCAAGAGTCCGACATACTCAGAGGCAGAAGCTCACAGCTAACCATTAAACTGATCACGGGGTTCCCAATGGAGAAGATAGAGCGAAGGCTGAAGGAGTTGAGAGGATTCGAGACACCATGAGGAAAGCAACAATCCCAACCAAACAGAGCCCCCAGGGTCTAAACCACAAGCCTGGGAGCGCTTAGGGAGGGACCCATGGCTCCAGCTATATATGCAAGGGAGCTATATATAAGTGGGAGAAGAGATCCTTGGTCCCATGAAGACTGGACGTCGTGGGGGGGGGATACTCGAGGGTGGGGAGGTGAGGTACAGGGGAGGGTGGAAGGGGGTACACCAACGTGGAGATAGGAGGAGGGGGGAAGGGATAGTGAGTTCCTGGGAGGGAGGGGGGAAATGGGGTAAGGAGAGAACATCTGAAATGTATAAAAAATTTATAATAAAAAATTTCCAATAAAAAAAAAAATAAAGTTTTGGCCACACTCAAAAAAACAAAAAAGAAGTGCAAATTAAAACAAACTCTGGATCTCTGTAAGCCAGAAGTACAAGAAAAGAAGAAATAAAGCCAAATACATTTTAATAATAATTAGACAGCTCAGGAGGGTTCAAGTCCTGGGGTTTCATCTTATTCCTGTTTTCCTGTTCAAAAGATTTTTTGTAAGTGAATTCCTCTTGACATATACATCAATGTATTTCACTACATTTACGTAGACAATTACTGTAAAGGCATTTTAAATGTATGTATTCATAATGCAAATATAGATAACAAAAGTTAAAACTGCATATTATACAGGACAATGTCTACTTTTCATATGTGCTGTGTGTTCTCATGGCCAGTCTACCTCCATCTCCCTGTACTTGACTACAGTTTACACTTTAACTTAGTACAGGGTATTCTACTTTATACCCATCACATTGAATTCACAGCACATACTAGGAGATATGCAGAACTGGTTAATATAATATTTTAAACCTGAGAAAAATACTGCATCTTGGGTTGGAGAGGTGGTTTGATGGCTAAGAGCATCCACTCTTCCATCAAGAGGCCCAGAGTTCACATCTCAGCACTCACATAAGAAGCTGGGTGTTCCCACAGGTGCCTAAAACCCCTATTCTGAGAGGACGTGGTAACTGCTGTGGATTACTGACTTCCCACATGGCACAGGTTAGATTCAGGGAGATACCTTACCTCAAAGAAATGGGGGGAAAGTAATAGAGGAAGGTATCCAGGTACATAATCATGAACACATTCTCTCTCTCTCTCTCTCTCTCTCTCTCTCTCTCTCTCTCTATCTATCTATCTATCTCTATCTCTATCTCCATCTCTTCACCTTCCTCCCTCCTTCTCCTCATACCCTACACATACACACAAATATATCAAAATTAATTTTAAAAATTGCATCTTAGGGGGAAGATGAAAACTGTTGCCCTATATCACACAACTAAATGGTAGAACTGAGTGGAGCTCCCTGGGGAAGGAAAAGTAGATTCAACATTGCAGGTGGGCAGGGGGCAGGTGAGGATAGCATCAGATAGGGAGAGGATGGAGAGAGAGAGAATACTGGGAGAAACCACTGGAATTGGGAGATGATTCAGGGACAAGGTAGAAACCTAGTGCAGTGGAAACTCCCAAGAATCTATGAGGGCAACCATAGATAAGACTCCTAGTAATGGTAGATACAAAGTCTGAACTGGCCATCTCCTATTACCAGGCAAGACTTCTAACAGAGGGACTGGGAAACCAGCCTAGCTAAAAAAATACTTCAATACACAATTTTTCCTGTGAGCAAGTTGTGCTGGGGTAAAGGTGGCACAGAAATTGTGGGTGTGGCCAACCAATGACTGGTCCAGCTTGAGAACCCATGCTACAAGAGGGATCCCATCCCTGACACTGCCTGGAGGGCCAGAAACCAGAGGTTAGATGGCCCAGAGACCCTGAAACCAGAGGCCGGATAGCCCAGAGGCTTAGAATAGAATCAAACATGACTGACTAGCAAATACATATGTGTGTCTGTGTGTGTGTGTGTGTGTGTGTGTGTGTGTGTGTGTGTGTGTGTGCGTGTGTGTGTGTGTATGCATGTGTATGTGAATGAAATTATACCTAATGGTATCCTGCTATACACATAGATTGGAAACTAGTCATCAGAGAGGTTTCATACATCAACTGATGGAAACAGATGCAGAAATACACAGCCAAACATTAGGCAGAGCTCAGGAAATCCTGCTGAAGAGGAAGAAGGATTGTAGGAGCCAGAGGAGTCAAGGATACCACAAGAAAACCTACAGAATCAACAAACCTGGACTCATAGGGTCTCCTGAGCTTGAGCCAACAAGCAGGTAGCCTGCAGGGGACTAACCCAGGCCCTCTGCATATATGATATAGTTGTGTAGCTTAGTGTTTTGTGGGATTCCTAACAGGGAACATGGGTTGTTTCTGACTCTTTTGCCTGCTTTTGGGACCTTTGTCCTCCTACTGGGTTGTGTTATCCAGCCTTAATATAAGGGGAGGTGCCTAGCCTTATTGTAACTTGATAGGCCATGTCTGGCTGATATCCCTGGGATGTCTGCCTTCTCTGAAGGGAAAGCCAGAGGGAGTGGATGGGAAGCCGGGTAGGGGCTGGGGTGAGAGGAGGAAGGGGAAACTGTGGTCTGGATGTAATATATGAGAGAATAAATTAGTAATAATTTTAAAAGAAGAGTTCCAGCTCCTACGCAAGTTCATTTGGTAAGCTCCATCTTCAGATTGGGTTATGTTTCCTCTGGTGAACCATCTCCAAAGCTCACCTGGCCCTGAATAATCTCTAGTTAGCTTAGAGACCTCCATGACAGATACTAACCAGCCTGGGTTAACCAGATATTTGATGGCAGGATCACTTTTTTGATCCATTGAGGTCAAATTGTCTTAGGCTAGCCCATATACATCCTTGCCTGAACTGAAAAAGTTCTGATTGGTCTTACCAAGGAGAGTAGCTAAGCAAGGGAAAAACACAACCAAGCACAGCGACCTCTGGAAAGGTGTGGAAGCACAGCCATTCTAAATCATTAATTTGCTTGGCTGAACGCCAACAAATATCTCAAGAATTCTGGAAAGTTCGTTTTTAATCTTCCGAGATATACCAGGGTGAATTCTTACTTTTTAGCTAGATTACTAAGTTCATATAAAATAAGTTCAATACAAAAAGGATTGTTTCTCAAATCAACCCTATACAACATATGTATGAATATTTATTATATACATGTTTCAATATACATACAGATGTGTGCACTGATTTAAAAGTATCCACATACACTAGGGTTACACACATATTTAAAGACACACATGAATATATAATGTGTGTGTGTGTGCATGCGCTCACTCACTCACATGTATTTTAACTATGTTAAGGGTAATAGGATAACGGAAAAACAGATTAGCCAAATGTTTATTCTCTCCTTTGTCGTTAGAGGAAAGGAGGAAAGGATGATATTTCCCAGCTGGACAACACTTCAGTAGAGTGACAGGCTGATAAGAGAAAGAACAGAAATACGATTACTGGGCTTAGACTGAGCCCAGGGGCTGAATGCTGTGGTGTCCGTGAGTGTGGGGAAAGGCACACTGTGGTTAATTTTTTAAAGTCTTCCCCAGTCTACTGGAAATAAGCAGGGAATGGAGAGCCACTGCAACCAGCTCTAGAGTTCTGGTTCCTAAGTAACCATGAGCCAGAAGAGAGAGAAAGGACAGGAAAGACAGGCAAGAATGTAGGAGAGATGCCTGTGTATGGGCAAATATGGTAGACCAGCTGTAAATCACAACTGACTTTAAATAACGCACCATCCACCAGTATAAAAAATACCAGCTCGCCTACTAGAACGTCACAGGTATTCATTTATGCTTGATGTGATACTTAAACTAAAATTAAATAAGAATTTGAAAGTATTATGAGGTTCTTAAGAAAGGTACTATACACAAGTACACTTAAAATCTAAGCGTTATTATTTTGTACATGTATTTTAGGATTTTCTGTCTGGAAAGCTGGAGAGTGGAGGTATTTATTCTTGTCTTTATATCATCTAGTAGTTTACAGTACTACTAGTTGGTAGTAAATATACACTATTGTGAAAGGAAATGTAACTAACATTATTAAGAAGAAAACTGTGTTGTAGACATTTGCTTCTTAATTTGATCCCACACTGTAAGACACTTGAAAACAAAAAATATTTTTACAGGAAGCTCATGAAATACTATAATGTTTTATATATTTCTGTGAAATAAATGAAATATCCTAGGGTTTTACATATTTATCATATCCAAGAATGCTACTTGTTCAAGCCCAGCTTATTCTAGGTTCATTCCAGACAGAGAATCATCACCATGGGATCACTTATCTATATTATATATGACAGAAGTAGAACTGTCATAAACAGCAAATGAACCATCCAACACAAACAGAGATGGGAGCAGATCAGGATCTTAGAAAGCCTATCAGCACTGAGTCCATGGTCCAGGTTAGGATGCATCAAGCCTATACAGTATCTCCCATGGCAACGAGCATCTTCCAAAGAAGTCCCCAGAGTCTGGAGATTGTGGTTTGATGGCTGTGTCACACAGCAACAAGCTTAGCAGGCTGACCTGATGCATCCACAGATGGCTCATGGATGACCAGAGCAGAGACTTTGAAAGCACATGTAGATGACTTCAGTTCCACTTTCTGGGGGGAAAGAAAAAAAAAAGGTTGACAGAGTCACCCTTCACTCCTGGAGACAGGCATACACTTTCCTGATGCTCTCCATAAGGTTATGCTCTCAAAACAAGACACAAGGCAGCTGTTTGGGACACTGCCCTATCTACAGTGTCTCCCTGCTGCACTCTATTGGTGTTGGCATTAGGACGCATCATGGGAGAATTCAGTTATCATAACACTGAGAAGATGGGAGACTAGGAAACATCACCAGGAGGAAAGCCAACTCCTTTGATTTCTGGCCGCCCTTGCCCTGGCTGTCACAGAATCTTCTAGCAGGCTGTGAATGCTGCCTGATATCATTTCAGGCCCCAGGGCTTGAGGACGCTTTGGGATTTTCAATCCTTTCAAGCATGTCTTGATGTCTTCCACTTTATACACTTCTGACCCCCTCTGCTCCGTGACTTACTCACTCATCTGCTGAAGATGCTCCTCTAACTTCCTTTAAAATAAATATGACCTCCCCTCACTCCGTCTGCTTCTTCCTTCCAGGATGTGGCTGGCTGCCAGCAAGTCAAGGGTTGAGATCAAAGGGAAGTCACTGCTAAGCAAGGGAAAACACACATTGTCAGCTGCGCTCTCCTCTTCTTCCAGACAATGTGACTCACAAGAAGGGGTGACACAGAAAAAGGGGAGAGTGAAGATTTAGGATGTTTCCCACCTCTTAGTAGTGATTGAGTGAAGCTGGCTGCTAACAGAAGGAAGGAAGCCATGTTCATTGAGATTTATGACCCGAGTCTAGTGTTGCCTCCTGGAAATTTACTAAACACTGGACATAAATCTCCAACTTGGACATCCCTGTTCCTTCTTGAGAAACCAAATCTCATCAACTATACACTATTTCCCTATCACACCCCGGCACCAAAACAAAGGCACAAAACGTCACCCAAAGTGATCCTTGCAGATTCTCAATGTCATGTTTACTTGACTGCGGGATTCTCACACTCTGTAAAGGGACCTCATACCAAGGTCTTCTAAGTTGCAAGCACCTTACTTTGATGAGCTGGGCAGCTGAGCTTACCACAGGGAAACAGGTATCAGAAGAGCTTTCTATGCAATGGATCTGAGGCAACAAGATTTGCCTTCCCTTCAGGCTTCTTCAGAGAGAGTCACTGTACATAGCCTAGAATGTGTAATACATAGATAGGTGCATTTTTAAAAAGGATTTCTTCCTATTTTTAAATTACAGGGTTTTTTAAGGAAATACATTAAAAATATCAATAAAAAATGATCTATGTCCACTCAAAAATTTCATGTCTACTAAAAGAATCCATATTTAAGAAGACACAAAAAAAGTCAGGCATATGATCTGGAATAGTAACGCCAACATTGGTGAAATAGAGACAAGCAGACCCCTGGGGCTCTCTGACCAACTCTAGCCTAACTAATACTTTTTCACAGAGGATTGGTAACCCATAGTCCATAGAGCTAGACCAAGGCAAGTGGTACTTTATTTTATTTAGTTTCTTTAAGATAAGACCTCTCTATCCCAAGTTGTTCTCTTTATGTAGCCCAGGATAGCCACCAACTCTCAATCCTCATGCTTCAGCCTCCCAAGAGCTGGGGCTATAGGTGTATATTATCATGCCTTGTTCTAACAAACAATATTATTGTTGACTTTCACAGTTTTATTTCAATAAAAACAATTAAAAACGATGAATTGACATTTTGTAGTTACTATTTTAAAATATGAGAAATCAACAACTTTAAAATTAAAATATAAAAACCTTCTAAAAATGTAATGGTAGACAAGTGAAGAAGGCTTCTCACTGCTGTGTAACTGGTGGAGAAATTTCTCAGTCTGTATAATGTTTCTATACTGAGCAAGCACGGAGACCCAGGTTACATTCCCAGAACTCATGCAAGGTCAGGCTCTGTGACAGGGATTGTAGTCCTGGTGCCAAGAAGGTAAAGACAAGATGATCCTTGGGACAAGCTAGCACTAGCCACCCTATAGTAACAAAACCCTAGGTCCCAGGGAGGAAACCTGTCTCAAAGACAAGATGGGTGGTTCCTAAGAAATAAATCCCAATGCTGACCTCTGGCCTACATGCACATATGTGCCTGCGCAGCGCACACACACACACACACACACACACACACATACACCATACACACAATTAAATAAACATAGATACTAACAATTTTGGTAAAGTAAACATATTGTAAATTCCTACTTAGCCATTTTAAGCATCCAGCTCAACATTTAATTCATTCACAATGTTGTATAGCCAGAACCTCTTGTTCTAGAATATTTTCCTCATCCTAGAAGGAGACCCTCTACCCATTAACACTCCCGTTTCCAAACCCCACTCCAGCTTCTAACAAGATCCGTTGGCTTTCTAGCTTCGTTGGCCATGTCTTTTCAGCACATGGCACAGAGATGTAGTCATAGAGCTGGTGGCCTTTTGCAGCATCACGCATCCTCCTGAGATGAGACCTGACCTCGATCATCAGAGGAAGAGCAAAATGGACCTGCCAACTGTAGGGTCTACCTTCACATTTAAGCTCCCAACTAGACTTCCTTTGTCAAATACAGTTTCTCCCTCGATTGCTCATGTTTGATGCAAAGCTTAATTTTGCTTCTACATCTTTCCTGAACCTGTAAGATTACTTTCACTTGAAATTTTGAAGCCATGACCCTGCTTCTGCTTGCAAGCACAGCACTGAGTTTGTGTCCATTTCTGTTGTGCACTCTGTTTAACGCAAGTTACAGAAAGCTCATTCAAAGTGCATTGAACAAGAGGCTTATTGGCCACTATATATTTTAAAAAGCAATACCTAAAAATAAAATGTTTATAGCATCATCCAGCGCTTGGCTGGCATCTTTAATGGCAGATATTTATGTGGTTGTCTCTTCCTCCCTTCCTTTCCTTCTTTTTTCCTCTCGTCTTTCTTTCTCTGCTTCTTCTCTGTCCTTGTTCAAAGCTGCCTCTCACAAAGCTCCCACACACACACTCTTCTTCTTCATCAAGGGTGACAAGAGTTCAGTAATTTCCAAAATCATTTTCTCCCTGATTTGTCCCAAGGCAGAAAAGGACCACTACTCCTCTAGTTCTGGCTTTGTGAGGACAGAAAGCTCCCCCTGTCTTCCTTTCAGGTCTTCTTGTGTCTCACTGACTACGGCCACCTGTCCTACAACTACCGCTGTCATGTCAATATTTCACCCTTGGAACTAAAAAAGGGCACACCAAATAATACGTTGCCATAAAATGCCTCTGTGAATTGGGCTTCTCTTCGGAGGAAAAGTTAGAAAAATTAAACTTTATAGGCTGCCTATAGTGTCTGCTATTGGGTTTATATTGGGGGCACATGTGCGTGTACACAGGGACTCTCCAGAACTCTCTAGGTAGGCTAGACTGGGCTGGCTGGCTAGTGAGGCCACGGTACCCACCTGTCTCTGCCTTCCCAGCCCTAAGATTACAAACAAGCAGCACAGCGCTCAGCTTCTGTTGCCATTGTTTTAAAATGAGCACTGCAGATAATTCTCAGCATATAGCAAGCACCTTACCAACTGAGTTATCCCTCAACCCCTTGTGTTGATTTTTTTTACTTGTTTGTTTTAATATTTTCACATAGGTTCTGTCTATGTAGACCAGGCTGGCCTCAAACTCACAGAGATATTCCTGCGTCTCCCTCCCAAGAGCTGAGATCAAAGGCATTCCCACCAGACCAAGGCCTACACCATCACATGTAGCCCTTGTGTTGATTTTTAAACCATTGCTTGTCAAACTTTCTGGTTCCCTAAGGACAGATAGTCTGTGACTCCAGACTACAAGAATCAGATTGCCAAGGCATTTATCAAAAACATTCTGTCTGAACTTTGAGACCCAGATTTTCTCAGCTTGCTGTCTAGTTCATAAAAAAAATATTGAACAGCCATATTAGAACATCATACATAGCTGAAATAAGATTAAAACTCACCGTGTCATACGTGTATAGGATAAAAGTGCCATGTCAGTCAGATAGTTTTAGAATGTCCCAGTTTCCATGCCCATAGCATTGAAGTAGTGTATTCCCAGAGTTATTTGCCCCACAGTTCAGGGGCCACTCTGACAATTCCTATTCACGGGACCAGTGAATTGTCTAGGTTTTTTGATAACTAGTGCAAAAACCACCAGTTGCTATCATGTAGACAGAGTCTTAATTGAGCCAATAAATCCAGAAGCCCATCTATTATGGTGACAGTCAGGGAGGGGGAGGACAGCCAACTCAAAGGAACAAACAAAGCGTGGCCCAGAACAAGAGTTGTCCCCTTCCTCAATCCTTAGCCTTGTGAAATTGGGGGCATCCTTTAGCCAAGAGGATAATGAGGCTTAAATCCTGCTGATAGTGAGAAGCCAGCTCAGGAAGTAACACTGTCAACCAAATGATCCTCCAGTAGGGGGGACAGAGATTAATGTCCAGAACATGACATGGCTATGTGGCTTGGAAAGGAATTGCATGGTTGATTTTCAGGCATAGGGCAATGATTCTTCAGACACTGAAAGGGCTTTGGTGACCAACATCCTTGCCTTTGCACAGCAGTGGGCCAGGAAGAAAGAAAGAAAGGAGTGTGTTTAGAACCTTTTCTTCAGTATTTGAAAGCCTGGTATCTGCATCTGGTGTGAGCTGGCTTCCCCCTACTATGGGAGGACAAGATGCTCATACAGCAAGTTTTGCAGTGCTTATCAGCAAATTTCAGCTTTCGGATGGCTGCAGGCAAAGAGCTGCGTTCTTATCGGAGACTATTCTCTTCCGCTGTCCTGTTTATCTGGGATATTATTCAGAGACAAGGTGCTAGAGACTGAGCCCAGCGCCTTGTGCGGATGATACACAGGCTTGCTGATTGAGCCTCACCCCCAGTCCCCTGTTGTTCTTGAATTATAACGTGGGTCTTGCACCTTTGTCCACACACTTAAGATGAAAATTATTAAGATCTCTTAGAAAATGACCTTTGAAACCTGGACTCTTGACACATGTCACGTCTATCACTTGATTTGGAGTCTTACTCCAAGGAGAATAGATATCATTAATAAAACAGATGCTGCTGAGGAGAGGGGATGAAGGAGGGTAAGGAGGAGACTTTATATATGTGGGAATATGAATTAGTATCCACTACGGAAATCAGCATGGAGGTTCCTCAAACATCTCCAAATGTAATCCTTATATGAGCCAGGTCTACACTCTTGATACATATACCCAAAAGACTCTAAAAAAGCTTGCCTCTGAGACACTTGAACATCTATGTTTATTGCAGCCTATGTACCTATCAACAGATGAATGGATAAAAATATGAAGCATAAATGCACGTTGGAGTTTTAGTCATCCATAAATCACCACAAAATTGTGTCATTTGCAGGAAAATGGACAGAAGTGGCAAAGGTCAGGTTAACTTAAGGTGCTTCCGCAATGACAAATGCTGTGTGCTTTCTCCCATATGTGAAATTTAGGGGCAGGCAAATGTAAAAGGAAACTCGGGAATTAAAGAAGGAGGAAAGAAGGACAGGGAATTGAAAGAATTATGGGGTGAAACCTGATCAAAATACATAATATGCATGTTTGAAAATGTAATGAAACCCATTAATTTATACAATTGATATAGACCAATTAAAAAGTTAATAAATCTACTATACCCATGGTACTAAAAATGCAGTATGAATGGCAAAAGAAAAATTAAAAATAAACTGTAGAGGGGCTGGAGAAATGGCTCAGTGGCTAAGAATGTTCTTTTAGAGGACATGAGTTTGATCTCAGCACCCACATAGGAATTTACAACTGTCTACCTTTCGTAACTCCAGTTCCAGGGGATACAACTCCTCCTTCTGTACCCCACGGGCACAAGACATGCACCTGATACACAGACATACATATAGGCAAACACTAATATATATAATTTTTTAAAGAACAGATTTTCTTGATCAAAAGAAAACAACACTTTCCAGCTATACTAAACCTGAGATATAGGAGTGACTTTGGGTAGATCAGAGTTTGCTGCTAGAGGAATCCAAAATAATAGTGGCAAGCCAGCAGGTGACTTCTATGTCACATAAAAATCTAGAAAACTCGGCTAAAGAGATGATCTGGTGAAAAACAAAAACCATAGATGATGTGAAAGAGTGCAGACCTGACCTGACCTCCTCAGCACCTCTGTAAAATCTGGATCCATCAGAAAACCCTCCATGGAGAGGAACAGTGGAGACAGAGACAAGGGGAGCTCTGCAGCTCACTCTGCAGCAATCTGTCCAGCCAGCCCCCAGAAGCAGGTGAGCCCCAGGCTTAGTGAGAGACCCTGCCTCAGAAAGCACAGCAGAGATGCTGATTCCTGACTCTACACACACATTCATGTGCATGCACACCTACATGAATACCTGCATACACACAAGTGAACATGCATATATACCATATGGAGAGTGGGAGAGGGGAAGTGTGGGAGAGAGAGGGAGACAGAGAGAGGGGGAGGAAGGGAGAAAGAAGAGAGAGAAGAGAGAGAGAGAGAGAGAGAGAGAGAGAGAGAGAACAAGAGAGAGAGACAGATAGGAAATGCAATGTCTGGAAAGGCAACCAAGTTCTGGTCTGGGAGCTACATAGTGACTTAGGATTCAGATTCTTCTTTCTTATATTTTCCCATCAAAACAGTTTCCAATGGGCTGGTGAGATGCTTTAGTGGTTAAGAACACTGGCTCTTCTTCCAGAGGACCCAGGTTTGATTCCCAATACCTACATCACAGCTCATGTAATTCCGTTCCAGGAGATCTAATACCCTCTTCTGGTCTCTGTGGGCAGTGCATATATTGGTACACACACATACATACAAGCACACACCACACACACAATTGATTGATTAATTAATTAACTTAAAACTAGTTTTCATTGCATAATTTAAGGTGGCTGCTCTATTATGTATAGATTTCCAGAAAGAAAATAGGAAAGACAACACATGTCCTTGTCCTTTAAGAAAAATATCAAGAGAATGGGCCAGTAAGTCACACACATCTCACTTCTATTTGAAAACCAGTGGCCTGTATTAGTCACTAGCTGTAAACATGAAATCTTCTACTCAGTCAACAATCTCATTAGTGTGTACAAGAGGAGGAAAATCTTAGTGGACAAGTAGAAATGTCAGCCATATTTGGGCATATTTGTCTAGTTTGAGTTGGTTGGAACCAATCCTTAATGATCCCCAGTTACTATTTCAAGTGACATGCTGTTTAGACCTACAAAAAAGAGAGCTAATACAAAAAGAATGCTGTGCTAACTCAGAGGAGTTTTAGCAACTCATTCTAACTAAAAGAAAAAGGAGGGTGCACCCTGGCCCTTCGTTAGACACCCATTGTCTCTTATAACCTGACACCATTACTTGAAACTCAACCCACATGCAGCTGCAGGTACCTTGGAAAGTCCTCCTGAGAGGCCTGCACTTCTGTTTACCCACCCTCCTGCTAGACAAGGTGTCATGGCTACTCCATGCACTGTTTTCTATTCAGTCTAATGCCCCGTCCACATTTCATCTCCAGAGCTTGGAAATCCTTGGCCCTGGTATTGAGTAGTGGTTCTACACATTGAGCTCTAAGTACACTGCCACTCTGGTGCCTGGAGGGGCCCACTGGCTCCCATGTGAGCAGCAGATTTTGAAGGGTGTCAAGCCGAGAGTCTGCGCAGTTCCAGAGAGCTGGAAGGAGACAGGGGCTGAGACACATGATCTAATCTTCCCATGGGGGCCGAAAACTGAAGCTGTTTCAATCATCTTTCGCCATGACAACCTCTTTGCAAAGGAATACAAATCTAAGTAGCAGAGCTAAGAGTCTTAAGTTTCTAAGACATGGAAGTATGGGGAATAGGTGTTTGCTGGTGTGGAAGGAGAGCCTTGGAGGGGTGGGCAGCCCAATGCATAGAAGCGACTCTTTCCTTACAATTCTTTAGTTAAGGTTACTTCAGATATTGAAATGAATCTCCAGGGAGAATTAACCCCAGGCTGACCCCCATTTTTCACACCTTTGTCTGTACTTTGATCACCCAAGGAAATTCAGAGATCTCCTAACTTCAGTGGAGGGACCCCCATAATCGAATCAGATGGCAGCAAGAATAATAACACGCCCAATGCCGCACCTATGGAGCTGGGAAATATTGGACAAGCCCAGATGCTTACGGTCAAACAGAGAGAAAAAAAAAAAAACATACAAGAGGCTCCTTTAGCCCCGGTTGGAAGTACATGTTAACCAACGGCACAATCCATGGAGTAAGTGAGAGAAGGGACTAATGCATCTTCACTGTGCTACAAAAACTTTCACTTCCTCAGTTTCCCACTGGTGTGTGGGAGCATGCCGACACTTGCACACATGTGCATATCATGTGCAAGCATAGTCACCAACTCTAAAAGGAAAATCCTTTCTGCCCTGGGATTTGTCTCTTTCCTCCTCCCAGGGGCCCTGTACCCTGAATCCTGTGGGTACTACAGCCCAGAAAGAGCTTTTCCTGCTTAATGAGTGTCAGCACACACAAAGTGGGGAGAAAGAGAAGGAAACGTTGCCCCATGGGTAATAGCAGATGCCAGAACACAAGCCTTTCTCATAAGTCCCAGAGTAGCAACCCTGTGTTGCTTCGTGTTATTATGCTTTTAACGTCTCTGTGGGGCTGAGAGAAAGCTTAGTCACAAAGTGCTTACCTTGCAAGCATAAGGTCCTGAGTTCAGAACACCTGAACCCACATTAAAAAAAAGAAGGCACATGTGTCCTTATAATCCCAGTGATTGCAAGATGAGAGGCAGAAACAGACTGATCCCTGGAAGCTCAACGGAAAACCTTTGACTATTTGGCAAAGTTCCAGGCCAGTGTGAGATCCTGTCTTCGACCACAACAAAAATATGGAAAGCTTCCAAGAATCAACACATGAATGCGCATGCGTGCGTGCGTGGGCACACACACACACTCTCACACACAGAGACACACACTACTGTGTCATCACTGCGACTATTACTACAGTCTGTGTTACTGCTCATTCCTCTGCCTCTAGCAACCTCCATTTCGTGGTCCTTTACATTCTGTCCGTGCCCCAGTGCGAGCACTGTGTGTATATGTTCTTCTTTAATTCTCACAGACCCCTATAAATCAGCTCGGCTCTCATTCCTGACAGCCACAGGAGCATCTTGCTATTGGGAAATCTTAACTAACTTGCATAGTTACACAACTGATGAAGGACAGAGCTGCCGAGATGTCTGTCATTGTTTGGTCACAGTTCCCTTTTAACTTTTTAAAGGAAGGCCATTTCCCCTTGCTCAGTCTCTCCTGGCCTCTCATTATCCTCCGATGGCATCAGAACCCTTTCATGTAGCTGACAAGGGCCCACCTCACTCTGCCGCACCTACTTCTCCATCCCGCCTCCCCATGCTCTGCTCCTCCACTCGACCTAAATCTGAGCAAATTCTTCACGGAAGTCATTCGGGAGCTTCCCATTTGCTCTTCACTTCTGTGCACGTTCAGTAGAATTTTCAGCCGTCTCACCAGACAGACGTGAGCTAAGAGGACAGAACATACCTTTCTCCAGTGACCTCATCGGTTAAGACATCAATTGCCTCTGAGGGTACAGCAAGAGGAGGTGCTCCCGGGGACGTGCCCGTGCCTCCCTGAGCAACACTGTTAAACTCTCTCCAGTGAAGGATGCAATATTGACAGTTGCTATGGCACAGCCTAAGAAAAGCATCACAACTTTGGGCGATCCGTGAACCTCCTTGGCCCAATCAGATTAGGAGAATACATAGAGTCAATCGGGTGGATGTGGGCACGTTCCAAGCTGAAAAATCAGCAATAAGTGACTTGGGCAGAAGCGTGGGATGTGACAGCACTGTGAGTCCAGGGAGGCTGAGCTGGTGGGGAGTGGAGTGACGAAGCTGAGAAGAGAAACAGCACCAGGGCAGGAAAGTTCTCTGGCTGGAGTTTGGGCTTCATTCGGTAGACACAGGGCTGTTTGTCATACCAAAACACTGTTATACACAGCCAGTAATACTGCCACGTGCCTGTGACTCTAACATTTGGGAAGCTGAGACAGCGTGTGTTTTGAGACAGATCATGTGTTTTGAGGTCAGCCTAAGTTACGTAGCTAGGTGTAGTCCAAGGTATATTCAGGTAAGCAACATGAGCAGGTTGGTATTTTTCAGCAGTCACAATGGTCTCCATTTCCACTGTACTTCCCTACACAGCACTGAATACTGTTTTCCATGGGAGGACTTAAACATACAGGTGTCTAACTGCCTAGATCCCCCAAGGGTGACTGTACTTCTATTGCTTCAGCAATCATTAGAAAGAGGCCAGAAAGGTGCTTGTGTCCCATAGAAGAAATGTCCGGTAAGCATCAGATCATGTCTCTTGTCCTAAGGATGCACTGCTTCCCAGGAGATGTAAACAGACGATGCTTTTTTTAAGTTCATTTAGGAAGGATGCTGGGCCCAAGGCAGGCCCTAAGACCAGGTTTCCCAACAGTAGAACAGCTCCCTGTAGAATGTGCTTAAGCCATCTTTCCAGGAGTTTGTTTAGGGATTGAGGCAGTGTGGACATAGCTCAAGGTCTCCACAGAAGGTAGTACCTTAAAGACACCCAACACAAGAGACTTTATGTGCCAGGTCCTGGTCTGAGGCCTGATAGAGGGAGGATGAGGAAAACACACACATGCATACACTTGCATGCACATGCACAGGCACACACACGGATACACACACGCACACACAGACACACAACACATATATACTCACATACACATAGAGACAGTGCAAGTGTGTGCAACACACACACACACGTACAAACACCTACACATGCACACACCCACACATGCACTCACATGTTCTCACATGTAAACACACACACTTGTACACCCATTCCCGTGTAGACAGAACATGCCTTTAACCTCTGGAACATGCTTTAACCACTGGAATGCTGGGACTGCAGGCATGAGCCACACACATGTAAATTACAATCCACATCCCATGGTATCTAGGTTTATAGTCTTTTGCTGCTGTGCATTTAGCTTCTCAGACTATAAAAGGGGTCTTCCCCAAATAGCTTTTCATCATGTTTCCTTTTCCCACCCTTTGTTATACATTGCTTCAGATATCTATACTCAACTTGAGAGTAATAAAGACAGAAAACAGCCATAGATACAACTGGTAAAAATAATCCACTGATACCCTCGAAAACATGATTTTAGTGTTAACTGGAAAAAAAATCATTGAGCCATTATACATTACTGCAGTTACGTATCCCTGAAGCGAAAATTTCTGGTGTCTTTGGAGACCCAGTTGTGTCATTTGATGTGCTTCTGGAAACTTTTATGAGAGGATGTTTTTGTTGAGAACAGACACATGGTGATTTTCTGGAAGTTGACTAAAAAATAAAGTGGGGGAGGGGGGAACATGTGATGTTTTGCTAGAGCAGACACTTGAGAGAGCATGTGATGTTTGGAAAGGATATAAGTATAACCCAACAGAACGTGGACGATGCTCTGGCATCGGTTTGCCTTGCCACTCTTTGCTGGTCGTCATTTGTCATGACTTCATAGAGAGAAATTTCTGGTGGTGTTCTGGCAGCTTCTTGCCACCTCTATGGACTCAGGCCAAGAGACCTCTTGGTTTCGTCTGGGTCTACCTGCTGTTGCTTATTCGTGAATGGTGTTCACAAGTGGATCAACCTGCTGCTGCTGGTTCATGTGAACTGAGCTGCTGATACCCTGACAATGCAGAACTGGATTGCCCTCAAAGAACTATTTTTAAACAGATCCACATCCTCCTTTGCCCTATTAACCTTTCCTTTCCACTACCTCTGGTGGATGGTGGGCTAGAAGGGAGGTTAAAACATTTATGTCCCCTTATTAAAGTAGGTTTTGAAACATCTAAGCCTACACATCCCTACATGTAAGGTATATGTATTAGAAAGGAACAGTAAAAATAGATCTTTTTTAAAAAATGTAAAACAGAAAATCTACTGTGATACAATCTGTAAAACAGTAATTCTTGAAGGCACCAGGTTAGGGTCCCCCTCTCTTTCCATCTTATTTTCAGTTTGTTTACACTGACTTAAGATACATGTCTTATTTGTGCCTGTGTGCATGCAGAGGCGAACATGTGCAGCTGTAGGTGGGTCAGAGGACATGCTTATATGCATGCAGAGATGCACATGTACAGGTATGGGAAGATTAGAGGACACCTCACCTGCTACTCACAGATACCATCCACCTTTTTAAGACTTATTTTTATTTTTCTTACTTATCAATGTGTGTGAGGGATATGTGTAGGTGCCCAGAGAAGCCAGAAAGCTGGAGTTAGTAGTGGCCATGAGTTGCTTAACGTGGGTGCTGAGAACCAAATTTGGGTCCTCGACAGAGGCAGTAGATGTTCTTAACTGCTGAACTACCTTTCTGGTCTCCAATATGCTTTCTGAGACAGAGTTTCCTGCTGACTTGGAGTTCTGCTAGTAGGCGAGGCTGACTGGTCAGTGAGCCCCAAATCCACTCATCACTAACTCCCAAACCTAGGATTGAAAGTACTTGCCAGCATACCCCACTGTGTCTACATGGGCAGAGATCAGATCCTTCTGCTTGCAAGGCAAGCATTTTACTGGCTGAACTATCACACCAGCCCTGCACATATAACATATATAATTAAAGGAAACTGTACATTAACTATCTTTACATTTTATGAAGGGACAAATGAAGTTATCATTGACCAAGTTCCCAGTCTGCCCGAGCCTGCTTTTAGCTGCGGAAGTTAGCATTCCTCTCTTCTCTCCTCCATTTCTCCAGCCCTTCCTCACGGTCTCTCAACCTCAAAGGAGCTGATGCCCATGCAAGGATGCTGTCCCCGCCCACATCCTCCTCATTTTAGGGATGTGCTTCTCCACCTCAGAGAAGCCCCTCCTGTCTCTTTGTGGTCTTGGTGATATCCTGCATGTCACATTCAACTGATGGAAGGCTTCCCCATCACCCTCCCTCCCCTCACAGCAGATAGCTTCTTGATTCTGCTGCATAGCCTGGGTTGGCAAATCCTTTCATTTGGTCTTCTGGCCAGTGGATTGTTGGGAGTCTGTCTACAGATAAGCAGGGAAACTCAGAGAGGATACAGATGATTGTCAATGCCCCAGGGAAAGGAATTCTACCATCACTAAGAACTAAAACAAACCCATGTGGGATCAGCCTGTGGACAAGAAGGGAGATGCCATAGTCTTGCTTCTGGCTTCAGACCCTGTTTTCCCTCAGCTGGCTCTGGGTTTGTTCAGGCAAACAAAATCACAGAATGCAGACCAGAGAAGGAGAGGTGGGCCAGCTGGACTTTGGCCCATAAGAGGGAAAGATGTTACAAAGAGGGTCCTAAAAGAAGAAAGGAATGTTCTTCAAAGAGTCCTTGTTTTTCTCATATGCGACTTTTACAACAAATTGTGCCCATTTGAAATAGAAACACAGAAAGGTGTTTTCTTCATGTAAATATTGTAACAAGAGAAATGCTTCCTAGTAGGAAAAAAATAATAATAATGGAAAAAACCAACATGGAGACGTTTCAAGAGAATTCATCTTGAGTTTAGTATAGCTAGAATCTAATCCCTACACTTTTGAGACTGAGGCAAGACCATGCTGAGTCTGACACCAGCTTGAACTGCATAGCCAGTTTCTAGCCAGCCTAAGCTACAAAGTAAGAACCTGTCTTTAAAAAGCAAATAGGACTGGGGTAGTATTTCAGTCCACAGAGTGCTTGCAAAACCTGGGCACAGGGACACACGTGTATTGGCAATGCTGCGTTAGCAGGACAGACAAAACCCTGGCAGCCTAGCCAACTTGGTGAGTTCCAGATAAGTGAGAAAGAACTCTTTCAAAAAGGTGTGTGAATCAGGAGAGATGGCTCCGTGGGTAAAGGCTCCTGAGCCTGCCAACCTGAGTGTGAGCCCCTGACACGTGGTGGAAAGAGAGCAAATTCCTCCACAATGTCTTCTACACACAATTATGTGCTGTGGTAAGTACACATACACACACTACAAAATAAATAAAAATGAATGTTTTCATGTTAAAGAATGGATAGAGCCTGAAGAATACCCACGTCTATCCTCTGGCCTCCACAAGCACATGCACTCACACGCATCTGCATACACACAACACTGGTCATGTAAACATTCATACAATATGGGACATGACCTGGAGGTGTAGCCCCGTGGTAGAGTACTTGTCTAGCATGCATGATGTTATAGGTCCCGGGGCTGCAAAAATAAATACTTAGCACCTAATTTATAGCACATGCTTTTACTAAGTTTGTGTGACTCACTGGCTATTTTATGTAAATAAGATTTTAATTAATATGGTCACTGCTCTCTCTCTCTCTCTCTCTCTCTCTCTCTCTCTCTCTCTCTCTCTCTCTTAAAAAATGTTGTAGGCAAGAATTAAGTTATTTGCTTACATCAGCAGCTGTAGACTTTTGTAATCTATCCAGACAAGCATTTCATTCCATGCTTTCAAAACCTGTCCTGAAATCACTTCAGATGAAGTGAACATCTTGCCTTACAGCTTTGTTTTTCTTTGTCCACAAAATTCCCCCTTTTCTCCATCACAACCTTTTCATTCCCAACAACAATATTGACTGAGCGGCATGCTGAACGCTTTCATCCTGGACCACAGTTGTTCAGGTCAACATGTTCGGAAGCCTCGGATTATCATAAAAATCCCCTTAGACCTTAGGTTCTTTTGGTTTGTGTCTCCAAGTATTTTCTTTCAATTTGTTTTATCACAGGCTTTTGAAACATTGGATTCTCCCTGCCCCCTGTCTCCTCCCCCTCCCCCCAAAAGCTGCTGTTTCTAAACTTCTTTTCTCATTTCAACAGCTTTTCAAAATAATGCAAGAGAGACCACATTAAGAAATACTTATATTTGTCAACACACTTTCAAATGTATGTCTTCAAAATGGAGCAAATAGGCTACAATGGTATACAAAATATAGTCTCCTCCTTATGTTGTCAAAATAGCAACTTTCCATGGAAGATTTAGCTGAGAGATCTTTTTCAACTGAGACTTAGATACATACTATAACTTTTTCATTACCTTCTCTTCTAAGCTCATGGAAGTGTGGACACTGTTTGCTAGTCCAGACAAGATGGTAGCCACTCTTCTTTAGTCCTGAGTTTTTTCTGCCGAGGTATCAATTGCCAGCAAGATGTGAAAACTGAAAAGTTTGTGAGCCCAACCACACCAGCCTGAGGGTCTCCATCTGTCCTTCATTTTGCAACCATCTGATGCCAATAGAAGCCAACAGAGTCACCTGCCAGACTGCTTTCTGACCCATGTTCTACACTGGCTGCCCAGTGCTGACCTTGTTGTATATAGTAATGAGCCTTTTTACCCAGGCTTGAGATGGTGTGTATCTAGATGCATGACTGAATAGTCCACATTTCAGATACGCATTCTTTGGGGCTACAAAGAGAAACTCTATCTCAAAAAAAATTTTTTTTTGATGAAAAAACGTTTTTTTTAAATGTGATGGTTGTAAAGCAATCTTTTGAAATGGAATTATCTCAAGATTGAATGGGAGGGGTTTTAAATGAGGACAAAGAAAAGTTAAGACAAATGAAATGGACAACACAAGATATTTTGCATGTCATTAACACAACCCCTGGCTTCCCCTCTTTTACTGCTTGGATCCTTTTGACCATGCACATGTGCTTACCAGTTAAATGAACTAGGAATCATCCTGCCTTGCTTAAGACAGAGAATCTGTGTCCAAAGTGGCCAGGGAGAGACTGATGCTGATACACACAAGGCCAGCAACACCCTTCACCCAAAGATTGACGGTTTGTCGGAAGCCTTCCTTAGAATCAAGCCTCGCCTTGGTTATCCCTGCACCCCAATCCTCACCTTTCCAGTCTTTCAACCCTCTCCCCCTTCTTCTGCTCCACTGCCAACCCTCTAGCCATGACATTCAATTAATAAAGCATGTAGAACTATGTTTAAAAACAATTTAGCTTACAGCTTCCATTAAATAGCTCATATGACATGTGCTCTGTCCAGACCCCTCCTCAGCCTAGCTCAGAAGCCAAGTAAGGGGAGAAAGAGAACTCAGTTGATCAAAATGCAACAAACTTGCTTTTGGGAGGAGGCGAGAAAATGGTGAGTCTGAGGCTAGCCTAAGCTACATTGGAGATCCTATCTCCAAAAAGTAAATATAAATAAAAATCAATATAGTCAGTCCACAAACTCCTTCAACAATGGCTGATCACTGAACAACACACCGACCAATACCAAAAATAAATCTTAATTTAGGCAAGATTCTCCTCCTAGAGGAACTGCTAGTAGAGAAGGCAGGCACATTACTTTATCATGACAGTATCATGTGATATGTGGCCAAGTGATAGAATGCTGTATTAGCCACTTCTACAGAGAACCAGAGCTGATAGACTGAATATATGAAAAGTGTAGTCATCAGAGTGGCTTGCGGGCTGTGGTCCAGCTAATTCAGCAATGGCTGCCTCCCAGTGAAAAGTCCAAGAATCTAGTAGTCATTCAGTCCATGAGGTTGGATGTTTCAACAGCTGCTCTTCAGTGTACACCAGAATCCAAAGAAGTAACCTCTAATGCCAGTGAAGGAATAGATTCGTCAGGGAGGGTGAAGGCAAGCTGGCGGCTAGCATGTCTTTTTGTCTTGTCCTTCATAGCAGCTACCAGGAGAAGGAGTAGCCCAGATTAAAGGTGGCTCTTCTGACATCAAGTGATATATATTTAAGGAGGGTCTTCCTACCTCAAATGATCCAATAAACTAAAATATCCCTCTCAGGTGAGTTTTAGTTCATTCTAGAGGTAGTCAAGAAAGTCAAGACAGCCATCCCATCTGCTGAGTCCCAGAACTAAGGAGGATGTCTGTCCTTGAAGGGTCTCATACGGGAAAGTCATGAATACCCTTTGGCAATGCCACAGGAGACTAGAACTCAGGAGAGCAGCAAGGACACTCTGCGGAAAGCACAGAGCAGAGAGAATGAAGATGAGAGAGGTAAGGCCAGACCAGAGAGTCAAGGGGAATGAGGCTTCAGACCCACCCATCACCTCAGTAAGGAGTCAAGTCTGTTAATCTGGTGGGAAAACAGCACAGTTCATATCACCCTCTGGCAGCTGACGCACAAGTAGAATGAGAATCTGAGTGTGTGTGTGTGTGTGTGTGTGTGTGTGTGTGTGTGTGTGTGTGTGATGCTCACCTCCATTCTAAGAGATGCTCCTTCTATTCATGTCAAGTGTGTAACTGAAAAAGATGGAAAATGGAACATTTGGATACAGCCTTATATCGTCAGCCATAAAAAGCAAGCACAGCCTTGGCCAGCACCTCCCACCATTTGGGTGTAGTACAGATTGCTCATCTGTATGTGACGTCAGTGTGCTTGTGACGTCAGCGTGCCCGGATGATTCAGAACAGCTGCAATGAACGTCCCTGATAATGTAGATCTTGGAAGTTTTTAAAGTCCAACACTGATCATGAAGAAGGTTAGCTCTTCTCTCCACCGTTCGAAACTCCTTTGGCTGTACTCAGTTTCACAGGCTTAAGCTGCGTCTGCTTAAACTTTATCATAAGGAGTCACCCAGTTCTTTAATTCCAACTTTTAGACTTTATATTTTAAATGATATACTGCCAAACTTAAATAAGAACAATGAAACTAGTGAGGTGATAATTTTTGAACTATTACAAAAAAAATGACAATTATCCCCATTCACTCAATGTATTTACACACGGGAGACTTTACTATACCGTGGTACAGGAAGGATGCTGTAACTGCCATGCCCCCTACTTAACCTCACCTAGCTTTGCAGCTCAGGGACATTACTGTTCTCTAAACACCAACCCCGGGGCTTAGATGCATAACCAGGAAACCATCACTGATGTTCCCGGTGCTATTTTGATGTTTCTCTGGTACTTAGATGAAGCAAGAGATTACCAGCTAATCTTCTGGCCCTGAGACGTTTGTGGTACACCAAGCTGGAAAAGTCCTTTTCTTTCTTTTGTTTATTCTGGTTGTTAGAGCCGCTTTCATTTCTCCATTCTGAATTTAAAATGAGAACCCATAAGAAACTCGATTTTAAGAGAATTATGGAACTCTGGTCTCTTGTTTGTTTTGTTTTGTCTTGTTGTTTTTGCAACAAATTTCTCACTGAGACCAGCGTTTTACAGAGTCAGAGTTTTACAAACCCAGCCTGGTGTGAGAAAATCACTTGCCACTTGCTTCTCTCTGGAGTCTTCTTTAGAGCAATTAGCTTTCACTTTGGTCTGTCTTCTCCTTATTTAGTCAAATAACCTGGAAACATGGAAGAATACCTTGTTTATTTTGTATTAATTAGAGATAGCAATAAAAAAAAAAGATTTTTTAAACCTCCTGGACTCCAGTGTTCTGCATGGAACCAAAAGTAAATGATTACCTAGCGGAGAAAGAGCAAGGACTGACAGGTCCCGCACACACAGGGAGGTGGCTTGGGCTTAGAAAGCAAATAATCTGAAAATTCTCCTTCAAGATGGTCATCAAAAGTGCATGTAGCGTGAATTGAAAAGCCATATAGGACGTGTACATACAGGCTGCAGAAATCATGTAGAAGATATATGTACAGGCTATAGAAGTCATGTAGAATGTATACATACAGGCTGTAGAAGTCATGTAGAACACACATGTACAGGCTGTAGAAATCATATAGAATACATATGTACAGGTTGTAGAAGTCATGTAGAAAATGTACATACAGGCTGTAGAAGTCATATAGAACACACATACACAGGCTGTAGAAGTCATGTAGAACACATATGTACAGGCTGTAGAAGTCATGTAGAACACACATACACAGGCTGTAGAAGTCATGTAGAACACATATGTACAGGCTGTAAAAGTCATGTAGAACACTATGTACAGGCTGTAGAATGATTCAGTCTTTGTCATGAACTTTGTCATGACATAGTGGCCCAAGAACTTGGCTAGAAATGGCCCTAAAATGATGTACCAGAGTTCATCCTTTGCCATATGTGTGTATTAATATGTATATTGTGTATCTATGACATAAATATGACCAAGGTCTGATCTGAGTTTCTGAGAACATACATCAGTACAGGAGTATGTTAGCACAAAGCATAATCAGCAAAATTCTGACTCATAAAATCTATGAGAAAAGTAATCCAATTCTCTTTCAACAACTAAACACCGAGAAAGGAAAGAAAGTAATAGGAAACTAACTATTCAGCAGTTTAGAGCACTGGCTGCTCCTCCAGAGGACCCAGACCCACATCGTGGCTTACAACCGTCTGTAACTCCAGTTCCAGGGACTCCAAACCCTCTTCTGAGCTTTGAGGACACCAGGCTTGCACTGGTGCATGCCTATGCCCTTGCAGGCCAAGCACTCATGCACATAAAATGACTCTAACAGTAATCAAGAGGTAGTTGAGTAATTGCAATGTGTAGATTTTATTTTGAAGTGGGTGTCGCTAAAATGAATGAACGAATAAAATGAATCGCTAAAATGTTAGCACACAGTTATAGACATTTGCGCCCTAACTAGTTACTTTATGTCACATGGAATCACTAATAGCCATTTTCAAGTGTGAACATGGTGGAGTTATCCATGTCCAAAGAAAGTCCAGGAGTAATCTCCTGGAGTGATGAGATTTGCTTCAAATAATCAGAAAAAAAAAAAAAGAGAGAGAGAGAATGTGTAAGAAGAGAAATGTATAAGATTCGGACTGGCTGTAAATTGATAATTGTTAAACTACAACAATAGAACCTGAGAAAGATAATCAGAATCAATTGTGGTGGGGGATGAGGAGGGAGGGAGGGAAGGTATAGAGTAAAGAAGGAGTTCTTGTGTATATTTGTCTGACTGCAAGAACGATCTCAGAGGACAGGCCGGAACCTCAACCTCACACAACATAAAACCTGCCGCTGTGCACACATCTGCCAGGAGCTGCCTTTCACTCTGCACTGATGGCACCCCTGTTCCTGGTTCCTGTGTCACAATGCTGCAGGCAATCCTTTCCCATTTCACCTTTTAAACACCCCTTTGCTTCAGTTGACCTCAGTAAATCTGCCCTTGGTTGACAGGGGCACATCACTTCCGGGTTGACCCCTTTCCCACAGAGACAGGGATCTTTGAGAGTCTTGTTTTAACTGACATGATCACTCCTCCTCTTCCTGTTTGTGTATATATTTGACATCTATAAGTTTTTAGAGGAAAGGGGGGGTTGTCAATGCTCTGGTGTGCAGCAAGCAGGAATGTGCTACCACTGTGCGAAGGGCTATTTTGAATTCAGGAAATAAAATGGAATAGGTGACTTCTTAGAGCCTATCATTCTGCTTGTGGGCTTTTAGAGAACTGCAATCCTAAGAGGTTAGTTACCCTTTAAATGGCTTCTTAAACTCCTAGTGTACTGCTTCCTAACACGGTTAGGGCATTGATGCCTGTGAAGAATAACTTGCTACATTTGATGAGCAACTGTCTGGCATGACAGTACTCTCAGTGCATCTAGTTATGAAATACTTAAGGATACCTCACACTTGAGTGGGATACCTCTCCCATGGGTGTTTGATACAATAGTAGGCAAGCTAACATCCATGAAAGGATGCTTTAAACAAAGCTCGGCACATTTGATCTTCCAGCCCAGATATTTCTGAGGTTCCACCAACTGTAGATCAAATGCATGGGACTGAGAAGATGGGTCAGTGGTTAAGAGCACTCCCTGCTCTTCCAGAGGTTCTCAGTTCAGTTGCCAGCACCTACACCAGTGGCTAACAATCTTCTATAATCCTCTCTAGGAGATCTATCGCCTCTGGCTCCTGGAGGTCTCTGAGCTCACTAGGTGTACATACCCACATGCAGGCTCATATCTAAAAACAATAAAACTAATTTAAAAGTACATCTACCGAAAGATGGGATTGCTCTGAACATGTGTTTGTTTGCATCTATATTCACTGAGTAATACAAAGTAGCAATCATCTATGAAGAACATGTATTTGTTTGCATCTATATTCACTGAGGAATACAAAGTAGCAACCATTTAAGAAGCATTTCTATTTTATCAGGTGCCCTGGATATCTTGGAGATGACTGGAAGTTTTTTAGGGAATTTGCATGAGTTGTATGCAAATCTGAGAGTATTTTACTGGTGTGTGTGTGTGTGTGTGTGTGTGTGTGTGTGTGTTCTTTTTCTCCTATTTGTACTCTGAAATAGTAATGAAGAAAAATAACAAATTAGTGATGCTTGCTTGATAGCTCCAATCATGGGCCCAGGGGTGGCAAGAAAAATGACACCGCAGAGTTATTTGTTAATTACTTTGCCTACTCAATCTTGTAGCCTCGGTGACTAGGTTTTTTATTTTGATACTTTTATTTAAAGTAAGACTTTTGGAAGTCTCAGTTCTGTTTTCACAGTAACACAAGAGCTCTAGAATGTGAATGATTTGTGACAGGATGCACATGTTCCAACAAACGGGAAAACCTGGAGTGACTGTACTAACAGAAGCCTTCAGATTCCCAAAGGAGAGAGAGTGAAGATAAATTCCCAATGAACTTTATCTCTGTTTTTAAAAATCTGTGTTTTGTTCAGGTACAAAATTTTAGAAAGAAAAAACAAAAAGCATGATTTGAATTGTAAACTGCTTAGGAGCAAAGAGCTAAGTTTTCCTCTTCGGGCTAGTCCAGAGCCAAGGCTTAAGTTTGACCTAAAAGGTGGTATACTAGCGCCATCTACTGGACACTCTCTAGTAATACGCAGACACTCTGGAAGGTCCTAAAATACAGGATGAAATAAAAACGAAAATTGTTAATTTCGGTTGTGGTTGTGGTTGTTGTTGTTGTTGTTTCTTGTACTACAGATGTAAGCCAGGGCAGCTTTCATGCAAGAATCAAATACTCTACAACTAAAGTCACACCTCTAACCTTATTTACTTTAATCTTCAGCATTACTTTGTTAAAGCAGAACATGTGACACAGACTATTAAAGTGTAAAGTGTATTGTATGCTGCCTTCTGAATATGATATGGCTATCACAATCACAAAATCACAAAGCTGAAGGCACCTGCACAAGATCAAGCCAACCAAAGTTCTGGCATAAATGGAGGATGATCCCTAGACCCCAGCACTTACCAAAAAACTATGGGAAGTTGCTGGGGAGGGGGCTCACTCTGTTCTGAAGATGTACCCATGGGTATATTCCCATGCTCTAGAGGCCAACACCCACACACATAGAATAAGGGATTTAGTGGGTAATTAAAGAATAAATAAAAAGACACAAAATTGGGAGGACAGGATCCAAAGAAGGAACATGGAGATTAAATTGTTACAGGGTATCCACCAGAGACTACTCGACACTGCTTTAAGCCAGAAAGACTTCATTAGGCAGCAAAAACTACACTGGTTGTTCAGGATCCCAGTACAGCCCAAACCTCTTCCAGGGTGAGCTTTTAAGGCAGAAAAACCTTGTTCTGGGCTAACATATTTTAATTAGCAAGAATAGTTAACCAAAAGTGGAACTACAGAAGCCAAAAAAACAAAGTTGGTACATTTAGAGACTTTCCTAGAAGTGTGAACTTTGATGGATTAGGTAGCCATGCTGTGTTTTGTGGCCTGAATAATACTTCTATCATGGAGTCAGCTGTGCTAAGGTCTGGAGGTCTGCTACATCATGAGATCATGAAATTCTCAAAAAATAAAAAAGTTAAGTCTGAATATTAGACACACAAATAGGAGGCATTTCAACCCAGAAGATGGGGGCTGTCAGAAATTATAAACATATTAGCTACCATACACCACTGCCACAGTATTACAGGGAAAAAAAAAAAAAAAAGACTCACTCCTTGGTGTGAAGTGAGAATCAGGGCAGCTGGCAATAGTACAAGAAAAAAGCTTAATCAGTTTTCCCAGAGAAGCCAGTATGGCTTGTAGCCTTGCCGGTTTCTGTAGTGCAAACACCCCCGTGGTTGCCAATGTCAACATGGAGCTGCTGACCATGGAACCAGAAGCAACATGCGGTCTCCAGAGAGCTCACAGTCAAACACATAGTCCTCTCCACGAGGGAGAAGAAAGACGACACTTCATGGCACCTCCCCAAACATTTAGTCTTCTATCTCTGAAGGATGGCATATCACTAAGACATCCATCCATTGGCCCAATTTATATAATTCCAAAGAAAGAAACCTCATAATCTGTAAGCGCGGACAGAGCAGCTTCACGTGTCTTAAAGAACCCAGGCTGCAGGCGGGCAACGATCATTTCCCAAAAGCCTCTGCTGTGCTGAGTCAAGTTTGGGAAATGCTCTCCAGGTACCAGTGGAATCAGGTGTTGAGAATTTTATTACTCATAACTGTGAAGGATGGAATCCAGTCCAAGATGAAAATGAGAATCAGAGTTGTTTGGTAACCGTCTGAGTTAGGGATACGATGGCTGTGATGAAACACCATGACCAAAGCAGCTTGGAGAGGATAGCGTTTGCTGGGCTTATGCTTCCACGTCACAGTTCTTCATCAAAGGAGGTCAATACAGAAACTCAAACAGGGCAGGATGCAGAGCCCATGGAGGAGTGCTGCTGCTTACTGACTTGCTTCTCTTACCCTCTTCAGTCTTCTCTCGCTCTCGCTCTCGCTCTCGCTCTCGCTCTCGCTCTCGCTCTCGCTCTCCGCTCTCGCTCTCGCTCTCGCTCTCTCGCTCTCGCTCTCCCATTTTTGTTAGAATTTTCTTTTTTAACTGATTCGGGTTTTTTTTATTCACTTTATGTCCTGATCACAACCCCCTCCCTCCCTCCTCCCAGTCCCATCCTTACAAGTTCCTCCCCCATTGTCCTCTCCCCTTCTCAGAGAAAAGGGAACCCCCATACCACCCCATCCTGGGACATCTAGTCCCAGAAAGACTAGGCACATCCCAGTGGGAGCACTGAGGCCCAACCAGGCAGTCCAGGAAGGGGGAAGGGGATCCAATGGCAGGGAACAAAGACCTAGACAGACACCGCTCTACTTGTTAGGAGATCCACATGAAGACCAAGCTGCACATTTGCTACAAATGTGTAGGGAGCCTAGATCCAGTCCCTGCGGAGAATAGATCACCAACCAGGGATCTTGCTTTCTCATGGGACGCAGAACCACAAGTTGAGGGATAGCCCCACTCCACAATGGTCTGGTTCATCCCCCATCAATCACTAATTGAGAAAATGCCCCATGGGCTTACACACAGACCCATCTTCTGGAAGCATTTTCTCAGTAGAGTCTCCCTCCTCTCAGATAACTCTATCTTGTGTCAATTTTGACATAAAAATAGACAGTACAGTGAGAACTCCCCCTAGCAAGACCACCCAGACCCTACTAACTGAGCTAATTAATAGGGATGCCAGGTTGACAAAATGCAGCTTCAGCACTCAGAGAACAAAGGGGAATATGGTGTCATTGCCTGTGTGACAGAAGTATATCATTGTTTGCCGTGTCCCCAGCTGTCCATGAGACTCCTGCCTTTATTTCCTGAAGGCTGAGATCACAGGTATGCCCCAGCATCAGGTCCATGTGGTGTTGGGGACAGAACCTAGGATATCACGTATCAGCATCACGCATGCTAGACTCTAGGGGCCAAGCAGTCTAGCACCCAGAACTGCATCTTAAACAGAAGAATCAGAAAGGACGAGTGATTGAAGAGAAAGGAAATCACTGGGGTGACTGCCCAGCTTTACAGCACCCATCTATACCTGGTCTCTCTTGGCAGGGTCTTCCTGACTAACCTGCAGGGTAGACTGGAAGCTAGACTTTGGCTTCCAGCTTTGCCACCACTCCCCAAAGATGTCCCAGGCCAGACCTGGTGGCCTGGTCTTTTAATCCCAGCAATTGGGAGGCAGAGGACGAGGACTTCAGTGAGTTCAGGGCCACTCTAGTCTACATAGCAAGCTCCGGGATAACCGGGACTACAAAAAGAGACCCTATCTCAGGGGCGGGGGAAGGAAGGAAGAGACGAGACTCAGCATGTGTCTCATAGTCGTGGACATGTGAACAGAGAACTTGGTAGCTCTGACCTGCAACCACAGGTGAGACTATATTTTTCTTATCTACTTCATGTTTGTTGATATTTTGTCCTTTCCCTGAAGTTACTGTGAATAACCTACAATAAGCATTTTGGCATAAACCGTGTTGTTTGTATGTAGCCATTTTAGATGGGTGACTATATATTCTACCCATGTCATTGGAACACTTTTGAAAGTAAAGAGTAATATTGAAGATAATTAATGTTTATTTTTAACTATTGAACTGACTTGACAAATTAGTAGACTAGAAAAAGATTTTTATTCCAAACGGATTTTCAAAATTAAAATTTCCCTACACCCATTAAAGTAAAGTGAAAATTTGATTTTAAAAAGAACAACCTAACTCTTCTTGGTATGTTATTTATATACACAAATTAGACATTTTAGGCACATCTAGCTTTTTTTTTAATTTTTATATTTTAATGTGGTCTTATTTATTTTTATAAAGTTGCTAGCAAAATTTCCTCTAAGTTTTTACGCTATTAGTTAGGTTGTTGACATCTTTAACTTCTCTTTCTCCTTAGAATGTTTTTTTTTTAACTCAAAAAATACTCTGTACAATTTTGAGGACCTTGAAATTTCAGAACAAAGCTTTCTTAGTGGTTGACAGTCTCAATTTAAGGTTCTGTGGTATGAAAGCACATAAACGCTTATGTCTGACGTTGTACACGAACCCCAATTTTGTCTCCATCCAGAACACTTTCCTTCAATAAATACTTTTATGAGCAAAGCTTGTAAGTTGTCTCTATAATTCTTTTAAATGTTTTGATACATGTAATTGCAGTAAAATTATAGACTTCCTCGGTTCACTTCTGATATCAAATATAGATGTCACCAATTTGAAATGAGCACTCCAGGGGAATGGGGGTACATGGCAGAGAATTGTCTGCCCTGCAAGATGCAAACCTAAGTTCCAGTACCCAGACCCATGTAAAAGCCAAGTGTTACAGTACATGTGTTAAACCTCGCACCAGCTGTGGAGCCAGTTAGAGCAGATAGATGCCTGGAGCCACTAGTCAGATCCAGCCTAGCTCAGTCAATGAGCTCTGGGTTCAGTTAGAGACACTGTCTCTAGTAACAAAGTGGAGAGTGATAGGGTAGGACCACACTGACATAAATGTGCATCTACAAACATACACTCACACATACACAATAAAAATTAAAAACGAGCACCCTAGCAGGTGTCAATATAGTTCAAAATACAACTTCAAACTCTTCAAATTAAGCCTTGTACTGAAATTTAATTACAATTTGCTGAATCACAGCATGCATCCCAGTTCCCTCCCACACTTCTGTGAGAATAAAATTCCAGAACTATTCCAGAGACCATGTAGACTGGAAGAAGCTCAGTCCAGAGCCCTCCTAATCAGTATCCCATCCCCAACTGGGGTGGAGACTGCTCTACCAGAGACCACACCAGCTGCCAGGAGTCTAGCCCCGAACTTGAGACTCCTTGTTCAAGCACAGGCCACACCTACCAGAGACCAGAGAGGAAGCAGAAACCAAGCAACAAAACACCCATTCATCAAAGACAAACTCGGAAATCGGCACCTAAGTTCTATAACTACCCCAAACCCAGATGCCTAGACAGCAGTGTAAGAACACAACCAACCACAGTCAAGGCAAGTCTGTCACCACCAGAGCCCAGCTACCCCACTACAGCAAGCCCTAACTATTAGAACACAGCAGAACCACAAGAAAAAGACCTTAAAGGCCAACTTTATAAAGATGACTAAGGTTCTTAAAGAGGAAATAAATAAAACCTTTAAAGAAATTCAGGAAAATGAAAACAAACAATTAGAGGAAATGAAATGAATGAACCCTTTAAAGAAAGCAAAAAAAAAAAACTAAAAAGCAAATAAAAAAGTTGAAGGAAAAAAACAAAACTGTTCAAGAAATGAAAATGGAAATAGAAGCAATAAAGAAAACACAAACTGAGGAAATTTTGGAAATGAAAAAAATCTAGGTAAGTGAATACGAACTACGGGTGCAAGCATCACCAACAGAATACAAGTGATAGAAGAGAGAATCTCAGGCATAGTGGATACAACAGAAGAAACTGATACATATGTCAAAGAAAATGTTAAATCTTACATGTTCCTGACACAAAATACCCAGGAAATCTGTGACGCTATGAAAAGATCAAACCCAAGAATAATAGAAATAGAAGAAGGATAAGATTCCCAGCTCAAAGGCCCAGAAAATATTTTCAACAAAATCATAGAAGCAAAATTTTCTAACCTAAAGAAGATGCCTATAAGATGTTCTCGCCCAGAGTTGCCACAGTTTCCTGCTTCAACAGTGTTTGATGGAACCCATTCCTGACACCCCTCCAGCTGCTTCTGCCTGATCCCTCTGCAACTTACTCGCTCCAGCGTGCCTTGCCCCGCCACCATCATGACCACCGCGCCTCCCTCACAAGTGCGCTAGAACTTCCACCAGGACTTGGAGGCTGCCATCAACCGCCAGATCAACCTGGAGTTGTATGCCTTCTATGTCTATCTGTCTATGTCTTGTTATTTTGACCGGATGATGTGGCTCTGAAGAACTTTGCCAAATACTTTGTCCACCAATCTCATGAGGAGAGGGAACACTGAGAAACTGATGAAGCTGCAGAACCGACAAGATGGCCGAATCTTCCTGCAGGATATAAAGAAACCAGACGGCGATGTCTGGAATAGCAGACTGAATGCGATAGAGTGCGCACTGCACTTGGAAAGAATGTGAGTCAGGCACAACCGGAACTGCACAAACGAACCACTGACAAGAATGAGCCCCTCTTATGTGACTTCACTGAAACGCATTACCACAGTGAGCAGGTGAAATCCATCAAAGAGCAGGGTGGCCACGTGACCAACTTTACACAAGATGAGAGCCCCTGAATCTGGCATGGCAGAATATCTCTTTGACAAGCACCTGGGACACAGTGATGAGAGCTAAGCTGACTTCCCCACAGCCACGTGACTTCACTGATCACTAAGGCAGTGCATGCATGTCAGGATGCCTTTATCTTTTCTATAAGTTGCACCAAAACTTCTATCTTAAGTTCTTTAATTTGTACCATATCTTCAAATAAAGAATTTTGGTACCCCCCCAAAAGAAGATGCCTATAAAGGTACAAGAAGTTTACAGAACACCAAATAAATTAGACTAGAAAAGAAAGTCCCTCACTACATAATAACCAAAACACTAAATGTACAGAACAAAGAAAAAAATATTAGAAGCTTCAAGGGGAAAAGGCCAAGTAACATATAAAGGGAGATCTATTAAAATTACATGTAACTTCTCAATGGAGACTCTAAAAACCAGAATGGCTTGAATATGAAGTAGAAGTTTCAGGATATGTCAAGTAATACAGACTCATGTGATGTTTTTGCTATGACAGACTCATGTGGTGTTTTGCTGAGACAAGACCCATAGAAGGACACATGATGCTTGGAGAGAGAACAACGAACAGAGCCGAGCGTGCTTGCATAGCTAGCCTTGCAACACTTCATTGGCCTTGTATCTTCATCTTCATCTTGCCTGATCTTCACTTCATTGAGAGAAACACTGCAGAGAACCTCTCCTGGAGTCCTGGTTAGGCCTGATTGCTCCCACTGACTCATGCCAACTCAGTGAAGGCCTGACAGTTTCTGCTGGATCATGCCATCGCTACTGATTTGTGTTTACTATCCTGAAACTACTGAACTAGACTGCTGGTATCCTGACAAATGGAAATCACCCCCAAAGAACTACTCCTAAACAGGTCTACATCTCCTTGTCCTACTTACTATCTTTTCTCCCCTGAACCCTTATTAAAAAGTAGGTTTAAAGAGGCAGGCGGATTTCTGAGTTCGAGGCCAGCCTGGTCTACAGAGTGAGTTCCAGGACAGCCAGGGCTATACAGAGAAACCCTGTCTCAAAAAAAAAAAAAAAAAAGTAGGTTTAAAAAAATCAAAGCCTACACAGACAGATGTCTTGAAGACTCTAAGAGACCACCCAGACTAGATGCCAGCCCAGACTACTATGCGCAGCAAAACATTCAATCACTATAGAAGGAGAAAACAAGATATTTCATGATAAAATCAAATTCAAACAATATCTATCCACAAATGCAGCCCTAAAGAAGTTACAGAAGGAAAACTCCAAAACAAGGATGTTAAATACACCCATGACAACACAGGAAATAAACACAAATACACATACCACTATCATCACCACCATCGACAACAACAAAAACAGAATTAACAATCATTGGTAATTGATATCTCTCAATATCAATGGACAAATTCCCTAATAGAAAGACACAGACTAACAGAATGAGTGTGAAAACTGGATCCATCACTCTGCTGCATAAAAAGAAGATCGACATTACCTCAGAGTAAAGGGATCGAAAAAGAGATTTTTCAATCATATGGACCTAAGAAACAAGCTTGTATAGCCAATCTAATATCTAACAAAATAGACTTCAAACCAAAATTAATGGTGAAGGGGAAAGATACTTCATACCCATCAAAGGAAAACCCCACCAAGATGTTATTTCAATATCTATGCCTCAACTGCAAGGACATTCACATTTGTAAAAGAAACATTGCTAAGGCTTAAATCACACATTGATAATGGGAGACTTCAATACCTTGCTCTTACTAACAGACCAGTCCTCTAGACAAACTAAATAGACAGATAAATACTGGAACTAACAGATGTTATAAACAAAATGGACCTAACAGATACTGATGGAACATTTCACCCAAACATAGAAGAGTACACCTTCTTCTCAGCACCTCATGGAACTGTCTCCAAAAATGACCACATCTTCAGTCACAAAGCAGGTTTCAACAGATATAAGAAAATTTAAATAAACCCCTATCTTATCACACCATCATGGATTAAAGCTGGAATACAGAAAGGCCTACAAACTCATGGAAACTGAACAACTCTCTACTGAATGACCACTGGGTCAAGACAGAAATAAAGAAATTAAAGACTTCCTAGAATGTAAAGAACATGAATGTACAACACACCCAAATTTATGAGACACAAGGAAAGCAGTAAAAATGGAAAGTTCATAGCACTAGATGTCTACACCAACAAACTGGAGAGAGCTCATACTAGCATCTTAACAGCACCCCTGAAAGCTCTTAGTTTGGGTTTTGCTGCTTGGAAGAGACACATTACCAAGGCAACTTTTATAAAAGACAACATTTAATTGGAGCTGGCTTACATGTTCAGAGGTTCGGTCCATTATCATTAAGGTGGGACCATGGCAGCATCCAGGCAGATGTGGCCCTGGAGGAGCTGAGAGTTCCATATCTTCATCCAAAGTCAGACAGGAGAAGACTGGCTTCCAGGCAGCTAGGATGAGAGTCTTAAAGCCCACACCCACACTGGAACACCTACTCCAACAGACCATATGTAGAAATAGTGCCACTCCCTGGGCCAAGCATATTCAAACCATGACAACACCAGAGAGGAGTAGAGGACAGGAAATAATCAAACTAGACTCATGAGCATAAAACAATAACAATAGGTAACAAGAAACCCCTTAAGCAAACTAACTAATAAAGAAGCCAATGAAACAAAAAAAAGAACGGATCTTAAATAATATTAATCTACTTTGAAACCTGTACGCAAATGAAAACTAAAATGGAAACGAGAGATTACCAACATAATCAAATCAGATAACTACAAAAGCCTAAACCCTAAGAAGTGGAAGCATCACTAAAATGTTTGAAATAAAGAAAGAAAGAAAGAAAGAAGAAAGAAGAGAAAGAAAGAAAAGAAGAAATAAAGAAAGAAGGAGGAGGAAGGAAGGAAGGAAGGAAGGTAAGGAAGGAAAAGGAAGGAAGGAAAGAAGGAAGGAAGGAAGGAAGGAAGAAGAAAGAAGAAGAAGAAAGAAAGAAAGAAGAAGAAGAAAGAAAGAAAGAAGTGCCCTTCACCAAATGGTTTTAGCACAGAGTTCTACCAGGCTTTCAAAGATCTAACACCAATACTCCTCAAATTATTCCACAAATTAGAAATAGAAGCCAAATATATTTTATGAGTCTACAGTCACCCCAATATCCAAGCTACACAAAGATTCAATAAGGAAAAATAATTACAGACCAATTTTCCTCAGTAATATTGATACAAAAAAATACTCAATAAAATACTCACAAACTGAATTCAAGAACATCAAAACATCATCCACCATGACCATGTAGGTTCATCCCAGAGATGCAGGGATGGTTTGACACATGAAAATCTGTCCATGTAATCCACCATATAAACAAACTGAAAGAAAAAAAAAACACATGATCATCTCATTAGATGCTGACATTTTTGTAAAATGTCTTTTACAAAATCCAACACCCCTTCATATTAAGAGTCTTGGAGAGATCAGGAATAGAAGGAACACACGTACCTCAACAAAATAAAGGAAATGTACAGCAAGCCTAAGGCCAACATCAAATTAAATGGAGAGAAACTCACAATAAAATCAGGAACAAGACAAGGCTGTCCACTTTCTCCATATCTATTCAAAATAGTAATTGATGTTCTAACTAGAGCAATAAGATAGTGAAGAAAATCAAGAGGAATGCAAATTGGAAAAAGAGAAGTTTAAGTGTTGCTATTCACAGATGATATACATAATATATATGTATAAGATATGATAAGGTATGTATGATATAAGAAAATATTTAGTAGGAAACTCCTACAGCTGATACACACCTGATACAAGATTAAGTTTAATAAAAAAAGTAGCCCTCCTCTATACAAATGACAAACAAACCGAGAAGAAATCAGGGAAACAACACCCTTCACAATACCCACAAATGTTACAAAATATCTTGGGGTAACCCTAACCAACAAAATGAAAGACTTGTATGATAAAAAAAACTTTTAAGTTTTTGAAGAAAGAAATAAAAAAAGACATCAAAGGATGGAAAGATGTCCCATGCTCATGGATCAGTAAATTAATATAGTAAAAATGGCCATTCTACCAAAGCAATCTGAGATTCACACAATTCTCATCAAAATCCAAACACAATTCCTCACAGACCTTGAGAGAACAATATTCAACTTCATATGAAAAAAAAAAAAAACAGAATAACTAAAACAGTCCTGAACAATAATAGAATTTCCAAAGGTATCATCATCCCTGACTTCAAACTGTACTGGAGAGCTATAGTAACAAAACCCACATGATACTGACATAAAAATAGACACTTTGACCAACAGAATCAAATCAAAGACCAAGACATAAATTGGCACACTTATGGATCCCCGATTTTTGATAAAGAAGTCAGAAATACACAATGAAAAAAGGGAAGCATTTTAAACAAATGATTCTGATGTCTGCGTGTGGAAGAATACAAACAGGTCCATATCTATTACCCTGCAACACAAGCCTCAAGTCCAAGAAACCGTAATACAAAGCACTAAACCTAATAGAAGAAAAAGTGGGGAATAGACTTGGCACAGTAGACAGCTTCCTAAACAGAACACCAAGAGGCACTAAGAACAACAATAAATGTGACCTCATGAAACTGAAAAGCTTCTGTAAGGCAAGGTACATTGTCAATAGGACAAAATGGCAGCCTGCAGAATTGGAAAAGATTTTCACCAACTTTACATCCAACAGAGGGCTAACTTCCAAAATATATAAAGAATTCAAGAAACTAGACAGAAGCGAACCAAATAATCTTGTTTAAAAAGGGCTTCAGATCTAAACAGAATTCTCAATAGAGGAAAGCAAAATGACTGAGAAGCACTTAAAGAAATGTTCAACATCCTTAGCCATCAGGGAAATGCAAATCAAAACTGCTTTGAGATTTCACCTTATACCTGCCAGGATGGCTAATATAGTAACACAGCTGACAGCTCACACTGGCAAGAATGTGGAGCAAGAACACTCCTTCCTTGCTGGTGGAAGTGCAAACTCATAGAGCCAGTTTGGAAATCGATATGGTGGTTTCTCAGAAAATTTGGAATTGATCTACCTCAAGACCAAGACATACTATTCCTGAGCATCCAGAGGATGCCCCATCCTGCCACAAAGACACTTGCTCTACTATCATAATATCCAGAAACTGCAAACAGCCTAGATATCCCTCAACAGAAGATTGGATAAAGAAGATGTGGTATATTTACATAATAGAGGCATCACTCAGCTGTTTGAAAAAATGGCATCATGAAATTTGCAGACAAATAGATAGAACTAGGAAAAATGAGTGAAACAACCCAGACTCAGAAAGACAAGCATGGCATGTACTCACTTATAAGTGGACATTAGCTGTTAAATAAAGGATACTCATGGTGCAATCCACAGACCCAGAAAGGCTAAGTGACAAGAGAGCTCTAAGAGGGGATGCATGAACTGCACTGGGAAGAGGAAATAGTGGACTGGGGACAGGTATGGATGGCAGCAGGAGGGGTGGGTGGGGAGGGATGAAGGGAGAGAAGACATTGGAGGGCATTTGTGGGGAGACGGTGATGTGGAAACCTAGTCCTGTATAAACTATCAGGATTCTATGAGAGTGACCCTAGCAAAGACTCCTAGTAATGGAGGATTCAGAGCCTGAACCAGCCATCCTCTGTAACCAAGCAAGGCTTCCAGAGATGAGACTGGGACACCAACCCAGCCACAATATCTTTAACCTATAGCCTATCCAATCTGCCAGATGTACTGGGTCAATGGAGAGTCAGAACTTGTGGGAGTGGCCAACCAATGACTGGTTTAACTTGAGGCCCACACCACAAGAGGGAGCCCATGCCCAACCCTGCCTAGAAGACCAGAAATCAGAGGCTGGACAGCCCAGAGACCTATGATGGAAAAAAAATCAGTAAAATGATTTCTAACAATATCCTTTTGTACTCATAGATCAGTGCCTAGCCCAACCATCATCAAAGAAGATACTGCCAGCATCTGATGAGAACAGATGCAGAGACCCACAGCCAAACATTAGGCAGAGAGAGAGCCCATATTAAAGATCTCCACCCGTTCCCTCCCCTTGAAGCTTGGGGAACCCTGTGGAAGGGGGGAGGAAGGAATTTAGAAGCCAGAAGGGGAAATGATGTCAGGAGAACACAGCCCACAGTCTTCAACTAAGCAGAACTCATAGGGGCTCACAGAGACTGAAGCAGCAATCATGGAGCCTGAATGTGCTTGTGCTATGATCTCTGAATATATGTTATGGTCATTAGCTTGATATTTCTGTGGGATCCCTAACATTGGGAGTGTGGGTTCCTCTGACTTTTTCCATCTGCCCTTGAGACCCTTTTCCTCTGACTGGGTTGCCTCACTGGTCCTCAGACAGACAGGAGGCTTGGGCCATCACCAGGCTGCCTACCCCTGTTGCTACCCGTAGGGCTAGCGCCAAGCTTGGACTGCAAACATAATGGTCACACCAGGGGTACCAGCAAGGCATCGGTTGCCAAGGGCAGGGTGGCGTACAGCAGTTCCGAGCTCATTCGGGTCCAGACACCTGACTCTGAGCAACAGCAGGAAGTCCAAGGCTTCATTTTTGGAATTTAGCCTCCTCAAGGGACTAAAGTTCGTGTTGCCACTGGAAGCCATGTTGATTAATAGAAACATTATGTTGAAAAAAAAAAGTAAAACTCAATGCCTCTCTGATTATAAGCATAATCTTCAATAATTTCAGTTTGCCAGATTTCTAAAGCTAATCAACTTGTGAACATCTTGATTAATAATTTCCAGTTGATTCTGAACAAAAGTCAACCAAAATTTAGAAAGTTCATATCCACTGCCATTCCACTTCCCCGCCCTTAAAAGCACCAGATAGCTCTTTACTGTCTGATCTCTATGGGCATTCCAAACCAAACATACGTATCTGAAGACCCAAAGTTTGCCTCTTCAAGTGACTGACAACATGGTGTTTGTCTTTCTAGACCTGGGTTATCTCATGTGCTAGCCAGTTTTATGTTAACTTAACATAAGTTAAGGTATAGTCATCTGAGACAGAAGAATCTCAATTTTTAAAATGTTTCAAAAAATCAAGCTGCAGGCAAGCCATTAGAGCATTTTCTTAATTAGTGATAGGTGAGGGAGGAGGGTCCAGTTCATTGTGGGTGGTGGCCACCTTGACTGGTGGTTCTTGGTTCTATAGCACGAAGTCTCACTGCTTCTCACAGCCCAACATCACAGCCCTACCTCACTTAATATGGTTGTTTTCAGATTCATCCATTTACCTGTGAATCTCATAACCTCATTCAACTGCTGAATAGCAAGTAGTCCATCATATAAATATATCACATTCTCGTGATCCAGTTATGACTTTCTGGGTGCCTAGGTTATTGGAATTGAGCAACAGTGAACATGGATGAGCAAGTATCTCTGTGGCAGGATATAGAGACCCTTGAGTATATGCCTAAGAGTGGTGTATCTGGACTATACTACAGATTTCTTTTTAGTTTTTGGAAAACCTCTGCACTGATTTCCACAGTGGCTTCACCAGCTTCCATGGCACTGAGTAAGTGCCCCCCTTTCCTAGTATCCATGCCAACACTGGTTGACATTTTTTAAATTTTAGTCATTTTGACTGGGGTAAGATGAACTCTCAAGTTCATTTTAATTTGCATTTCCCTGCTGACTAAAAATGTTGAAGACTTTTTAAATGCTTCTTAGCCATTTTTATTTCATCTTTTGAGAAAACTCTTGTTAGTTCTAGGCCCCCAAATTTCTTAATACCACTGCAGAACAATTGCTCAAACATGTCTAAAACATGATTGATGATGGACAGGGAATCAGAAGGCATTGTGATGTGTGTGTGTGTGTGTGTGTGTGTGTGTGTGGTGTGTGTGTATGGTGTGTGTGTGGCACATGCGTGCATATGTGTGCAAGATTTTTGTCAAGTATAGCTTCCATTTAGTATCTATCAGTAAAATAGCACATTTTTGAGTAGTAAAATGTAGTAAGTATAAAATTTGCTACTTTCACCATACAGATCAGTGGTCTGAAAGATACTAACATGTTGCAGAGCTGTCTCTGCAACCAGTATCTGTCTCCTAGCCATCACCTCCATCAATTTAATCTCCAGAACTCTCAGTGGTCCAAATAGAAACTGTGCACTCATTTAAAAGCTATTCTTTGACTGAACCACCAGCCAGAAAGCATGCATGGGATGGACCTAGTTCCCCTACACATATGTAACAGATGGACAGCCTGGTCCTCATGTGGGACCTCTAACAGCAGGAGCAGGGGTTGTCTCTGACGCTTTTGCCTGCCTTTGGATTCCTTTCCCCTAACTGGACGGCCCTGTCTAGCCTCAATAGAAGACAATGCACCTAATCCTACTACAGTGTGATATGCTGAGATGGGCTGATATCCATGGGAGGTCTCCCCTTCTCTGAGGAGAAAGAGAGGAACTGGGAAGAGAGGAAAGAGAGGAATCTCAGATTGGGATGTAAAACACATAATTAATTAATAATTAAAAACACCCTCCATTTCCTGCTCTACCAGGTGCCTGGGAACCTCTGTCTTCTGTCTCTATAACCTTGCCCACTATAGGTGTTTGCTATAAGTGGTCACTAGATCATTATCCTTTTATATTTGGCTTTTTTACTTAGCATTGTGTTTTAGCAATTCACTCAAATATACCCAAACTTCATTCAAGACTAAATAATACTTAATTGTCTGTGTACATCATATTTTATTTGTCTATTCAACTGTTGGGCATTTGGTTTTTTTCTGAGTCTTGATGGTTGTCAGTAGTCCTGCTGTAAACACCTCAACAGAAGAATTTCTTTATTCTTTTGGATATAAATCTGGAAGAGAATAACCAGATTATGAGAAGCACCATCTTCAATGTATCACATCACTTCCAATGTAGTCACACCACTTTCCAATGTAGTCACACCATTTTGCACTTCACCATGGATTATATAAGGGCTAAAATTTCTCCACATCTTTGGTATTCTCCCCTCCTCCTCCTTCCCTCCTCCTCTCCTCTTTATAACCCCCTTAATAAGAGCCCCCATAATGAGCATTAAATGGTATTTTATCATGGCTTTTATTCATATTCCCTGAATGACTAATGGTGTTGGGCATCTTCCATTTATTCAGCAGCTATTTGAATATATTTTGTGGAGAAGTATCAACACAAAACTTTGCAAATGTTTTCATTATTGAGTTGTTCTTTATATATGGAGTATCCTTTAAACAACTTGCAAATATTTCCTGCCACCATATAGATGTCCTTCATTTTCTTGATATTGCATTTAATCCAGTGCAATGCTCCATCAGAGCTTGTATGTGTATTATTACTGATTAAAATATAGTTGGGAAAAGAAAAATAATAAAATCAATTAATTAATCAAAAAATACAGTTGGGGGTTGCAGCAGTGCTCGGTGGATAGAGCACTTCCCTCAGTAAGTGCAAGGGCTGCAGTTCAGATCCCAAAACACAGCAGGACACGTCCCACAGATCGTAACTCTGCACACCATCAGTAAGACGGGATGTGAAGACAGGCGAATCCCTGGAGGCTTCCAGGCCAGCTAACCTGGTGTGCACCTCAGTAAACAGCAAGAAACCCTGCCTCAACACAGTGATGGTGAGAACAAGCTATGGTGCTGTGGCACATTCCTTCATACAATCATACATGATACACACACACCACACACATTGTATGCACACTAAAAATACAGTTGGTATTTAAAATGCAGTTAGTATTCATGGATTACCTAGCCATGTCAGACTCAACCAATTGTGGATAGGAAATATTTGAAAGAACTTTGAACATGTATAGATTTTGATTCTTGTCATTATTCCCTAAATGTTACAGTTTTGATTGTTTGCATGGCATTTACACAACATTATAATAAACAGTATAAATAGTCTTTAACTGCATAGAAACAACAGCATGGGCTTAAAGCCATTTATTCAACCAACCTTATCACTACCAATCCTGATATCCAGAGAAGGTTCTGGAACCAGCCCATTGCTGACACTGAGGAGAGACTGCATGGCATGGTCTTCAGTGTTGGTGTTTTAAGTGGATTTATAGAAGCATTTACTACCCTACATCTTCCTTTAGGTAAAATGCATTTTAAAGGTTTGATTCCTAAACTGGTGACAATTCAGCCACTACCCAAACTACTTTGCATTCGACACATGGCAGTGTGGCCATACAGTAGGCACCGTTTGTCTGTCTGCCAAGTTCCTATTGTGCCAAGGGCAACACTCTCCGGCTGCCACTGCTTCATTTGTCTGTGTGAGAGCATTTGAAATTAAAATTGATCCACTCTGTCCATTTGATCATAATGGAAGGGCATCTTCATGGAGTGATGGGTTGGCTTCTCTTGGCTGCCCAGAAACTTCCTGAAATAGTCTCAATGACTTTTGGATTCTTCCTCTGTCCCTTTGTGTCTCCAGGTTTTCACTGTGCCTTATGATGGATACTTAATCCCAAGAGATATTTTATGAAGATAATACATTTACCATCACCTCCCTTAAAAAAAAAAAAAAAAGCAAAGCACAGCACTTAATTTCACTAAATATACACTTCCATTTTTACTAGCTTATGCTTCCCAAACTATTTATTTTGAAATAAAGAAATATCAACAAGCTATTCCACAAATGAACATTTGTAGATAGACACCATTCAGTACATTAAAAAGAAATTCCAAGAGCATTTAAACATATGCTTTGTTCATGCTTTGCATGGGGAGGCATGTGTGTGTATGGGTGAATGTGAAGGTGTATGCATGGGTCTGAAGGTCAAAGGCCAAAGTCATGTGTCTACCTCAGTGGCTCTCCAACTTGTTTTTGTTACAGTCTCTCACCGAACCTTGAGCTCACTAATTACGACTAGACTGGCTGAAGAGCAAGCTCCAGGGATCACCTGTGTCTGCCTTCCCCTAGGCCTGGCTTTTACATCTGAACTCAAGACCCCAGGCTTGCCCAGCAAACACTTTACTGACTTGAGTTACCTCCGAGTCCCTTGATTTACCCTACAGCAGGACAGCTCATCCTTATTTTCTGCTCATATTTCAGTATACCTAATCTCCAGTTTCTCAGCTTTCTTATTGACCATACCAACTGGTTTCATAAGCCCCTGCAATTAATAGACAATCAGCTGCTATTAAACTGGATGGCTCCTGGGGGCAGTGGTGTCCAGAATACCTTCCACTACAATTCCACACTTGAAGCAGCAGCTGTCCTGACTTCTGTGTCCTAAATTTAAATAAAGTGATAGATTTCTTCTTGCTGCATATTGAGGAGAAATTTTTCAGAAGAAACCCAGTGTATCATCTTATATTGAACTGAACGGTTTATAATGGATTAAGGTGTCAAATCTATTGAAACTGTGTGTGGGTCTCACACTGCTAGCTATGATGCAAACAGGAGCTAGAAGAAGACAGTTGAAGTTTTATAAACATGGTATGGATTACTTCAGTGTGATATAAATGACAAAATTTTATTTTTGAAAAAAATGACAACATTCAAGACAAATGCCAAATAAAAAGCATTCTTAAAAAGAATATATAAACCATAACTCTACCAAGATAACCAGGGTGAGATCAGCTGGTGACAGGAAAGCTCTTGCTGAGCTGCAGTGGCTGCTGGCCCACCCCAAAGGGACCACCACCATCTCCCCCGGCAGCACCGGAGACACAGTGGCTCAGCTTGTTCACACAAGCTGATCCCATTTGATATCTTATTTTATCTCATTTGTCTTTTCTAGTTCTTGCTGTCCCTCCTTCTTGCTTTTATCCTTATATATTTGTTTATTTTGAGTGTATGTGTGCACGCATGTGCGTGTGCATGTGTGTGTGCAAATGGTACATGACAGGTTTTTTTTCCTTCTTTTTTAAAGTTTTGTTTGTTCATTTGAACAGGGTTTCACATATCCCAGGCGAGCTGGGAACTCTCTATGTAGCCCAGCATGAACTTCCGGTCCTCCTCCTGGCTCCACCTCCTCATCCCTGAGGCTACAGGTATGCATACACACGTCCAGGACGTATGCACCATGTATGCAGTACTGAGTATCAAACCCAATTCTCTAGGCATGTTAGGCAAGCCCCCAACCAACTGAGCCACTTCCTCAGTCCCATTTAATCTTGGTCTTTCTCCCATCTATGCAATTGTACCTCATTTTTATCTTACCTGATGAATAAACACGGTATTTTTACTGGCCATTTAAATCTACTCCTCTTTTGAGCTAACCGCTTTTTCTATTGGCAAATAGGCATTGCATTTATTTTATAAATCATAGTTGTTTATGTATTTTATAATTAAGCTACTTGCCAGTCATTGTGCTGCAGACATATTACTTTTGAGCTGCCTTTTTTCTTCCAAATAGCTGCTTTTGATATAGTTAGTGAGGCACATTAAATTTAACTTTAATGAAGTCTTAGTCCTGTTTGGGAGTTTTAATTTCCAAACTACACTACAGTTGGTTCTTTGGAAGACTCATCTTCCTCTTTTATCTTCCATTGTCATCTTCCAAAGAGAACTTTCTTTTTGGATCTAACTTTTTTATGTATTGTGCCTTTTATATTTACCTGAGTAGAAGATGATAATGTCTCTTGAGTCTGATGTCCTTTTAAAATAGAATCAAAAATTTATTTTGCTAGCTCTGAAATTATACCTAGTTTTAAAAGTAGTTGTTGGCCAAATATTTGTTCCTGAGATTAATTTGGGGGTGCAGGCAGGGGATGAGAACCAGAGCAATGGAGATCAAACTAATCATGTTATTCCCAGTTAGGCTGCATTTGAGGGAGATACTAGTCCAGATTGCAAACAAGCTTCTGTATATGGAAGCCTCGGTGTTGGTACAAGTTCCTAGCAAGATTTTTGTCTGCAGAACAGTCGACTTTGTTCTCTCGAGAACTGGATGACCCAGTGGAACCATAATAGTGAGGAAAGTGGGAAGGCAGATCACATGCGCTGACCAAGGGGAGAAGGCAACACACTGCAGGGAGCTCACCCGGACAAAGAGGAGGTTCTGGGTTCCCTCCTTCAGTCTCACAGCTGCGTCAAGAGAATGGACAAAGGAGGGGTCTACATTTCCCTGACGAGATAATCAAACTTAATAATCTGTACTCCATGGGCATGAACAATATGATGGGCATTCAGATGAACAAGATGTACACACTAAGAACACATCCCTAATCTAGCCCTTATTCCAAAAGCTGGGCGAATTGTTAGTAAATCCTTAGACTACCTAGAAATCCCAGTGTTTTATTTCAGAAATAACAGGAACTTCCTGAACTGTAAATAAAGCTTTGAAGAACATGCCAAGTTCTCATGCATAGCTGAAAATGCTAACTAAGTGTTCAGCCATTTTTTCAGAAATGAAGCCCAGAACTCATGGCAGACCCCGTGTTCTTTCTAGGTGCCAAAAAGCAAGAGGACCAGCAGCTAGTTCCTTGCCAACTGGTGTTAGAAGCTACTCTGACATTAACAAGTAATTTTGCTTATAATAAACTTTCCAGTTAAAATAAAGATGGCTTACATGGGCAGATCCACAAAAACAAAGGCACACACTCAAGGAAATCAGCAAGAACGTGAACAGCTACTGAAACCACCAGCCAGTTACAGCAGATGGCCTAAACAGCATTTTTCCATTTCAGAGAAATATATCTTATCTCAAGGATTATTTATCAAGACCCAAGGTCAAGCATCTTCTAAATATCCCATCTTAGGAGACCATACAAGGGGAATTCTAGTGAGAAACTTAGCCAGTAGACAAATAATACTTAACCATTGCAGTTGAGTTAAAGTAGTTTAAGCCAAACTGGGGACAATTTGGGATAATACAAAAATCAGGATTGTGCACCTGGAAAAGACTAAGTAAAACTCAAAAGCCACAATGAAGCTTCTTAAATTTCTAAAAAAGCAAGAGTCACCTCCCCCACACTCCATGTGGGGGTGACTCGTGCGTGTGTGTGTGTGTGTGTGTGTGTGTGTGTGTGTGTGTGTCGTGTGGGGCTGTGGCTGTGTGTCTATGTGTGTGTCTGTGTGTCTGTGTGTGTTGAGTGTTGCTGTGTGTCTGAGGATGCATCAACTAAAGAAAAAGAGACCAGGATTCAGAGAGGGAGAAAGGGATGTGCATGGGTAAGTGTTGAAGGGAGCAAAGAGAAGGGGAAATAATGTAATTCTACCTTAACTTCACCTGTGCACCCAGGACGTGAGCGCATGTACCAGCAAACTCCATCCACACTGCCAGTCCTCAGGTTCCTGAAGAGCGTGACATCTCAGCTGGACATGGGAATGCATGTCTGTAATTTCAGCTCTCCGAAGGCTCAGGTGGAGGATACATGGCAAAACATTGTCTCAGAAACAAGAAGAAGAGGAGGAAAAAGGGAGGGAAGATGGGAGAGCAGAAAGACCAAGAAAAGGAGGAAGAAAATATTCTGTTACTCATCTCCAAGGACTTAATGAGAAAGCATTCAAAATGTATTTATTTACTAGTCTGTATACCAGACACTATCAGTGGGAGCGAAGGGGAGAGGGGAGTCAGATCAAGGAAGTCCCTGCTCTCTTCTGCTTCTGGCAGGCTGAAGAAAGCAGGCGAGATGCGGTCTTCACCCAGAAGTGTTCTAGCTTTTATGTAACAGAAGGGCTCAGATAATCCTTGGTGGAGTAATTCTCACACCTTTATTCCTACTGGATAGGATCTTATATACATTTTGGAATGGGTTGGGGATAGCATATGCTTTCTATTGTTTTGGTCTGAGATGTTAAGGACACCTCATTTGCATGTGGAGGGCTTGGGGTGCTGCCCTAGTGTGACTGTCATGATCCTCTCCATTGGGTGCTGTGGTCACATGACAGGGGTCTGGTCGGGGACAGGTGAAGCACCTACCATCCTTTGGTATGAAGTGTCATCAGGGCTTCCAAACCATTCAATTTTTACCAAGTTTCCTGGCACAGTCCACTGTCCCACATTTATTTAGTTAAATTATATTGATCCAATGGTACTTACCAAGGCTAAGGGGTCATATAAGACTTCCTCTACTCTTTTTCTTTCATTATTTTATTTATTCATTTTACATCCTGACTACAGCCCCCTCCCTTCTCTTCTCCCAATCCCACCTTCTCACCCCCTTTTCCTATCCCCCCACCCTTCTCCTTAGAGAAGGGAACCACCCTGGGTACCAACCCACCTGGCACATCAAATCTCATCAGGACTAAGTACATCCTCTCCTACTGAGGCCAGACAAAACATTTCAGCTAGAGGAAAGGGATCCAAAGGAAGGCAACAGAGTGTGAGTCAGAGACAGCCCCTGCTCTACTTGTTGGAAGGACCCTCATGAAGACCAAGCTGCATATCTGCTACATATGTGTAGAAAGCTTAGGTCTAATCCATGCATGCTCTTTGGTGAGTGGTTCAGTCTCTGTGAGCATCCATGGGCCCCAACCAGTTGGCATTGTAGGTATTCTTGTGATGTCCTTGAATACTCTGGCTCCCTCAATTCTATCCCCAACTCTTCCCTAAGTCTCCCTGAGCTCTACCTGATGTTTGGCTGTGGGTCTTTGCGACTGTTTCCATCAGCTGCTGGATGAAGTCTCTCAGATGACAGTTGTGGTAGGCTTCTGTCTGCAAAAATAACAGAGTATCATTAATAGTGTCAGGGGCTGGCTCTCTCTCCCATGGAGTAGGTCTCAAGTCGTTGGTTGGCTATTCCCTCTTCTCATAGGCAGAACAAACTTTGGGTCAACAAAGGTTTGTGGGTGAGTTGATGTCCCCTTCCTCCCACTGGAAGTCTTGCCTGGCTACAGGAGGTGACCACTTCAGTCTCTGTATCCTCTGCTGGTAGAAATCTCAGCTAGGTCAGCCCCACATATTCTCCATAGCCTCCCCTATCCCAGGTCTCGCAGCTGAACCCAGAGATGCCCCCGCCAATTTCCATTCTCTCTCCCAATGCTTTCCACTCTCCTTCCCTACACACCTGATTGACATCCCCGTACCCCTCTTCACATCCTCTCCCACCCAGTTCCTTCTCTCCATCCACCTATGATGACTATTTTGTTTTCATTTCTGAATGAGATTCACAATCCTCCTTTGAGCCCTCTTATTATCCAGGTTTTGGGGGGTCTATGGATTGTAGCATGGTTATCCTGCACTTTATGGATAATGTCTAATTATAAGTGAGTGCATATCATTCCTGTCTTTCTGGGTCTGTGTTACCTCACTCAGGATGATATTCTCAAGTTCCATCCATTAATCTGCAAATTTCAGGATGTCTTTGTTTTTAATAGCATTGTGTAGATGTACCACATTTTCTTTATCCATTCTTCAGTTGAGGGACAACTGTATGTTCTTTTGTATTTTGGTGAAATGTTCTGTAGGTATCTATTTAGATCCATTTGATTCATAACATCTGTTAGCTTCATTATTTCTGTGTTTAGTTTCTGTCTCAATGATCTGGCCATTGGTGTGAGTGGGGTATTGAAGTCTCCCACTATTGGGTTCAATGTGTGATTTAAGCTTTAGTAATGTTTCTTTCACAAATGTGCCCTTGTATTTGAGGCACTACTATGTAGTGAGAGATTTTTCTTTTCTGGCCCAATCTATCTGGTATTCTGCAAGCTTCTTATATGTTTATAGGCATCTCTTTCTTTAGGTTGGGAAAGTTTTCTTCTATGATTTTGTTGAAAATATTTTCTGGGCCTTGGAACTGGGAGTCCTCTGCTGCTTCTATTCCTAATATTCTTAGGCTTGGTTTTTTTTTCAGGGTGTCCCAGATTTCTTGGATATTTTGTGTCAGGAACTTTTTAGACATAGCATTTTCTTTGATTGATGTATTGATTTCTTCAATCATATCTTCTATGACTGAGATTCTCGCTTCTATCTCCTGTATTCTGTTCCTGATGTTTGTGTCTGTACTTCTTGTTCTCTTTCCTAGGTTTTCTATCTCCAGGATTCCTCGTTTATGTTTTCTTTGTTGCTTCTATTTCCATTTTCAAGTCTTGAACAGTTTTATTCATTTCTGTTACCTGTTTGATTTTACTTTCCTGTATTTCTTTAAGGGATATATTCATTTCCTTTTTAAAGCCTTCTGTAGTCCTTATAAGGTTGGATTTAATGTTATCTTCTTGAGATTTGGCTGTGTTAGGATATCCAGGGCTTGCTATTGTAGGTTAGCTGGGCACTGGTGGTGCCATATTTTTCTGGCTCTTGTTGGTTCTGTTCTTATGCTGTCCTTTAGTCATCTTGTTATCTCTGGTATTGGGTGGGAATTCCTGATGCTGACAGGACTCCTCTAGGAGGCAGAAAGAGCCCTGGGCCTGGCTGTGGAGCTCAGAGAACACTGCTCACCTCTGCTTGTTGTGCCTCAGGTGGTACTGAATGTTCTGGAGTCCCACAGGTCTCCTTGGGAAGAGAAGCCATCATCATCCATGGGCCTGATGATGCAGTTTAGGGGTTCAGAGCACAGCTTACCTCTGACCCAGCAGGTAGGGGGCTGGTGGGGAGGGGTCTAACCTGGATGTTCCTGGGAACTTGCAAGCCTCCTCAGGAGGGACAAACACGGAGCTAGGGTTGAAGGAACATCCAGCTCACCTCCTCTGACTGTGCTCCAGGTTAAGCCAGAAGCAGGAGATAGAAGGTGCTTCTAGCCTAGATGTTCCTGGGGCCTGGTAAGCCTGCTCAGGAGGAAAGGCTATGGAGCTCAGGGACAGCATAACAATAACCTCTGCTGGCTCTGCCCCAGGTGAACCTGACATACTCTACTCTTGATATGATCAAATCAAGACACTGCCTTTGCATATATTCTATTTCTCTCCTCTACATGGCACCAGATCTTTAAGGAAAGAGATCCTGTGTTACATGCCTTACTACTCCCAGGCTGGAGTAGTAATGGTGTAATCACCATCTTTTAAATGGATGAATGAATCTTTAACTTCCTTCTATTGAGAAGTTGACTCCCTCAGAGAAACGGTTAGAAAGATGGATGACCAGGAACACTGGAAACACAGTGCAAGAGATGGTATAAGAAGCTCACATAGACTGGAGTATACACACATGTGCCTCTTTCTCTAGTAGGAATGTAAAGTCAGAAACAGACAGGTAGGATTAATGTAATACTAAACAATAAACAGAATAGTACCACTAATCACCAAATTACATGCGTCATCGTAAGGCCCAGGTTCTGAGGATTTTAGTATCAGAAGTCATAAACTATATCAAACAGAGCAGTGTAGAGGGCCAGCAAGATGGCTCAGTGGGTAAAAATTTTGCTGCCTGATGACTTGAGGCCAATATTCAGAACCCACACGGTTAAAAGAGAAAACCAATTGCCTCAAGTTGTCCTTTGGCTGCCACAGTGCATCTGCTTACCTATTTTAGAAATGAGGAAACCAGTTCCAGAATCAAGAAGCTATTTTTTTGTCTGACTCAAAAGCCAATGCTCTTTTTCCATTTTGTTGTGTTACAGATTGAACCAGCACCTTGTGCATTCCAGGCAACTTCCCTATCACTGAGTGACATCCTCAGACACTAGGATTGTTTGTTTTTGTTTGTTTTTGAAAAAAGGTTTTGTATATCCCAGGGTGGCATCAAATTTACCACATAACCAAGAATCACCTTGGTCTTCTGATACTCCTGCTGTCACCTAAGTTCTAGAATTATGAGCATCACCATCACCTCTGTTCTCATACAGTGCTAGGGCTCAACTCCAGGACCTCAACCCTGGGGCCTTCGACACTGAAAACACTCTACCAACTTAATTATCTGTCCAACCCCTAGACTTTGTTTTGTCCTGTTTTGTTTTTTAGATAAGGTCTCTTCAGTGTACCCCAAGCTAGCTTCCAGTGTAGTCCAGAATGGCTAGTCTTGAGTCCACTTCAGACCTATCTCAAAATCTTCCTGCCTCTGACTCCCATGTGCTGGTTTTTTAGGCATTCTCTATTGTATCTGGCCCAAAGTCCATCTTGAATTGCTCACTGCTATCTCAAGCTCAATGGCACCAGTCTCCAGAAAATGTCAACACCCCAAGAATCAGGAATTATTGGCCTTCATCAATATTGGCCTGTCACTTCTCATTATTCATGTAAAGAGAGAGAACATTGACAATTTCCTTCCTCAACAAATAGCTGTGAGACAAAGATGAAATAAAGCGTGTCTTTCCACTAACAATGTTACAGACAATAGGGACTTCCCACATGGTCTAGGCAACATGCTCATCAGAAATACACAAAGGCCCCTAACTTTAGCATGTTTCAGTCTAGCTAAGGAGGCCAGAGACCAATGAATGTTTGACAATGCTTTCCTACTAAGGGTTGGCCATGCTAATGGCTTATGACCAACAAGTAGAACAAGGACAGACAGGTAAGACTCTAAACACCATTAAGTAAATAATAATATAATAAGGAATTAGTCTATTACAATTCAAGTTAATATACTTTGAAAGTAAAACATTCCAAGAAAATATTTTTAGAATCTTAAAAACAAAGGTCATTTTTTTTACTGTTCATGAGATCATTTCCTGCATCTATTCCAAAAACTTACATGTAGAAATTCCATAACATTTAAAAAATGATACTGACTTGTGAGATTAAAAGCAACTGCAGCCATCTTTTCTTTGTCCTCCCCATAATCAAGAGATCAGCCATAAGACTGAGGAGGGGATCACCACTACTTTGATTAACCTTCATTCGACACTCGAGGAAGCTGTGATTCTAAGAGATAAGGCAGCTTGCCAAAGCACTTCCTGGTGTCACGGCCCAGGCGGGGTCTGTATGTTTTGATAGCTATATTGGTATGTTTTCCATGTACTCCTTGGTGCCAAACTGGCTGTTTGTTCCTGCCAAACACACATCTACTTCTAGATGGTTGAGGATACGAGGGGGCTTCTGTCACTGTCTTGGGCTCAAATAGACAGAACCTGTCTTGATTTCTGCCATTTGTTCTCCAGCTGCAGATACCACCACTGTTACCTGAACCACAGGTATGTGTGCATGTGCATACACACACAAACAAGTCATTATAATCATGCAAACATCAAAATCACATTTCAAGCCAAAGGATAACATTTAGGTTTCTGGAAATACAACATAGACATGAGAGCTTGAAGTTTTCATGCTGAAAATACTTAGGTTAAGTATGAAGTCACCCTTTCACACTAATAAAGGCATTTTAAAAATCAAGTTACAGAGCTGGTGAAAGGGCTGGTGGCTCAGCCACCTGCCCCCAAGTCTGACAACCCAAGTTCAGTCCAAAGGACCCACATAGAAGGAGTGAATCAGCTTCAAAGACTTGTCCTCTGACCTCAGCATGTGTGCCCTGGCACAATATGCCCACATACACACAAAAATAAGTATTTAATTGTAATGGTTTGTATATGCTCAGCCCAGGAAGTGGCACTATTAGAAGGTGTGTCCTTGTTGGAGTAGGTGTGTCACTGTGTGTGCAGGCTTTAAGACCCTCATTCTAGTTGCCTGGAAGTCAGTATTCTGCTAGCAGCCTTCAGATGAAGATGTAGAAGTCTCAGTTCCTCCTGCACCATCCCTGCCTTGATGTTGCCATGCTCCTGCCTTGATGATAAGGGATTGAACCTCGAACCTGTAAGCCAGCCCCAATTAAATGTTGTCCTTATAAGACTTGCCTTGGTCATGGTGTCTGTACACAGCAGTAAAACTCTAACTAAGACATTAATAAAAAAGAATGTTAATCAAATTATGTCACGAAAGTGTAAATATAAAAAAGAATGGGGTAACTTATCTGAAACTGGAAACAATGAGTCATCTTGATGCAAGAAAGCACCTACTGCTTCCAGATGCACAGGCACACAAAGAGTGATAAACCAAGAGTCAAGGATCAGATCTCAACCCTCCATGCCACCTGCTCCAGGCCATGGCAGCCTGTAGCTTCCCAGGAAGCTCAGGGGAAAGGAAGGAGCAAGGACAAAGAAACTTCGCAGTTAGGGTAAGGGAGAGCATGGTTGGCTGCTCTTGTGTTCCATAAGAAGCTGTCCTATTGTAAATTCAGTCTATTGGTGGCACAGAAAAACCAGAAGCCAGGAGTTTTACTCTCCGAAGATACTGGCAACAGCAGGTACAGTTCCTCTCAGGGGGTCAGAACCTCCATCCATCTTTATACCCTGAAGATCCCAAAAGAAGATTCTATTTTTCAACTCCCCAGAACAAGCTAAGGCTTCGATGGTAGCCAGAACAGTGACTGATCATTTGATCTCCTGGAAAAGCACAGCAACTGGAGGTAACCAGACCTAGGCTGGGTGAATTTAGTCATTAATTTGTAGACTTGGCAAGGACAACTGTCATTTTCCACATAAGTAGCTATCTCTTGACGGGAAAGGGAACAATCTAAGATGTGATTATATCCACCCACAGATGTGTTCATCCCTGCACCTTTGAAGTGAGGTTGCATTATGGACTGTGGTTGTTTTGTTATTGTTGGTGGTGGTTTGGTTTAGTTTGATTTGGGTGGTGGTTTGTTTGCTTGCTTGCTTGCTTGATTGCTTGTTTTGCTTTTGTCATGAATCTCATTGTTGTCAAGGCCTGTCTCAAAGTCACAGGCTTGAGTGATCTGTCGACTAGGCCTTTCTAGTAGATACAGGCAGTTGCCACCACAGCAACCTGTTTTGAAGTTATGATATGAAGTGTCTGGGTTTGTTGATACTTTTTATTTTTGTTTTGTTTTCTTTTGTTGTTCTGGGTGCTGCAATTGGAATGAGGGATTCACAAAAGCTGGGTAAGCACTCCACCACTGGGGTACGCCTCTAGCTCCATGATTTGCCTTTGAAATTATATATTCACACACACACACACAGAGAGAAAGAGAGAGAGAAGAGAGAGAGAGAGAGAGAGAGAGAGAGAGAGGAGAGAGAGAGAGACAGAGAGAGAGAGAGATTAGACAAAGAGATTAATATGAATCTCTTGGGAAAAATCATATTTTTATATGTGGTTATAATTTTATTATCTTACATGAGTAATTTTAGGTTTTTCTGTTTGTTTTTCCTTTATCTCCTGAGGAGTAGCTGTGTCCTCTATGAAGTCACATGAGCAGGGACATGTGACTTAGAACTTGTGCTATCCCAGCTTCTCCAGGTATACAGAACTAATATATAGTGTGTGTGTATGAAATATAGCTCATAGCTATTATGCTTGTTGCTGATCCCTGTGACAGGCTGTCTGGAGACCCTGGGATGCTAGTGGCATGGCTCCTTCCAAGTCCCAAGGCTTGAAGGGAAGCAAGAGTAAAACTCTCAGCTGCAGACCAAAAGCCTAAAAGTCCAGGGGATACCAGAGTAAGCCCCAGCATATAGAACCGGAGTTCAGAGAACCAGTGTCAGCTGCAGAACTCCCAGGGCATATGCAAGCGACTTCTGCATTGTGTTCTCTCTACATGCATTCTGCACCATCCAACTAGATAGTGTTATGGATTGAATGGGACATGTCTCCCTCTTCTCCCCAGGCTGGACATGCTCTTTTAGAAGACTCTGGAACCTGGAGGGCAAGGGGAGACCAATGAGATTGGGCCATGTGGATGCTATAGATTAGCACTTGGTACTGACCATTCTTTCTGATTCCTGGTCCACCATGTGGTACACAGCCTCCTCCATAGGCCCACATCACCATGCCTTTCCTGCTATGATGAACTGAACCTTGAGCCAAAATAAGCCTTTCTTCCCTTATCTCTGTTTCTGTCAGCAGTCTGTTTCTCCTGTGATCACAGCGATGCTGCAGCACATTCCTATGCTGAGGGTGGATATGCCTCAGTTAGCTCACAACCATCATAGCCTCTTTGGAACACTCTCCATGCAGGTACATCCTCATCCAGTGAAGTCAACACCTAAAAAACGAACACCTTCCAGAGTTCAATGACATCTGTCCTGCCAAGAGCCCTCAAACGGGTCTGTTGGTCCCATGTGAGTGAGCACATAACAGCAATGGAGACTTGGCTACAACCTCTTTGTCAATACTCAGAGCGACCTGTTTTCCTGAGATAGGACAAGAGGATGAATAGAATCTACTCTGCAGCTACCCACTATCCCCTCAACCCCTAGGCATGACCTTCAGTGGGAGCTCCCAGGTCTCCGAAGACAACAGTACCTTTGTAAACTACAAAGTCATAATTTTAAATACCAATTTTTAGAAAATTAGCCACTAAATAGACAGGCTGGCCTGAACTCACAGAAATCTACCTGCCTCTGCCTCCTAAGTGCTGGGGTGAAAGGCACACATCATCACTGTCCAGCTAAGCCTATAACATTTTTTAAAGCAACACATTACATTGTCATTGAACACAAAGGAAATATAAGTTGACTATAGAAAATTTAGAGAACTTAACCCTCTGACCAAAGCAAGGCAACTTACCTCATTTTTCTTTCCTTGACTTGGCTCTGGAGGAGCAAAGGAAATATGGGGGAGAGACATTTAGAACTTATGAATAGAAAGAATATCGTGCTTCCCTGATGATTCAGATGCAAGCAGTACATGGAGTCTCCTGTCACAGAGGACACACTATGAGACCAGAGATGCTACTCTTTGTAAAGTGTCAACTACCTTCCAAGAGAGTCCTAAAGGAAACAGCGTTTTAAAAAAAGTGCACGGTAGTTCATTCCTGACACCTAGCACTGGGAAGTGAAAACGGAAACACCAGGATTTCAAGAGCATCGTCAGCTACACAGAGAGCTTGCCAGCTAATGTCCTAAGGGACAGCATCTCAAACACAAAGTGTATAAAGGGCTGTGCACAGGGCTCAGTGGCAGAGTACCTGCCTAACATGCACAAGGCTCTGAGGTCAGGCTCTAAAGAATGAGAAAAAGTTCAATTTAAATATATTCTTTAATCATTTCATCTTGACCCAACAGCTCAGGAAATTTCTCTGTGAAAATAAGTAGTTAAGTCCTGGATGGTTTTTGCAATACTGTTTGCAACATGAAAAAAATACAGAGGCAATATTTAGATATTAAAATAACAAATGATATTCCTATAGTACACTATACTATGAAGGCATTAGTGTAATATTGGAAATCAGTTGCTTTCTTGACGTGAAAGGATATGGAGAACTTGACAACAGGTGTCAAGGCTTCAAAGAAACCTTGTACACTAACTCATTTCTAGAAGTTCACTGCCACACAAAAATCAAACAGGCTCAAGGTGTTCAACACAGTGGTGGATACTACATCAAAACCCCAGCAAAATGAAAGACAGTGGACAGACTGGCTAAGTGTACTGTGCTACCCCTACTCAGTAGAGCCAGACAAGCTGGGAGTTACACTTGTAGCTTATCTCTAGCACATAGTAAGCTAAAATACACTATTAGGTAGTGAGTGTTCAATTCTACCTTTGGAAAAAAATCTATAGAAAATGTGCTTTCTTTACAAGCAGTCTTGGGTTCTCTTTAGAGGTTGCGTTGACTAGAGGAGACCCACTTACACCGCTGGGACAGTCCACTTCACTCAAAGTCTACCAAGTTAATTCTTGAAACTCAAGTCTACAAGTCTAAAAGCTAATCTAAAACATGCTGCTCATAGGTGCATCATGAATATTTGACACACAGCTGGGCACTCTGCTGCCCAGCCAATTTGGTGAACGAAATTAACGATCACAAGGTATAAGGATACGAATACATATACATGCACACATGTCACATGTATACAGATGAGGACAAGAAAAACACACAAAGAAAAACAAGGTCATAGTAAACACTGAATCTAGAATGGCAGCCATTTGAGTTGAAGGCCGTCTGGGAAAGTCAATATGATCTGAGTCCTACTCTCCTTTCAGACAGCGTGTTCCTTATCTAAAACTAATGAGATACATATGAACACATATGGCCACAGCTGGACCAATGGGAAGTGTGCACGTAAGGGACTGACTGTGTGCACATGAGGTCATATGAATGCCACAGCTGGGCCAATGGGAAGTGTGCACGTAAGGGACTGACTGTGTGCACATGAGGTCATATGAATGCCACAGCTGGACCAATGGGAAGTGTGCACGTAAAGCACTGACTGTGTGCACATGAGGTCCCAGATTACTTCCTTCTACCTTTATACTTTAATTTTCAACATCTTTTAGGTTCCTACAACAACTATGTTTCTTCTGTGATACATGCTGACGCCTTTGAAGAGCTCCAGGGGACAACATGGGGTGCTTATCAGCTAAACACTAAAGCTCAGTATCTAGAACTGGAGTCAGTGCCCCCACCAGGCCAGAAAGGCTGCTGTTTTTATTTCACAGGGGAAAGAACGTTCATCCTTGGAGTTCTCACTTTTTATTTTTACTTACATATTTGAATGCGCAGCCAGCCTAGAGCTTGTCTGAGTGCTCCTGTTCCTTCCTTTCCTGTCACTATTTTTATCACATATAGTGTCCCCTTCATTCCTATGTGTGAAGGTAGCTGCTTAGTGACTCTGATTTCTCATTCACTGAAAACCAGCACGTTCCTTCCCCCTCCGCAGCCTCTGCCTTCCTTAGAGCCCCACCCACTAACCTACATCTTCCTGCAATTCCAGAAGAGCCATAAATCAATGCTCCATGTGTGCCACAGTGACATTCACGTTGTCCCCTGTCCCCGTCAGACTTTCTCATGCTTCTTCTCTTTACAATTCCCTGCCTTCCAGCTCTCAGGACCTTAGACCTAGGCTTATTTTAGGGACTGACTTCATGGCTGCAGGGGAGAGGCTTAGTTTACCTCTCATTCACCCTTGGCTCAGTGAGTTTAGCATTAACCAACTGGGCGTGAGGAGGCTCTCTGGAGTTCATACCTCATACATGGGCCCCCAGAGCCCCTTGTGAGGCTGTATTCTGGTTCCTCAACCAGACAGCTTCTTTCGTCCTTCACAGGGACAGATGGTGTGCTCAGTGGGGGAGTCATCCAACAGATGTGAGCAGCTATGTTCAAGATGATGGGGGGAGAAGCAAGGACTTATTTATGCTCCTGGGAAACATCATATGACCCATTTCCATATCCCAGTGTTTACAGAGGCCAGTCTTGTTCTGTCTCCGATCACATATCATATGTTATATGATGTGTGCAATTTCGCAGCTGTATTAAAGGTGGTGGGTTTCCAACTTGCTCCGTACCTCACACCGATTTTTCAAGATGCTGCTTCTGAGAGGACATTGGGTCTTTACAAAAACCACTGTTAACAGTTTGAATCTGAAATGTACCAGCAAGACTCTTGTTTTGAATTTTAGGGACAGTGCAGACTATTTGGGGGGAATTTGGGGCCTGGTTGGGAGAAGCAGCTCACAAGGGATAGAATTTGAAGGTTGTACCCACTTCTGGTCCTAAGTTTCATTTCTGTTTCCTATTCTGTGTCATATGAACAAGTACCACCACACCCACATCCCCATGCCTTCCCCACCACACTCCCCCTCCCTTCCCCACCCCAATAGACTGAAATCTTTCTGAAACAGTGAGCAAAACACCCCCCTTAAGTTGTCACTGTCTGGTAACAAGAAGCTAATTCATTCATGAAGAAAGTTCTGGCCTCTTTCTACACTAAGAAATATATATTTTGTTCTAAGTCTCAATACTATTATACTACTGAAATCTTTGGAATAGAACATATTTCTTTTTTAACTGTGTGTGTGCGTGTGCGTGTGTGCGCATGTATGTGTGTCCATGTGTATGTGTGTATACCTGTGTGTGTTTATCCTGGGTGCATGTATGTGAAAGGGGCACATGGGTACATGCATGTGTCTGTGTGCATGTGTGTGTATTAATGTGTGCATGTGCATATGTGTATGTGTGTATGTGTGGTGTGTGTGTTCATCCTGGGTGCATGTGTGGAGTCCCAAGGTTCACATTGGTTGTATTCTTCTGTCACTTTCATCTCATTTTTTGGGGGGACAGTTCTCTTACTGAACCTGGAGCTGGCCATCTCCACTGGACAGCTCTACAATGAGCCCCGAGGCTGTCTGTGTCCAGTCTCTAGTAGCAGCATTACAGACAAGCACGCTCACAGTGCCGGGCATCTCACAGGGAGCTAGCGATCCTACCGCAGCAGGCATTTACTCATTCAAACACCTCCCTAGACCCTGGAACTCATCAGCTCAGGAGTCATCTTAACTCTCTAACAGGAGGAAGGATGCTCTCTTTAATCCTTCATCCACATCCTCCTCCTCCCATTCCATAACTTCTTCTCCATGTAAGATCTAGCCCTGCACTGAGTTCAGTCTTCAGATCTTGTGATGCATTATTTGGCCCTCAAAGCTATTTGGGAAAACCGAATGACAAATCCATTGCATAGTGTTACACTAGCTGATCTTCACCAAGGCCAACCTATTTCCCTTGTCCTTCACCCCAGGTGTGATCTGGAACTCCCACTGATGGTTAAATGTGTGGCTTTACTTCTTTGTCTGCCCAACACCCAAGCCTGGCAGTCAAACCTCCCATTCTTATGTTCCTTGTTCTTTGTTGATTGGCCCTTCCTTCCTCTGTAGCAGAAGCTTTGGAGACAGGAAAAATCACAGCTTCCTGCTTTGCCTGTTTATTATGTTTAATTAACTTCTCTATGGTGAGTTCTATGTTTACTGGCTAGTATGATATCCATCTTTGAAAGCAGTCTCCAGCCATGGTTGATTCTGAAATATTTATAATATTATATCTAGTTTCTGTGATCTCTCTCTGTCTCTGTTTCTCTCTGTCTGTCTCTGTCTCTGTCTCTCTCTCAAACACACAAAACACACACACACACACACACACACACACACACACACCCTCCTCTTTTACCCAGAAACAACTCACCAAGTGGTGGTAGGTTGTGAATCTTTGCACACAAAAACAAGTGTATAAACCAAAAGAGAAAACTATGGTGGCTGAGTTTCAGTTTAGCCATAATAAAAACATTGGCTCTAATACACTACAAGCTGTCATGATTTTAGGGGCTCTCATTTGGTATGAAATAAGTTATTGGCCAGAGAAACCACAGATGCTAGGATGTTGGTTTTTGTGGTGGGGAGGGATATGGATGTGGATGAATTCATCCATGAGGGTCCATGTAAAGACTGGAGGTTGACATCAAGGTGTTTCTTTAACCACTTCTCCATCCTATTTATCTTTTAAACAATGTCTCTCACTAACCTCGAGTTTGCCATTTCAGCTAGACTGACTAGTCAGCAAGTCCCCAAGATCTGCCTGTTCCCACTCCTCAGTGATTGGGATATAGATTTTTTAAAACATGGAAGATGGAGATCCAAATTCATGTCCACATGCCTATATGGTGGGCACTTTCCCAATGAGCCCCCTCTCCTGTCCAAGAGCCTAGTTTTGTGGCTGTACATCTGCCTTGTGTTTGCCTTGCCTCACAGGAGTCTGGTCTCCTGGGATATGCTTCTTACTGTGAAATCAATCGTAGTCACGGACTTGAGGAACTAACAGTGCACCAGCCGCAAGCGCATCAGCAGCAGCATCCACAAGCAGCACAGCAAGCAGCATCCAGCAAGCAGCATCCAGCAAGCAGCACATCCAGCAAGCAGCACCAGCAAGCAGCACCCGCAAGCGCACCCAGCAAGCAGCACCCAGCAAGCAGCATCAGCAAGCAGCATCCAGAAGCATTATCATGACCACCTACTATTTCCGATCTCTATGTTGGCCGGGTTCTTTTGACTTTAAGTATAAGGCATTTAATTCAAAATGACCCAAAGAAAAAGAAAAGGAAACTATTGAATTACATGTAGAGAAATCCCAGAAAGGAGAAGCTTCAGAAGTTGGTTGGATTCAAGGGCAGGGCTCCCACTTTCTACCTCTTCTGCTTGAAGTCCAGGCTTAAGTTCTTACCTCATGGAAGGAAGATGCTGCCAACAGCTGCTGGCTTTATCCTCTGTCTCATTAATTCCAGTTGGAAAAGCTGCTCTCTCTCAAAAGGTTTTCTTTTAAGGTTTGGAATTAAGGCTTATCATCTGAATAGCTCCACTCTGCCCCTCAGAGAGAGTTAGTTGCCAGTGTGCCTTGTGTACAGCACAATGTGACATCAGCCAGTGTTGCTATCATTCCTCCTCCATTTGATAACAGTCAAAGTATCTTCCTAAATAATCTACTCCTCCTTTAGTTTATGAGACTTAGGCTTGGTCCAAAGGTGAAAATTAGCATGTTCATCTCTAGCTCTATTTAGAATGGATGTCAGGTTTAGCTCAGGTCTGGACAATGGTACCTGCCTAACTGAGGAGGAGGACTTGAGATGTGTGTGTGCACATACACACACACACACACACACACACACACACACACAATGCACCCACATCACCACAAATACAAATACAAATCAAATATAAAATACATCTTGGAGCTGGAGAGATGGCTCAGCAGTTCAGAGCACTTCTAGAAGACACAAGCTGGTTCCTCACTATACAACTGCATGGAACTTCCAATTCCAGGACACCCAACATCCTTCTCTAGACTCTGCCGACAGTCACACATGTGACATGCATAGACACCAACACAACACACACATACACACACACACACACACACACACATATTGTCAAAAATTTAAATCAATCTTTAGGGGGGAAAAGCAGGCGCAATGATGCAGACGTCCTGGGAGGTGGGATGAGCTCAAAACGAGGCTGTTGTCTTGACTTTTCCTATCTGAACTTTGGATTCATGGTCAGAGATACATGAACACTTGTCAGTTTATTGATTCCTGCAGGGTAGCAAAACTATAGTATATGTAGAATATTGAGAAGGACATGTTGTATTCACTGTAAGCTGGGATTTTTATCTCCACTTCAGCTCATGAGGTTTTGTTTGGGCTGTGTTGTCACAGTACTGGAGATTGAACCTGCCCTCTGGCACTCTAGCCAAGGGCTGTCATCACCAGAGAGTGACAGCTACCCACCATCTCCTTGTGCCAAACTTTTTTATTAGTACTAAAAAGATGATAATGAGCTGTACAAAATCCCTGCTCTCGATACTTTAATGGAGGTAATGTTAGCAGACTGACATTACCTGTCATTACAAGAAGATGAACAAATAAGCACTATCAGGGTCCTGGGAGATGACTTGGCCAGTAAAGTATCCACCCTGCAAGCATGAAGACTCGAGATCAGATCCCAGGCATCCATGTTACAGCCAGGTACAGTGCCTTTTAACCCTGGCACTGGAGTACAAAAACAGGGAGATCTGTGCTCATTGGTCAGCCAACCAATCAAGCTGGATCAACAGCCTTCAGGTTCACTGGTACACACACACACACACACACACTCACAAGTGTGCACACACACAGAGGCGTACATGCTTAACATGAGAGTGCACATAATAAAAGTGGAGTGATTGAGAGAGATACCAAACATCTTTCCCACTGGCACATGCAAAACACATGCACACACTCACACAAACTTGAATGCTATTATTAATTGTTTGTTGCTGTTATTAATGTAATTTCATTATTATTATATAGTCAGCTCAGAACAACAGGTATTTAGAAGATGACAGCAAAAACAAAGTAATCACAGGGATCCTAAGGAAGGGGGTATGTGCTCATGTGTGCAGGCGCACCTGTACGTTCAGGTGCTGGTGCAGCTAGTGCATGGGCTGTCATTCCTCAAGCAAGACCCAGCTTGTTTTGTAAGAGAGTCTCCCATAGGCCTGGAACTCACCAACTAGGCTAGACTGTTTGCCCAGCAAGTTCCATGGATTCACCTGCCTCCACCTCCCCAGGGCTAGAATTATAAGCATGCACATCTCACTCAGCTTTTTATGAGGGATCAGGGATTGAATGCAGGCTCTCTTCTTGCCTAGCAAGCACTTTAATGACTAAGCTATCTCTCTGCCCTCTTTAAGATTATATATACATTGAAATATATTGATCTATATCAACTATATATATGTGTGTGTGTGTGTGTGTGTGTGTGTGTATACATATACACACACACATTATATGTATATGTATGTATATATGAGAACACCTACTGTCCTTCTTCTTTTAAGCTCACCTTGCTGGGGACAGCAAGTCAGAGAAAAAACAAAACCAGGAAGCTCTCCTTGCCTTTCAGAAGCTAGCATTGACCTGAGAAGAACTGCTGAGCAAGGTGGTTCCCCATTGGCACTAGCCCGCAACACTTTTCCCAAAGGTAAAACCTATCGATCACAGAGCTGGGAAGTATCCCAAACACTTCAGTCACTGCGGGTCACGGGAGGGAGAACAGTATGTGGAGACCTGCGGGCACACTAGCAGAGATTCACATTAGCGGCCACATCTATAGTCACAGCGTCTCCCACAAAGCTGCCACCATGCATCCATTCCCAGAATGCTTTACTGCATGGAATGCCTCCCCCTGGCTGGGAAAGAAAGAAAGTCATAGCTTGTCTAGGAAAGAAACACTCTGTTGGAAAACCACAGGATTTACATATAGACGCTGAGTCTGACACAAGAGAAGAAAGTTAGGGTTCACCTAAATATAGAACCCTCCAACAACGACGCCCCCTTACTTTTCATTTATTTAACTAATTATTTTGAGACAGGTTCTCCTGTAGCCCAGACTGATTTCATATTTACCATGTAGCCAAGAATGACCCTGTGTTCTTGATCCTCCCAGGTTCTGGGATTCAAAGCACTCACCACCACATCTAGTTTTATGCAATGGGCATGAACTCCAGGGTTTTCTACATATTAGACAACCATTCTATTAACTGAGCTACATTCATAGCCTTCTCCACTCCTCCCCTCCTTTTTTTAAATGGCTGGCAAAAGAGTTTAGGCTAAAATGCTAAGCCCTTGCATTTCCTATCTTTAGGTACATTCTAATCTAAACTGTAACAGGAATCCCAGCAAACAGTCCTTGTCCCCACCGCACCTCCTAACCTGCACAAGTGCTCCTAATTAGCTATTTGTCAGCAGCTTCTGATTCAGGGCTGGGAGATCTGGGGCAGGGAAATGGAAACAGTGTAACAGCTTTCAGTGTAGACTCGGACAATTAAAATCCCACCACAGGGGCACCAGCGCCAGGAAAAGGTTTGGTAGTACAAATAATCTTAGGCTCAGAAACCTGATGCACAGTTGGAAAGTCAAGGTCTCCGGAAAATCGAGACAGGAAAAAGTTCTGCGTGTAGCTTGCTGCCTTTTGGCACCAGTCTCAAAAACTGAAATAAATACTGCACACTCAAGCGACTTCAAGTAAGTACAGTCATAAGTCATTCTACTCAAACAATGAGCAATTTTAATAAAGCAACAGGAAAAGATCTAGAAGGAAAGAACACTCCTGACTCCCATTGTTCGGCAAACACACCCTCTTGAGGACTTTTTTCCCCCTGCAGTTGCTGAGTGGGTTGTCTGATGGTCGGAACATGAGGAAAAGGTAAAAACAACTTCTTTTATTCCAGTAAAGGATAAGTGTGATTATTTCATTCTTACATAATGGCGGATGCATGATTTGCAAATGAATTTGCTTGTGCAATGGTGCTGAATTTGTGTTTTCGTAGCCTCCCACCCAAGTAACTGGAAAATATCCATGAGATGAGAGAATGCTTCTCTGGGCTGGCTTTCTGTTTGGCGTGGGGACCAGCTTGCAGGGTGCAGAGTACAACTCACTTAACCTCTTTCTGTTACTCGGGGGCATTTGCAAAATCGAATGGGGTGGTAGTCCCTAAACGGTTTTTCTAGGATTAGAAACTAAGTAAACTTCAGTGTTGCTGGAAAGATACACAGGCTTTAAAGGCCAGACTCTCCATGAGAGCTTTGTTACACACACAGGAACAATGATAATGACAAGCCCCAGCACTTTCAAACATCCTTACTTAGGATTGTAGAGTCTTTATTCCAACTTCTTGTTCCTTTAAATGTTCTAGAACTACACAGCAGCATCACACGCACCAGTGGTCTGAGGAATAACGAAACTTAGAAAAATAATGCAGAACAGATGTGTTTGCTCTTGGAAAAATTATTTGAAAACATAATAAACTCCTAAGATATTACCAAAGGACTTCTGTGCTCCTTCCACAGTTTCCCAAACTGCAGCACACCATCAAAATCCAGAAATGGACACTGATGGCAAACTGAGAACTAGCCGCAGACCTCACTGGACCTGAGTTATGAAGACATTTGGACACTGCTGGCAGTGATGAGCCATTTGTTTTCAATTTGTTCTTGGAGGTGACATGCTATAGGCAGCTCGTGATGACCGACATGTATTAGACCTGTGTTATATTTGTGGTAAGTTATTGAGCAGAACTAAATTTTGTAACTCTTTTTCATTATTATTTATAAAAGAGAAACAATATCAAACAAAGAAGTCGGTATGAGGAAATACTCTAGTCCAGCAGGGGCATATATTTAGAATCCCTGGCTGGGAGATGACTTTGGAATTTGGTGAAGTGCTTGCCTTGCAAGTACAAGGACCTGAAATCAGTCCCCAGAACTCATAACAAAGCTGTGTGGTGGCGTGTCCTGAGGGAGGCAGACACAGGGATCTCTGAAGCTTTCTGACCAGTCACCTTAGCCAGATGAGTAATTTCCAGATAAAAGTGAGTAGACCCTGTCTCAGAAAACAAGGTGGACCATGTCCTAAAGATAACACCTAAGGATGATGTGTACATGTATCATACATATGCTTGCACGTACCATAGAACATCCCAAATTCAGAATTAACCAGGTGTGTGTGTGTCTGTGTGTGTGTGTGATTCAGAGGCCAGTCTTAGGTGTGGGTCCTTGCCTTCTACCTTGCATGGTCTCTTGGTTTTTCTTGCTCTATACCTTGGGCTAGCTCAATCATGAGCTTCCCCCGACATTCACCTGTCCCTACCTCCCATCTTGCCTTAACAACTTAGGGATCATATAAATGTTAAGGAGTCCAGCTTTTAACATTCAGAATTGTATCCTTACCTCACACAGTAAACACTTTATCCATCGAGCTGGCTCTCCATCTCTCTGTGAGTTATTTTAGTGGCTACATTTCAGCTCTTGGAGAGGTTTCCTTTTAGTCATTCTGTTGACAGTATCCATCCTCCACCCGGGGCCTTCTAGCTGCTCAGTATGCTGTCCTGTAGGCTGGCACCCAAGCAGGAGTTGAGGGCTCAGATTGCTTTTCATTTCTTCCTCTAATCGAGGAGTTGGACACGGAGTAACAGCAAGGTAGCTGTAATGTCAGAGTGAAAGGGAGACAGTGAGGCTGTCCCTAGTAGGTGGGTTTCCTTCTGCCTTCCAGATTATTTGTTACCTGTACAGCTGTACAATTTATACGTATTGTAGCACGGGTCCTAATGGAAACTAGAAAACCATATGGGCATTGGCATCTCCTAGTTTTTGTGTATCATAAGAATTTATTTATAAAGTCAACTGGGCAAACACCATCCTTTAGTCTCTCTCTGGTGCTGTGCCTACCATCACTTAATGAACTATCAATACAGTCACAATAATGAGCCTGTTTCTGGACTCATGTCCTGGAAGTATCTCTAGGTATGCAGGGATTCCTGGAGAAGATTTTCTCAGTGCAGGGGGACCATGAGGGTTTCTGTAGTGCAAGTTGGGATTCATTAGAGGGAAATTGTGGGCATGAGGATTTTATGGGGAAACATATGGACTAGGTTAATAGATAGGGAAGTTACCATACTGATGGAGGTGTTTTTTTGACTAAAGATAGTCTAGAAATTTGGGCAAAATCTTTAACTTTGGAACAGAACTGATTTTTATTAGAATGTTCTAGCTACTGTGTTTGTTTGTTTTTTTTTGTTTGTTTTGTTTATGGGGAAAGGAGTTCACAGTTCCAGGTTATAGTTGATCATAGCAGGGATACACAGTGGCAGAAAATTGAAGGGGTTCATCACATCACACCCATAATCAGGGAACAGAGAACACTGGATGGCATGCACACTCACTCAGCTCACTTTCTCTGCTCTTTCACAGTTCAAACTTCTGCCTAGGGAATGGTGCCACCCACACTGGGCAGATCTTCCTACCTCAATTAACACAATCAAGATAGTCTCCCACAGGCATGCTCATAGGCCAGTGGCTCTCAACCTTTCTAATGCTGTGACCCTTTAATACAGTTCCTCATGTCATGGTGACCCCCAACCATAACATTATTTTCATTGCTACTTCATAACTGTCATTTTGCTACTGCTATGAATCATAATGTAACTTTTCCAACAGTCTTAGGTGTACCCTGTGAAAGGATTGTTCAACCCAAAAGGGGTCATGGCCCACAAGTTGAGACCCTGTGTCATAGGTCAACCTAGATTTCTCCACCCCAGCCCTTCAGCCTTCCTTCCCAGATGATTCTTGATTGTCAAGTTGGCCATTCTAACTAGCCACCACAGCCACTGCCCAGCTACATGCTTTGGATGGGGTTCCTTAGCTTTCTCTACCTTTCATGTTTCAGGTTCATTCTATGAAAATAGAATGTCTCCTCTTTTGATGTGCTGAGACAAGGTCTCCCTGTGTCTCAGCCTAACCTTGGATGTGAGTATCTTGAGTACTGGTATCACAAGCATATGACACCATGACAAACCAATCCCAGGCTGTGACAAAGAGTCTCTCAGGTACTAGACTTTTCATCTCTTGGGTCCCTTCTGTCCCCTTCTTGTAAAATTTAGTATTAGCCAGCCTGCTCTCCCGTCGTGGATATCCACTCTAGATAGCTGCCTCGAGTGGTCATGCTTCACCGCCCTACAAGTGGTGTCTGAGCACCCTGATCTGCTTTCAGTAAAAATCCTCCTGGATAACTTTAGCTGGATCCCTATCCTCGGTGCTTCATCTTGGTAATTGTCACCATAGGAGACACACACACACACACACACACACACACACACACACACAAGTGCTCCTTATTTATAAACGATTGTTTATCCCTGATGAGTCGACAGTGAGCAAAATATATCTCCTCACTATAAAATTCCACTGTAACAGTCCCTATTGCAATGCTCCTAAATAGTCATTGCTGTTGTGTTTAAACAGGCCACTGGATTTTTTTTCTTTAATAAACAAAGGTGGGGAGGGGAGAGATCACCCAGGGCCCCTATCAGTGAAAACCTCTTTACCCCTTCCCTCCTAATGCTATACAAGCAGGATTGAACCAGTGGTGTTGGGCCTTCTGCAGTCAACCTTAGGTATTGTTACCCTTGACCTGTAAGTCTGGCTGTCACATCTACCCTGGGGGAAGTCAGAGGATAGTGGCTTGGACAGCTGCAGGATGAGAGGTCACACCCTAGGCTCAAACGCTTCCGAGGACCCGCAGGTAATCCAGCGTGACGTTGAAGGCCTCCGGTCTGCAGGAACAGCTGCAGGGAACAGCAGCCACGGAGCCCAAGGCACGGGGGTCCAGGGGCGCCGGGGACTCCCGCAGCGCGGCGGCCACCAGGTGGCACCACGGGCCCGGGGCCCGTGCGCTCCCGCGGGCGGGGGGCGGGGCAGGAAGAGGTTAAGGCGCCGGCGGAGCGGCCGCGGCGGTCGGGGGAAGCCCGGCGCGGGGCGCGGAGGAGGGAGCGGCCGGCTGCGGGGCCCCGGCCAATCGGGCGGCTGGCCGGGCGCGCGGAGCCACAGCGCCATGGAGGGAGGCGCGGCGCCCGGCCGCCCGTGACTGAGCGTGGCGAGCCCGAGCGGCCCGCGGCGCCCGCGGCGCGGAGATGAGCAGGTCCGCTGCGCTGCTGCTCTGCCTGCTCGGCTGCCACGTTTGGAAGGCGGTCACCAAGACGTCGCGGAGCCCGGCGCGGGAGCCCAAGGTCGGTGGGCGGTGGCGGGGCCGTGGGGGAGACGCTTTTGTGTCGCGCCCGGGCCTGGCGCGGTAGCGGTGGCGGCTGGACCCGGGCCGCATTGTGGCGGAGGCCCAAGCGGCTCGACCTGCACCGCGGTCCCGCAGCCCCCCACGTCGCGATACCCGGGGGGCGGCGCCGCCCCGAGAACACGCTGGGCCCGCGGCGCAGATGCTCCCCGGAGATCTGGGTGGCACCAGCTGCTCTGGCTGCCTCCTAGGTGGCAGCCGCTGGTGACTCTTCGGCTTACTAATGAGATGCTTTCCTTTATGCATGACTCGGACACGCGGCTCCATCGCCCCCTCCCTACCCACCCCCGCCACGGGAGGGAGAAACCTGGGACTAGCTGTCCCCCTCTGCTTCCCTCTCTGGGGTCCCCGGAGCTCCGGTCCTGGAGTCCCAGCGCGAAGGCTGTGCCCGGCCCTTTTGTTGTGGCGGGGAGGGGGTGGCCGCCGCCCCAGGGTGCCCCCTGCGCCCTGGCGACCCTAGGTCTGCTGCTGCAGTTTAGGAAAGTTTCAGGGTCTTCTCCCCCCACTCCCTTATCCTACGTGGTTTTCAGACCTTAAGGGATTTGTTGAACAGCCACAGGGATCATCATGAGAAGAGAGAAAACTGGAACTGGGAAACCCTAATCACTTAAAACCATTTCCATGTCTGTCTGTCGCCAGCTCCTGCCTTTTGTCTAATCTTTGGCCTCTTACAAATCTGCTTTCCAGCTGGACAAGTAACGTGGTCGCCACCAAGAACGGCCACACGCTTTTTTTTTTTTTAAACCTGAATTTATTTGAGGACAACCCTGAAGCTTCCTTGACATGATTTTGTGAGGACAAAGTCAATGTTTCTCTGTTGCCTTTTTCTGAGGAGCGACTAAAGCCAACAGATGAGCATGTGTGAATTCAGCCTAGGGCAATTCTTGCCCAGGTAAATTGGGTTAGTGAGCAGGTCTTCGATGGTCTTCTGTGAGCTCCTGCAGGCACTCAGACCCTTGCCAAGATTCTTGGCAGAAAGGTGTGCCCTGCTAAGTTAGCCCTGGACACTGAATGAGGGAGTGCTCCATCCCAGTATCCTATCACAGGGCCCTGCCTCATCCTTCTTTCCACCCTTTGAAACTTGGGACCAGGGAAGCCTTGACTTCCACCCGATATCCTCTTGATGTCTGTTGACAATCTGAGTTCAGTTAATGATGTTGGAGGTTTTCATGTTCAATGCTTGCTGAATTGCTGGTTGGCATCTTTTAAATACATTGCTGCAACCATAGTTGGCAGGAAAATATGACCATTAGGAATTGGGTGTGAATTTGGTAATGTATGTTATGGAAGGAAGGCATTAACAGGGTACCAAGCGACCCATAAGTCTCAGTAGGAGGGGGATACTTATGACATTAGGTCATCAGTATTGAATGATAGCCTCTTCCATTTATACCCCACTGCTTTTTTAATCAGCCTTTTAAATGAATGATATTTGTGCCTCTAGGCCATTATTTTCAAAGGGCAGGTTGAGTTTTTTGTTTGTTTGTTTTGTACTTGAAACAGAAATACCTGGAAATAATGAATTCATGCATTTATAAAATAGCAAAAGACATGGCTTCAATTGAAAAAAAATATCATGGAAGAAAAAAAAAAACCTTACGGCTTCCGGTCTAAGACTATGTTTTATTAAGATCTTACTGCTAAACCCCCAGACATGGAATTTCCCAGTAAGCAAGAGAGAAATGACCGACCTGTGAGACTATTTATGCCCTGACTAGGTATATCCTCGAGTTTCAGTAGAAGATGGAATATCTTGGGATAGTGTTCCCCTTGGATTTTCTTTCTTGATTTGCTAGTTCCAGTAAGGGTGGATTTTTAAGGTGTCAATCTCAACACGTGTATCGGACGTCTCTGAAACACCACCTGGCACCTGGATTTTGAGCTGGTTGCGTCTGTCACTGAGGAAATGGACAATTTCTCTTGTCATTTGAGGGTACCTTTAAACTTCTGAGTTCTTCAAAGCTTTTAGATAGCTATCATTCTGATAACATGATTTACCAACTCATGTTTTCTCTGCTCTCCGAGATCTGTATACCAGAAAGATTGGTACTATGTTTAACTTCACTATGCATAGGTAAGCCGACCGTGAACTTGCTTGGTACAGATAGTCCTTGCTGAATGGGGGAAAGTTGGCACTGCTGAAGTATATACCACAACGTAGCCCGAGGTCTTTTATCTACCTATATTTTAGGAAGTTTGTATACTTCCTCAGAAAATCCAATTTGTAAGCGCTTTGCTTTTGTTACGGAAATGAGCTTGAGTTATAGTTTAAACAAACCTTGTATAGAAATGGCTTGGCTATTACTTCAAAAAAACTACTGAAATCTCAAACATACAGAAAGCGTCCACTCAAGGATTACTGATCGTTCCCAGGACTCGTCGGTACCTCCTTCAATAAGTGAAACTTTGTTGTGATATCTAGGGAAACTAACATCTGCAAAGTTTCCTTCTATTGCTTGGCCCTTTAAATATTCATGATAAAAAGTAAGGCTTGGCTTACTGGCTGTAGCTGCTTTGAATCTGCAAAGTGACTTGCACAACGCAACCGTTAGTGGCCTTGTGACCAGCTGTGACCGTAAACTCTCTGTTTCATCTGCACTGTACCACAGTTTATAGGATCATTTTGTGGGGATTTTACAGAAGGCATTATTTAACTGTGTTGACTAACGACTTTCCGTGCCTCTTACAAAACCACACTGAGAGGGAATTGATAGAAGATGCTTCTCCGAGGACGAGCTGTGAAGATGGACTCTGGAAGACTGTTGTTTTTAAGCCCTATACCACAGGCCAAGAGAAGGGTCAACATCAGGTGAAGGACTTGGTGCCGAGACTCTTGGCATATGGTCTTTATTTTGTTATTAACTGACAGAAACATATAGCAAATATCAACTTTCCCATAATCTCAGAAAATCTATCATGTGCTGCAACAGTCAAGTGAATGTTTAGCTTTTTCTCTTTCGGAGAGGCCTGGCTTCTACCGAACTTGAACTTTGATTGTCATTATATGTTCAGTTGGAAGACAGAGAAGCAATGTCTGGGGAGGCAGGGGAGCAGGTAACAGGAAGCACAGCCAACAAGACATACATCTTCCTTAGCCTAAGACAATAACATCTAAATACAACTCATGGGCTCACATCTGGGATCATGGACAAGTTGGACTTAGGAAAGCCACTGGGCTTCTAAAGGGAGGGTGTGTGTGTGTGTGTGTGTGTGTGTGTGTGTACATATGTATGTTTGTACGTATTTCTCACCCTTCTCATCTTATAATCTAGTTGAAAAATCAATCAACTAGAAGATATCACTGATGTCTTTTGTATGTAATTAGCCAAGCATTTTAAAGTAAGGTCGAATATACAGGATATAAAGTCTAGTCCGCCATGCTTCTTGGTATTTTAGATGTTACCCACAGTGCGCTTGAGAAGCTGTGCTGATGACATCAGCACCCAACACCTCACTCCATGCTCCCAGACCTGCTAGTTAAGTAGAAGAAGGCCCGTTGGACATAAACTAGGCAGCACTGTCTCGATAGTGAGTTCCAGTCTCAATTTGACACCCCAAATGACAACGAGCACGTCAGGTAAATCTGTCTCGTATTGGATGATCTGTTTGGGAAGGTAGACTGTCAAATATAAGTTTAATATAGTCATTAAATATTTTAAAACCCATTATTTTTCACAAAACATAAAAGTGTGAACAGCCTCCAGTGTGACAACTACGAGGTGGTTTGGAATTGTGGAAAGTAGCCACAGAGTAAGAAAGGTCTGGGCACAGACGCTTGTCAGTAGGTTTGTTAAAGCTGCTGTCTGTCTTGTCTGTCCTGCTTTCCTTTCTCTCCCACAGGACAGGGAACTCTCTGAGTTCAAGGAGGAAGGATTCACCTATTTTCAAGTCAAGTGAGCACCTTTATTTGCTTACTTATTTTCTTGAGTTTAGGATTTGAATAGAAAACAAAGTACTGAATTTATGATGAGAGATTTTTTTTTAATGTCATCCTGGCAGAACTGGAGAAGAGACACCAGACACTTTGATTAAATCTACCCTGCATCTCTCGGGTGACTTACATCAGTAAGGCTTCCAATTTCAAAATCAGGACGAGCTGTCTTGTCTCAGTGGACAGCGGTTGTGCTCTGGCCGTTCATTTGCACCACTATACTGTCACGATAGAGTCTGATAGAAGCATTTCCTAATGGAAATTTGTCTCACTGAAGAAATTAACCCGTCTGTGCGTTGTGTCTTTATATTTTCTTAGTAGTAACATTTGCTATTTTGTCATTTAGATATTGATTGTTGTTACTGTTTTAGTAATTTAGATGAGGGCTTGGCTGGGTCATTGATTACAGTTTCTTATCAGTAAACTTTTAGAGGGTGGACTTATAAAATTTCGAGCCAGAGAAGGTGTCCAGGGGCTCCTGTGGTTAGGTGGACCCTCAGGCTAATCTACAATCTGTGCCCTGTTACCTTTCTTACTGCTTTCTTTTGTTACTTCTGCAGTCCCTTTTCCATTGCATTGTGTCTGTGTGTGTAGTGTATGTATGTACTTGTGTGTGCGCATATGTGTAGAGGCCAAAAGTCAGTATCAGTTGCCTTTTTCGATGGCTTTGGACCTTATTTTTTTTTTTTTGAGGCAGGGTCTCTCGCTGAGCCTGGAAGGCAGTGTTTCAGCTAGACTGGCTGACCCACAAGCCCCTGGAATCTGCCTGTCTCCACCCCTCTGGTTCTGGAGGTACTGACACGTGCTACCATGTCTGGCTTTTTACATTGTTTCTGGGGATCCAGACATCAAGTCCTCATGCTTGTGTGACAGGCACATCACCTACTGAGCTACCTCCTCAACTTCGCCACGACAAATTGTAGAGCCCAGAGATAAGAGGGCAGATGTAAGATGACAGTCCTATAGTCTAGGTTGGATCATGCCTGCTGACTTCCCTGCTACTAGGAATTCCAAAAAAGGAGAAAACTGTGGTGTTAGTTACTACTGAGCCATTGTGACCTAGTACCCGTCAGAATCAACTTAAGTAAAGGGAGGTTTAGGCTGACTCATAATGTCTGGGTAGATATGGCAGAGCCACTCAGTCTGACAGCGAGAATGTGACTTGCTGTTCACATCATGGTAGACCAGGAAAAGGGATGGAAGTAGGGCTGGCCTATGACCTTCAGAGACACCATTGTGACCCACTTCTGTGAAGTCAGGCTCCGCCTCCTCAGGGCTCCCCAGTCTGTCAGATCAGCATGGCTAACTAAGTGACAAGCATTCAAAACATGAACCTGACAGGTCATTTCAGGTTCAAACCAGAATTGCTGAGCATGTGTGTTCTCCGTACTTCTCAGGAATGGTTTGGGGCAGGGGTCTTTAGTACCAGGCGTGGGCGCAGACAAGAAAACCATAAGACTGCTTATGCAATGCCAAAAGCTGTGCTTAGAAGCGCTGCACTTAAAACTGAATTTTTAATTTTTTGGCCTGAGAACTTAGGAGAGTGAGCCTTTTTAAAACAAAAAAAAAATAGCCGTGATTTATTAAATTCTTCTAGTTGTATTTGTGGTATCTCTATCACACTTAGTATTTTATCCATGCATTAGAAACAGGTGCCCTCATAGGAAAAAATAATAGCTATTAGCTAACATGCATTTGAGGCTTGCTATCATGTGAAGTGACTTCATGAGTTAGCGTGTGTGGCACCGGGATTCACCTGTCTCTACCTCCCCAGCTCTGGGGTTACAAGTAGCAAGGAGTATACCCAGATTTTTTTACATGGATTCTGCAGGTTGAACTCAGGGCTTCATGCTTATATAGAAGAACTTTGCCAAGCTGAGCTCCCTCAATGAAGTCTTTTTCTTTAATGAAGACTATATATCATTTTCATTGTATAGAAAAAGAATGTGGGACACAGAGGTGGCAAACTACTTTCTTCAAATCACACAGCAATGAGTAGTACCCACTGTGTCCCCAAGACTGCCCTTGGACTATGTTGTTTTATGACTGGGAGGGTCAAATTTGACTTTGTGCAATCTCGATCATCATACTATTTTGCCAGTGTAAATAAAGTCTCTTAATGGCTCTGAATCTTTATGAAGACAGACAACAGTATCGCCTGTGTGGCCCCTTTTTGACCTTTCGAAAGTGACCTTCAACAGACATTTGCTGAGCATCTCTCAGAACAAAGCTTGGTTCCAGATTTGGAGAAGAGATAAGAAACTCATAAATAACTCTCAGAGGCTCTTGAGGGAGGTCTGAGAGCAGGGTGGGATCGTGGGTCCGGAGAATCTTCTGGCTTGATTTCAAGCCCATTAGAGCTTGGCAAACTGTTTTCATAATAAGAGAAATGTGTTTGAACTCAACTATCGGGAGGTGGAGAATGGGAAGGATGTGGTCCTGCGTAAAACATTCAGGTATGGTTAGGTCCTTGGAGCTTAATGAGATGCCTTCTCTGCAGCACACGGAGAAAACTTTATTTGCTCTCATGTGTCAAATGCTACTTTTATCAGGGTTTGGGGGTACTTGCAAAAGACTTGACTTTTTCTTTCTAAAACAATCTTTCCTTTTCCTTTTGCTTGTACAATGATCTAAGAAATTTACTTTCATAAAAATGATGGTTTTATGCAACTGAAAAAAATTGTTTTCTAACTTGTTTCATGAAAAGGTTTTACAAAAAAAAATGGGAAGAATTTTGTAGTGAGTACTCAAACACACTAGATTCTACCGATGATATGTTACTGAATTTGTTTCATTATTTATCTATTTATTGACACATTCTCACCATCCATTAATTGTGATTTTTTTAAATGCATTTTAGCGATTTATTTATTTATTTTATGTATATGAGTACACCTTGCTCTCTTCAAACACCAAGAAGAGGGCATCAGATCCCATTAAAGATGGTTGTGAGCCTCCATGTGGTTGCTGGGAATTGAACTCAGGAACTCTGGAAGAGCAGTCAGTGCTCTTAATTGTTGAGCCATCTCTCCAGCCCCTTGAATGCATTTTAAACGCGTATCAGTAGTCTTTCCCCCAAATACTTCAGCATGAATATCATTAGTGCTTAGTGTTTCTTTTTTTCTTAGGGAAATTTACATATCAGGAAATATGTAATTTGTGTTAACATTTGCAAACACCTGTGCACCTCAAGTCCCTTTCAAGGTTTTAAATATTCACAGCCCTCCAGGAAGTCTGTCATTCCTTGTCCCAAATAATCCCTGTCCTGTCATTCAAGAGCAACCATAGTTCTGATATTTTTCCTGCCATAGATTATTTTTTTGTTGTTCTTGTTCTCTTCCTAGAACTTTAAATGAATGAAACTGAATAGGATGTATCCCGAAGTCTGCTGTTCATCAGAACGGTTTTGAGGTCTACCCATGTTATAGAGATAGAAACACGTCATTCCTTTCTTTATTGCTAGTTTTCCATTCTGTAACTATTGCAGATTGTTTACTCATTCTTCTACTGATGGAGACTTATACTGATTAGTTTTATGCCAATCTGGTACAAGCTAGAGTCATCTGAAAGGAGGGAACCTCAATTGAGAAAATGACTCCCTAAGATTCATCTGTAAGGCATTTTCTTAATTAGTGATTGATGGGGGTGGGTTCAGCCCATGGTAGGTGGTGCCATCCCTGGGCTGGTGATCCTGGGTTCTACAAGAAAGGTTGAGCAAGACATAAGGAGCAAGCCAGTAAGCAGTACTCCTTCATGACCTCTGCATCAGTTCCTGCCTCCAGGATCCTGCCGAGTTCCTGTCCTGACTTCCTTCAATGATGGACCATAGAAGTTGTAGTAAACCCTTTACTCCCCAACTTGTATTTAGTCATGGTGTTTCCTTGCAGCAGTAGAAACCCTGCCTAAGATAGTACTCAAGTCACTTCTAGCTTTGTCTGTTTTGTTAATATGGTCTGGACAAACATTTTACACAGTTCTTTTGTGCACATAATTTTCATTGCCCTTGAGTCATACTTAGAAGTCATTGGAAGGATGGCTCAGTTTCTAAAGTTCTTGCCAAGGACCTGAGTTTGGTCCCCAGAACCAACATAAAAATGTATGTAATATAATGCCAGAGCTGGGGAGGTGGGACAGGATGCTCTCTGGGGCTTGTTGGCCAACCAGCCTGGACCAGCTGGAGAGCTCCAGCCCAGGGAGAGACCCTGATCTAAGAGAGCAGATGATGTTCCCTGGATGACACCCAAAGTTGTCCCCCAGGCCTTCACACACAATCGTGCAGACACACACACCACAGCATACACACAGCAACACACACACACATCGCCACACACTGCCACTGGAATGTTTGTAAACTAAAATCACTTTTCAATAGAGTAGGCAAATATTTAGTTGCATAAGAAAGTCCTAGAACCTTTTAAATTTTGGTTTTATTTTTCTATTTTCTCATTTAAAAGTATACAGAATATTGTCTTGTTTCATTCTCTAAATATTTGCTTTTGCTCATCATCTTAATTTTAGCTATTTAAAAGACAGGTTTCTTTATGTATGTGTTTGATGAAAATATACATAGCATATATGTTTTATCTTCCAGATGTTGCTTGAGTTTTTGATGTGTTGAAACGTTTTTAGAAACCAAAACTGAAGCTTAGATAATATATTTACTTTTATTGTCAATGACATTGAAGGTAAATGTTTTTCCCCTTTGGTAATTAATTAGTTCTACAATGCCATCAAATTATTTAGGTTAATTATCTTGTCTGATCATGTAGAATCACTTATCACACACCTGTCGGGTAAGCTGTTGTGTATGCACAACACGTATAATGAGCATGTGTGCACATGCATGTGTGTGTGTGCACTTGCGTGTGACCTCATCTGGGATGGAGAGGGAGTGGAACAGAGACAATTTGTAAGCTGTTTCAATGCCATTTTCTTTCTTAAAGACACATGCCACCTACGGATGTCTAGTCCCTCCACTCAAAAGGAACCAAGATAGCTTGCTTAAGGATTTTTTGCCATTATTTGGGTTCTTCATGAGTGCTGTGAGTCAGCTCTTTAAAATAGTTTAGTAGCTTTTAAAGGTTAAGATAATGGAGTTCTAAATGTATCCAGAGGGGAAGCAGAAGGCTTGACAGTGTTGAGGGACCAGGAGATGGTGTGCTTTGTCTGCTGGTAGTTCCATGGCACAAGTATGAGTCCAGTGGCAGCCCCTGGCATTGAGCCAAAGTTAAGGGATCAGAGCAAGCCTGACATCCTGGTAGTGTCCCCCGGAGGGAAAAGTCTGGAGAAGAAACTTGATGACAGGCTCAGGTTTCTCTGGGCCTCTCCCTGAGACTTAGAGCACACTGCTGATAGGTGCATTGCCTCAAAAACTGCACCCTCCCCACTTGCAAGCATAGCCCTACTTCTGCTTGGGAGAGCAGAGGGGGAACCAGGAGCGCAGCGTGATATGGACGGGTTACTGCAGTAGAATTGTGATCACACATGTGCCATCGTGTCAGGTGAAGATGTGGGGACCCTTGAGCCATCGCTTACCTGCTCAGCATGACACAAGACTGTCCCTGTCCCAGGGGCTTTTACAAAGACAATTCACAGAGTGGATCACATTAATTGAGTCACCATCTATATACATGGCTTTCAGATGAGCCACACCTGGCCAGATGTGAAGAGCCACCCATATTTGGATTATGGAAGATGCTGGCATCACCTCGCTCTCTTTGCTTTTTTCTAATTGCTTGGGTCTTTCCCAACTTTTCTGTTTGTGAGCTTCCTAATTATAGAAATTGCATAAGAAAAGAGCTCTGTGCATGGGGCTGTGTGCACTGTTCTTCAGGTGGGGCTATTGCTCAATGCCTTTTGTCTGGCTTCTTTGGACGTTGCATAGACAGGTAGGATTAGTAGTGTAAATAGTCCTCTGGTGTTTGTTATTAAGCAGAGCATTGAGGTGTTTCTTTTCAAGCACAGCCCAGTTTCCTGCTTCAGTGCTCCAGAGGCATGGCCTTTGGCTCCTTTCTCCCTGTGCAGTCCTAGTCCCCTCTGGGATTTAAAGTGGCAGGAAATCCTGTCCTGGAGGCTGCTGATCAGTCTGACATCATTATACATGTGCTTGCTTCTAACCCATTCCCCTCCAACACTGCCCTGTTGCCCACCCCTAGCCAGCTCCCTTCCCCAGTCTCCCTTACACTTCATTTCAGTGCTCTTCTATTCCCCTTGCTTAAGACCTCTTCCTCCCTCTCTTGATCGCTTTCTAGTTTCATGACCTATACACACACATCATATATGTGTGTGTCTATATATACACATATACACTATATATACACATATACACTATATATATATATATATATATATATATACACACCACACACACACACACCACATACACACCACATACATACACGTACTATATATGCATATATGATATGTACATATACATACACACATGTTTCTCTCATAATATAGACCTAGATTTAGAAACACACACACACACATACTCTTTTAAATGTAGGTCCTATTATGAGAGAACTCATGCAACATACCTTTCTGAGTCTGTCTTATTTCCCTTAGCCTAGTGATATTCACTTTTGTGCAGGTATCATGATTAAATTTTCCTTACCACAGAATAAAATTCCATTATATATATGTATAACACTTTTTTATTATTCATCTGTTGATGGTTCCATTTCCTTGGTGTTGTGAATTGTGTAGCAGTAAATGCTGTACAAGGATCTCTGTGGTATGTAGACATAGAGTCCTTTGGGTAGATAGCCAACAGTAGTATAGATGGGTCACATGGTAGATCTGTGTTTATTTCTGGGAAGCCTGCATATGATTTTCATAGAGACTGCACAAGTTTGCATTCAAACCAGAAGTGTACCTGGGTTCCCATTTCTCCACATCCCCACTAGCATTTGCTGTCATTAGCTTTCTTGATGGCCGTCCTGAATGAGGTGAAATGGAGTCTCAGAACAGTATCAACTTACACTTTCTGAGACTGGGGATGTTGAACACATTTTCCCCCTTGGAGGACTGTCTGTCCAGTTCATCAGCTCCTTTATTGGTCAGGTCATTTGCTTTTTGAGGGTTATCTTTGCACGTTTTTATATATGCTAAATCTCCTCTGACTTGTAGTTGACAAAAAGTTTTTTGTTTGTTTGCCTGTTTGTTTTCCACCATTATTTATGTAGGCATCTCTTCCCTCTGGTGACTGCTTCCTTTGCTGTGTAGAAGTCACATTAGTCTCTTCTTAGGATTGTCCTGTGCTAGTAGAGTCTTCTTTACAAAGTCCTTGGCTCTGCCCACATCTCTAAAGTGTTTCTCTTGGGTTGTCCTGTAATTTCAAAATTTGGTCTGCTGATATAGAGCGATTTCATCCATGTTGAGCTGAGTTTTGCCCAGGGTGAGTTACACGGATCTGTAACAGTTTCATTATTTATGTGTGGAAATTAGTTTCCCCAGGACCATTTGTTAGAGAAATGTTTTCCCATTATATGTTTTTGACACCCTTGTCAAAAGTTATCTATGTAAGTTTGCTTCTGAGTCTTCTGTTCGAGTCCACTGATTTACGTGCCTACTTTTTTGCCACTAGCATGTTGTTTGGTTACCATGGCTCTGTAAGATAACTTGGAATTCAGGTATTGTGGTGCCTCTAGCATTATCCTTTCTGTGTAGGGTCTCTTATGCTGCCATATGAATTTTTGGGATTTGTTTTTACACTATTTCTCTGAATATTGGAATTCTGAAATAGTTTGCATTAAATATGTAAACCAATTTTGGTAATATAGCCATTTCATAATATTAATTTTGACAATCTGCAAACAGGATTCATAGGTATTTTATGCTATTATAAGATTTTCCTCATTAACTACTTTCTTGGCATATTCATTATTGGATATAAAAATTATTGATTTTTGCCAATTTTGTATCATACTATATAGCTGAAAGTATTTATCAACTCTGAGAGCTTTCTGACGAAGTAGTTGGAGCCTTAAGCATTGGATCATGATTCCACAGATAGAATAATTTTATTTCTTTTCATGTCTATTTTCTTCTTCCTTGTCTTCTTGCCCTAAGACTTTGAGCACTGTATTGGGTAAGACGAACAGAGAGAATGTCTTCATCACATTTTAGGTTTTAGGGAAAATAACCTTGGTATCTCTGCATTTAGGTGACTAGAGGTAAATGTGCTACAGGTTCATCATGTATAGCCTTTATTATGTTGATATATATCCCTTCTACTCCCAGTGTCTCCAGGACATTTATCAGGAAGGGATATGGGACTTTGTTTAACAAAGTCCTTTTCTGCCAAGATTGTGATGATCAGATAATTCTGTCATTAAATTGATGTATGGTGTTGTTTATTTATTCGTGTATCTGCTCAATTAACTTTGCATCTCGGTTTGAAAACAACTTGGTCACGGTGTATGAACTTTTTAATGCATTCCTGAATTCAGTATTCGAGAATTTTACTGAAAATTTTTGCATCTATGTTTCCCAGAGAAATGGATTTTGCTTTTGTGTCCTCATTTGGTTTGGGTATTGGGCTTCACACAGTGGAGTGAGTAATGTTCCTTCCGTTTCTGTTTTATGGGTCAGTTTAAAGAGCATCGATTGGTTTTAGCATTTCTCTATGAGGTTGTTAGAATTTGTCAGTGAATCTGTCCAGTCCTCTGGCTTTCACAGTAATGTTTCAAATCTCAATGATATAACGGATGAGTTTAACTTGCTTGTGTCCTTTTCACTCAACTTTGGTGAGTAATCTATGGCTGGGGCTTTGTCTGTTTATTCTACACTTTTGGAATATAACTCTTCCAAGTATTCTCTGGTGATTGCCTGAGTTTCACTGGGTCTGTAATACCCCCCCATGCCATCTCTCATTCTCTTAGTGTTAGCTGCTGGGAGAAGAGAGAATTTCTCTGGTCAGCTGACCACTCTGCACTGGAAGACCACACAGCTCCGAGTATTTGAGCAATACCAATTAGTCTTTAAGGATTGAACAAAAAAGAACACTATGGTGGTTGGGTAAGAAAGGATGGGGTGAGCTGGGAAGGGCTTTACATCTTAGTTTATTATGTTTCTGTATACATATGTTTGTGTGGTTTCTGTCAATTTTTTTTTTTAGCTTTATTGCACTGTGCTCTGATAAGATACATAACATTGTTTTGATTCTTTTGTATTTGGTAAGACTTGATTTCTGGCCTAGAACATGAGTTTATTTTGAGGAATGTTCCATGGGACCCAGAGAAGAATTTCTGTATCTGTTTGACAGAATACTCTATAATAATTGCTAAGCTCATTTGATCTGTGGTATGGTTTAACTCTGAGGTTTCTTTGTTAATTTTTAGTTTCGATGACCTATCTGGAGGTGAGAGTAAGGTATTGAAGTCACCCAGTATTATTGTGTAAGAACCTATTGGACATCTGGTGTCCATTAGTATTTATTTGATAACATTCATAGCCACAGTGTTTATAATTATTAAACCCTCTAGGTAAATTTCTCTGCTTCTTGCTCTATAGTTAATTTCCTTATCTCTTCTGAATGATTTTGGTTTTGAGTATACTGTTTTAGACAAGAATAGCAACACCAGCTTGTTTTCAGCTTCCATTCACTTACTAGATTGTTTCTGTCCATTGACTCTCAGACTGTCAGTCAATAGTTATCTTTACCTTAGAGACAATAGATGTTTGGATCTGTTTTTTGTTTGTTTTGTTTGTTATTGGCTTTTTGTTTTGTTTATCCCGTCTGCAAGTCTGCATCTTTTTGTTGGTGAATTGAGTTCATTTATATTAAAGTTTATTATTGAGAGTCGTTTATGGATTCCTATGATTTTATTGGTTGTTTTCTGACTGCTTGGGGTATTTGTTCTGTTCTTCCAGATTAGTATCGGGAATTTGCTTCTTCACTCCATAGGACCTGATGGAGTCGTCCCAGTTCTCCTGTGTTCATGTAGCCCCTTTAAAAGTTGAGCTTTCCTGCACTCTGATAGCTGACACCTTCCTCCTTTTCTATGAGTAAGGATTCTCTACAGTGCTGGCTTAGTGTTCACCAATTGTTTAAGTTGTGATTTCTTGAAATGCCTTTATTTCCCTGCCAGTTGTATTACATGTCATTTTTAATACACATACACACCACACACAGAGAGAGAGAGAGAGAGAGAGAGAGAGAGAGAGAGAGAGAGAGAGCGAGAGAGAGAGAGAGAGAACATATATGTGAAGGTTGGAGGACATTTTCAAGAGATGGTTTTCTCTTTCCACCATGTGGTTCCCTGGGGATTGAACTCAGGTATTCAGGCTTTAAAGCAAGTGTCTTTACCCATTGGACCATCTTGCCAGTCCTTCCTACCAATTTTTGAAGACCTTCTCTTAATACAAAAATCCTTGGTTGACAGTTATTCACTTTTGGTGTATGAAATACATCATTGTATTTTTTTTAAGACTGTGAAGATTGTTGATGAGAGAGTAAATTATTCTGAATGATTTGCCTTTGTGAGTGAATTTTTCTTTTTAACTCTTAATATTACTTGTTTTGTATTTTTAACATCTTGACCATAATACATAGTGGAAATATTCTCTGGTCATATCTATTTGGGTATCTAGAAAGATGGCTCATTTAGAAAAATGCTTTCAATGTAAGCACAAAACAGCCAAATTTGATTACCCAAAATCTACATAAAAAGCTAGGTGAGCAGCATACATTTACAGTTGTAGCACCGAGGAAGTGAAGGCAGTAGACTTTCTGACCAACTGCTCTACCTGAATAAATGAACTCCAGGTTTAAAACTCTGCCTCAAAAAATAAAATGTGAATGACTAAGGAAGATACTTGGTGTCTACCTCTGGCTTCCACATGCACATATACATATGCGTGCATACATGATACACAACACACACACACACAAAACACACTCTTGCGAGTGTGAGCACGAAATGCAGCTTGTGCTTCCCATCCCCAGTGAGAATCTATGGGCAATGCTGTGCTGTGTTCCTTCGCATTCTTGTTTCATTCTGTTCCCCTCTCTTCTCAGGCATTCATCTACTCCCTTGTCTCTCTCTCTCTTTTTTTTCTTAGTCTGACTCTCCCACCAGGTCACCCAAAGGCAGCTTCTATCCTTTCTTATATAGACATCTGGATCATTCTTTTCTATTATGGAGGAAATCTGTCATTACTTCCACTTAGATAAACAAAACAACATTAGAAAAATGTGGGTCTGTTATTTAAATGTTATAATATAAAATGATAGCACTGGCTCTGCCTGGATAGCATGAAAGAAGTTCTTGTGCTTAACATCACATGGTTTCATAAGCGTCCCTGTTGAATCCGAGGTTGGAAGTGACAGGTTTGGACGCAGCCTTTGAACAGGATTTTCCACTTTTCGCCCTGCTGGTTCAGCTCCGCTCTTGGTTACCTACCATCTGCTCTCCGTGTTTTTGCATATGTGATAAGGCATATGGTTAAGGGATGGAAAAGTCAATGCATGCAACTGGTGAGGGTGGAGGACGCCGTGTCTGCAGGCTGGTCAAGTTTGCAGCCCATCTGCCAGAGCACAGAGAGCCCTTTTAACAAGTTGCTACGCTCCCCAAGCCTGCGTAGGGAGCCACTCAGTCCACATTTTGTCAAGAGGATCCAGCATGGCAACAACAAAGTGAAGGCTCTGCTTCCTAAGTGGTTTTATGAACACATTTGTTTTCTTTTACTGTAGACTCAAAGAATGCTAATTAGATGAGAAGAAGAGTGACCACCCTGCTCACTTGTCTTTTGGTGAAGCAAACTATTCTAGGGCCTTTCTCTCCCCCTCCCCCATCCAGAGTCTCATTATACAGCCAGACTGACCTTGAACTCCTGATCCTCCTGCCTTAGGCTTCCTGCTGCTAGGATTCCATGTGTCACCATACCCCCGGCGTTTGAGGGCCTTTTAATGCACACTTTGTATTTCCTGTAGAATTGACTTGCAGCATGGAACTTGGGGTTTCGATTGCACTGAACATTGATAAAAGGCTTTTATTGTATGCTATTCCCTGTGACTCTGAAAGTTTCCTTCACCATCCTGACTCTGGTTTGCCTTTTTAATTTTAAAAATAAAGCTACTGCCTATACTATTAAAGATGCTTCTCTTGATAGATGAGTGGAAATGTACTAGATGGTGCATTAACTGCTAAAGGTTGTCTTTCCACACCAGTACTTCATGTATGCTAAGTAAACAGGAGAGAGCTTGCTAGATTTTTGAAGCAGGGGTTAATTCATGTGCACACCTTAGAAAAGGTGTCTTTTGGTTCACTGTCCCCCGTACACTCTCTTTTGGGTAAATTTTTTCCTTAGTAGATCTCATTTCTAAACTCAGACTCCTTCGAGTCCACGAAAGGACTTGTTAGGACGTCTAACTTTCCTCTTCTGCTCTTCGCCTTGCGGCTCTTGGGTGTTCTTTGTCTGTTCATCCACCTTCCCATCCCACAAAGAGTCTCTGCTTTGAGCCAGAGGAGATGTTGCACACTTGTAATCTCAGGACCCAGGAAGCAGAGGGAAAAGGGTCACAAATGTGAGGATAGCCTGGTCTACTAGGTGAAAACCTGACTCAAACATAACCTACTTTATGTATGCTGGCCAGAAAATGGTCTGTATCAATGTTATACACGTGCATGGCCCTTAATGGATCTCCACATCCATAATCCGTTCTGTGCCTCCCCATTCTAAAGTATCCCAAGAGATGTCACACATTTTATAATGAGAAAAAAAGTGTGCAGTCTTGTGTTGCACTGGGTGGCGGTGGCAGTCCTCCACAGAGCCTCCTTGACCTGTTCCTATGGGTTCTGCAGAGGGACCCTGCTCTGAGCCCAGCAACACTTGCTGCTGCTTCCAAGCACAGCTTAGAGGCTCATGGCAAGTGTGAGCAGTCACTTGGCATATCCCAGCACTGGAGACATGAAGAGATAACACCTAGTGCCTTCTTTCCAGGAACTGAAGCTCTCATGGGGGAAGCAAAAATAAAAATAATAAAGAATTCAAGTGGGAGCCAAGCGCCGTTAGTAAGAGCATGCCAGCGTGGCATGTGGGAGTGGAGCAAAGTGAGTGGGGGATGGAGGGCAGCGTGAGACAGTAGCTTCAATGGAGGTTCAAAGGTCAAGAATTAGTCATGCAGAAAAGAGATAAAGATACCCTTTCCATGGGTCACTGTATCATTTGTGTGATGTACATTTGAATGGAGCAAGAAGGTCCCAACATCCTGACACCCTCCCATAGCCAAGATGGCTATATGAAGTATTACCAAAAATAAGAATAGCTTTGAGTTAAGGGGAGAGGAGCATCTAGGAAGGCAGCTCAATGGGTAAATGCTTACAGCGAAGCATGAAGATCTGAATTCAGATTCCCAGAACCTCCATGGGAAGCCTAATGCAATAGTGCACTGTAATCCCAGCAGTTCTACGGTGAGTCAGAAGGCTCATGCAGAGCACACAACAGCAACATCAGTAGACCTTGTGTGAAGGAGGAGGGCGAGGAGTGACACTCAAGCGTGTCCTCTGCCCTCCACATGCACAGTGCAACATAGCCACACTAACACACACACACAACACACACACACACACACACACACACACACACACACACAATGAGGGAGAGAATACTTTGTTTTCATATTTTTTGCAAAGTAGCCAATTGCTGGGGTCTCCTAGTTAACCCAGTGGGTAGTGGGTGGCAGTCTAAGCCAGTGACCTCGTTGCCATGTCTGCTTGGGCTTCTCTTTCAAGTCACTGTAAATCTTCCTGTCTGTTCTGCTCCTTGGTTGATTAATCTTCAACGAGATATCTAACATCAAAGCGTCTGCTCTTTCCAGCATAACCCCCCACTCAAGCCTGGTCTCTGCTGGAGTCACTCATTTACTTAGAATGCAATTAGTTGTCTCGCTGACGGAGACTGATTTCTTTCTTTCCTTGTTCTTGTTCTTGGCTTTACAGTTGAGTTCAGTGGGAAGTGTCCACATCACAGCTAACAAAAGGGCACAGAAAGTTCAGCCCTCTCAAGCAGGGTTAAGACTCTAGAAACTATGAAATGATTGAATGGAGCTGCTTGCTGGGGCCCAGTTTATATAAAGGTTATCAGTGTTCTGTGTTTACCTACCTAAGTCCCTGGATATTAGTGGCAAAGTATCTTAGTAGTGAAGGAGAGATTCGGCTCCCTGGGGGACAGGCTCCCTCAGGGGTCCTTTTGGATGCTGCCCAGGAGGGAGACTGTGTAGGGAGTGGCCTTTTTGCAATCAGGAGTGAACTAGGGGTTCCTTTCATTCTTTTGGCTTGGGGGGAATCAAAGGGGTAGCAGGAGAGCCTGTGACTAAGTGCTGGTCATTATTCTGGCTTCCACTGTTATTCATGAAGCCCCTCCTCCTATTCATCAGGGGGGTAAAGAGACACATGGTTGCCACCTTCTATGTTTACATTTATTGCATAAAGATAACTATTCAGTTAGCAAGATTGCCATTCCAGATGGGAAATACGTGCTTAGACTTGTTGTAAAACACCTGTCTTCGGGTGTGTGGCTGTGTGTGGGGCCTAATTATATTTCATTTTCCATGATAATGATCTAAGTGACTTGTCGTGAAAACCCAGGTTTGCTAACAAATCAGTTAGCAACCGTCATCAGAAAGGAAACAATGAATGTGATCAAACTTAAACAAATCTTCTGGGGCTCCCCTCACTGTTACACAAATGGGGGCAGAACTCCAGAGGATGTCATGAACCCAGACTACTTTGGAAAAATAAAACTTACCGGGTGTAATGACAGCATGTGTCTCTTGGGCTGATGGCAGCAGAGGCAGAAAGGTCCCTGGAGCCCTCTCTCCAGCCAGCCTAGCTGAAAGGTGAGCCCCAGGTTCAGTGAGGGAACTGTCTCATAGAATAAGGTGGAGAAGGGCAGAAGGAGACACGCTGTACCAGGGGTTCTCAACCTGTGGGTCTGCCGTGACCTCCTTAGAGGTTCAAACAACCCTTCTATTAGGTTAGATATCTATAACAGATATCCTGCATATCAAATATTTACCTTATGATTCATAACAATAGCAAACTCACGGTTGTGAAGTAGCAACAAAGTAATTTTATGGTTGTAGGTCACCACAACTCGAGGAACTGAATTAAAAGGGTCTCAGCATCAGGAAGGTTGAGAACTGCTACTCTTTACCAATCTCTGATTTCCACATGCACATGTGTATACGAATACACACACGTACACACACATACACACACACACACACACTGTCCAATGCACCACACACACACATGTATATGTACATACACTACATACACCACAACAAAATCCTCAAAGAAAATAAAAATTAAGCTTTACGAGTGGACATGGTAGTTCAGGCTTTTAACACAGCTGACATGGGACAGAAAAAAGTTAGAAGCCAGACAGGGTTACACAAGATCATTCCTCAAATAACTAAAATTAAATAAGTAATGCTAATAGATACAGAAAAGGAAAATAAGACTACATTTAAAATATAACAAGTTATAAAACGGACATGCAATATATTAAAAGTACTTCAGGGTAACTTCCATCCCTCCTTGCCTGTACCCCATGTTTAGCGCTAGGGTAAGAATACAGTACCTGGGCTTGTGCTTCCAGCTGCAGCGGCTCATGTGCACTTCACATGTATGTCAGTCACCTACGGATCTTATAAATGAGTCAGTGGATCTTAGGGGGTCCTTGAGAGAATAATGAATTCCCATATGAACTAATGTGCTGGCTGCTTTGCACACCAGATCCCAATGTGTAGGACAGAAGGGGCGGGTCTAGGACACACTGCTCCTGGCAACAGGCAACAGGCAAACTCCTTCTGCCATCGGCTGCCACCCCCAGACACTGCTTTTCAGTTCATCAAAGCCCAGCTTCAAGACAGGAGTGTGAGTTCATGCTGAAGGGGCCAAGGTCCACGAGAGCCGTGGAAAGACCCTGCATTTCTTCCTCTTGGTAAGTATTCACTTACTGACTTACTTCCCACTGTTGGATTTTTTTCATCCATTTGCAGTCTTCAGTATGCTTCTAGTTCTGTAGCAGATGAAAGGGTCATTGAGTGCGTGCTGTTTGGGGAAGTAATGATTCTCCCCATGACTCCAGGACACACTCTTTGAGATCCAGATGCATCTACAGCTTACATGGTTTTAGTTTTAGCTGCTTTTTAAAAAATGTATCTTAAGTGTTTTCCCTGCATATATGTGTAGCACATGCGGGCATGCCTGGTGCCTCAGGTCAGGAGTCAGATCCCCTGGACCTGGAGATATGGATGGTTGTGAGCCACTATGAGGGTGCTGGGAACTGAACCTGGGGCCTGTGCAAGAACAACAAGTGCTGTGACCACTGAGTCATCTCACCAGCCCTGAGATTATGTTTACTGCTGTTTGGGTTTTCTTTTTTTTTTAAGTGTTTAAAATTTATTTGTTTATTTTATGTATGTATGAGTGTTTTACGCACATGTATGTCTGTATCGTGCGCAACCTGGAACTATAGTTAAGGACAGTTCCAAATCACCATGTGCCTGTTGGAACTTGAATCCTAGGTCCTTAGCAAGAACAAGTGTTCTTAACCACTGAGCCAGCAGTTCAGACTCCTACTTTTAATTTCTTTTCTTTCTTTCTTTTTCTTTCTTTCTTTCTTTCTTTCTTTCTTTTCTTTCTTTCTTTCCTTCTTCTTTCTTTCTTCTTTCTTCTTTAATGCTGAAGGGCTAGATCTTAGAGTGGCCAGCTTCCCCTGGCTGTGTGCTGCCTCTTTGTCCCTGTGTACTAAGTAGTGCTGCCCAGTGACTTGTTAGTAACTTAGGTCTGTAGGGATTCTTGGCTGCACTCCCAGCCCCTACTCTCGACTTTAGACCTTTGAAACATCCATTCCAGTGAACAGTTCCTTTTCTAGAAGCCTTTGTTTCAGTGTGTGCTTCTAAGTGAATTAAGTGCACTTGGGTCCCCTGGTCCTTTGCTGCATGAATACCCACCTCCACACCCTCTGTGAACAAATGACTGGCAGAACCCCCTCATGGGGCTGCAGACAGAGCTGGGCCGTGTCAGATCCCTGCTCCAATGGGACTGGAAACCGCAACGGGTACCCAGAGTAGCCAGTCCTAGCATAGATCTTCCTTCATTCATCCATAGCACTGTCCACCCCTCTCCCTTGGATCGTCTCTTCTCAGATCTTGAGACCTCTCCTGCCCGAGAACCTGTGATGGATAGCTCTCAACTCACCAGTCTCTTTCATTCCATTACCAGGACAACTGCTGTCTACTCTCCGTCTCTCCTACGGCTCAGCCCAAGTAAATGCCTCATTTCTAATCCAGGGTTCTTGGTCTGACATCATTGTTTTGGAATTCTGATGGGCCCTCCCTCCTCTTGCCAAGGCTCCTTTTATTTAAGTCTCATTTTGGTCCTTCCTTTCCTCAGTTTCCCTTTTAGAGGAAAAATGGGTCAGGCATCCATCTAACCACTTAAAAACTCCTCTCTCTACCTGGGCTTCGGTTCTGGACCACATACTCCTCTGCTGTACCTGGTCCAGACTTTGCTCATGGCCACTCAGCTGGGCTGTTCTCTTCCGTGTGTGTATGCCTCAAGTACACTGGCTCGTCAAGCTGCTCTGCCCTCCTTCCCGGTGTGTTTTGGCTTCACCGAGCCCTTGACACTCTCCTCACAGCATCAGGAGTCATCCCTTTGGGAAGCCATCTCTGGTCCTCCAGCACCAGGCCTGTGTACTCCCTTCACCGTGTATCAAACAACCACTTATTGAATGCTCCATGCTTTGGGCCTTGTCCTGGGTGCTGAGGGTCACAGGACACGCCCCACAGTGCATTGTGGTTGTTTGTCCATCCATACTGTGCATCTGTCCCAGGCTGGAGCCTCCCTTGCCTCATCTAGCTCACAGTGGTGCCAATTTCCTTTCTTTCTCTCCTCCCCCTTTCTATGTCTTTCCAGCACCTCTCCTAGGAGCCAAAAAAGAGGAGGAGGAAAGAGAAGTTCATAATTACAAGATTAGGCTGATCAGATTTCCTCCCATCTACTCTGTCTTCTACATGGGGTTTGTTTGAGCATTCAGTGTGGATACAAGGTGGAGGCTGAATCTGTCCTTTGTTTGCTAGATGTACTCAGCTGTGGCCAGCAACAGAGGTTTCTTTTCTGCTCTGTCCTTTGTTCAGGGCCGTACCGTAACTAGTCCTTTGAAAAGTCCCTAAGAGAGAGGAGAATTCTCTCTCCTCAGAGGGCCTGTGCCTGTGACCATGAGAGCATCTTATTAGGCAACAGACTCAGGGTTTGCAAATATTTTTATATTGTAATATTGTTCTTCCTTTGTCCCCACACAAAGAAAGTAATCAAATCTCCTAAAAACATAATGCCTCAGGGCGAGAGACAATTTATCTCGGAGTTGATTATCAGTTGGTTTGCCAGATAAACTATGGAACACAAAATTCATTTTGCATTTTAGGAAAGCATGAGTTAAGAGGTGTGGTACAGAGAAATCTAGGGCCTTGGACATGCTAAATATCTGCTTTATCAATGATCTATATTCTAGCCTGAACATTCTTTTAATCTAAATAGGTCTCAAATATTTCACAGAACTATTTAAATTATTTGTCTAAAATTCAGCATAAGTGGAGAACCCTATATCTTATGCACTAATGCTTCTTACCACTTACCACTAGCAGAAGCCAGTTGCTAGGCCTGGCAAGTTTTAGCTCTCAGTTTGCAGTCGTGGGAATGTTTCAAAGGAACAGCTCAGTATTTGACATAGGTAGGCTATGTTGTCAGCCATATTTCTAGTAAACCACTTACCCTTAACTGGGGGAGCAGTGGGAAGACGGCTCCCCTATTTATTGCGTTTCTTACCTACTAGAGAAATGGAGGTTTTTCTGGTGTGTAAATGTATCTGGCTTCATTCAGCAGTAATTCACTTGTTAGACGAACTGGAGGGAACAGTGCTCTAACTGTGAAGATACTCACAGTCATGGGGAAAGTCCCTTCGCAGCCAGACTCAGGCCTGAGCACACTGTGCAGTAACCTGGAAACCATTACAAAGCAACTGCTCAGGACCCACCTGGATCCCGAGTCACTTAGTTCCATGAGTGGGGGACCGCCACCACTGCTGCCCAGCCTCAGCTGGCCAGTACACTGTCTGAAACTCAGCGAGTTGTTTCCTAGTCCAGAGGGTCACAGCTGGGCCGAGCAATGTGCAGATGAAAAGGGAAGGACTCTGCTGCCTCTCCTCCGAATGCAAAGGCTTTCCCTAAGTTCCCAGTGGGCTCAGAACATACCCTTCCTTACCAGTGTGAACTGGGCCTTCAGACTGCATTCACACAAGCTGACACCCAGACAAAACAGGGTTCTGTTAGCAAGAAAAGCAGGATGAGGAGACTCTGACTAGCCCTTAAAAGTGAAAACCTGTGGTGTCATACACTTAACACAACCAATGCTCAAGTACACAGTTTTAAAAATCATTTTTAAGTATTATATTTTTTAGTTATATATATGCACATATGTCTATGTCTGACTATGTGCCTGTGAGTGCAGATGCCCATGGAGGCCAGAGATCTTAGATCCCCTGGAGCTGGAGTCAGATAGTTGTGAGGAACCCACATACTTGCTGAGTATGGAACTTCGGCTCTGTCCTGTGGAGCAAGTGTTGCACCCACTAAGCCATCTTCCGGCCATAGTCGAGATGATTCTGTCTATATCCACTGTGTTTAGAAAATTCAGCCCCGGGCTGTGACTCCTGAATTGAAGAACCTAGGTCTTAGTCCGTGAGGTGATTCGTACCTATAAGAGCAGCACTTGAGAAGCTGAAGCAGGGAGTGTGTGCAGCAAGCATGAGGCCAGCAGAGGCTACAGCCTGCAGCTCTTGTCTCCAGACAAGGTTTGCCTAAAGAATCTGTCTATTTAAAATGTACCTTATCCTCATGTGTGTGCATGTTTATGTGTACGAGTGTGAGTGGCCATACTCATGGACAGGTAGAGGTCAGAGGACATCTGTAAGCAACTTCTTTCCTTCTATTGTGGGTTCAAGGCCTAGAACTCAGGCCATTTACATTGGCAAATGCATTACACATTGAGCCATCCTGATGGCCCAAGAACCTCTTAGCAGCACTGTTTCCAGGTTACCCCACAGTTGGGTTACTGTGTACATAGTGTAATTGATATAAAAAATGTTAATCCTGTGAGAACATAATGTTGACCTGGCTGGAACTTACTATCACTTTTGGAGTTGATTGATATTTTAACTAAAACCATACTTGTATAAAGCTTTAAGTGGAGAACATGAACAATATTATCTTGATTTGAAGCATGCCTCAACCAACACTCTCATGTCCTGTGCCCACATGGATTATAGAACATGTGTCATTTTGAATAGGTTTGCCCCTGCCCAGAGACCCATGCATTTGAATGCTGGACCCATAGAGATTGGCACTGTTAGGAGGTGTGACCTTGTTGGAGAAAGTGTGTCACTGTGGGGATGGGCTTTGAGGTCTCCTGATGTTCAAGGTCCACCCAATGTGGAATCAGAGTCTTCTCCTGGCTGCCTTCAGGAGACAGTTCTCTCCTGCTGCTTGTAGATCAAGATGTAGAACTCGTGGCTCCTTCAGTGCCATGCTTGCCTACACACTGCCATTCTTCCTGCCATAATGACAATGGACTGAACCTCTAAAACTGTAAGTCCAACCCAATTAAATGTTTTTCTTTATAAGAGTTGCCTTGGGGTCTGTGTCCAGAGCTGATCCTGTGCCACAGCACTCTATACCGAAACACCACTTGGAGAGAGCTGGTCTCCCAGTAGTGCTGGCACATCTGTGAGCACAGGTAACACCACCACTTCTGCTCAAATTCCTGGCTCAAGAAGGACCAGCCCAGAGTCATCAGGACACAGGAACCAAGGAACAGTCGGGGACAGGATCATTTGGGTTTCTGTCTGTGCCCCAGAGCTGACCCTGTGACACAGCTCTCCATACCAAATTCCTCCTGGACGGTCTCCCAGGAGTACTGACACACAGACTTGCAGGAGGGACAAGCCACAGTCAGAGACAGAAAGAACAGCTAACACCAGATGGCAAGAGGCGAGGGCAAGAACATAAGCAACAGAAACCAAGGCTACTTGGCATCATCAGAACCCAGTTCTCCCACCACAGCAAGCCCTGGATACCCCAAAACACCAGAAAACCAAGACTCTGATTTAAAGTTACATCTCATGATGATCATAGAGGACTTTAAGGAGGACATAAAGAACTCTCTTAAAGAAATACAGAACACAGATAAACAGATAGAAGCACTTAAAGAGGAACCACATAAATCCCTTAAAGAATTACAGAAAAATACAACCAAACAGATGAAAGAATTGAACAAAACTATCAGGATCTAAAAATGGAAATAGAAACAATAAAGAAATCTCAAAGGGAGACAACCCCGGAGATAGAAAACCAGGAAACAGATCAGAGTCATAGATGCAAGCATCACCAACAGAATACAAGAGATAGAAGAGAGAATCTCAGGTGCAGAAGATAACCATAGAAAACACTGACACAGCAGCAAAATGCAAAAAGCTCTTAGGAAACATCCAGGAAATTCAGGACACAATGAGAAAACCAAACCTAAGGATAATAGGTATAGAAGAGTCCAAAGATTCCCAACTTAAAATGCCAGTAAATATCTTCAACAAAATTATAGAAGAAAACTTTTCTAACCTAAAGAAAGAGATGCCAATAAACATACAAGAAGGCTACAGAACTCCAAATAGACTGGACCAGAAAAGAAATACCTCCCATCACATAATAGTCAAAACACCTAATGCACACAACAAAGAAAGAATATTAAAAGTAGTAAGGGGAAAAGGTCAAGTAACATATAAAGGCAGACCTATCAGAGTTACACCAGATATCTCACCAGAGACTATGAAAGCTAGAAGATCCTGGGCAGATGTCGTATGGACAGACCTAAGAGAACACAAATGCCAGCCCATGCTACTATATCGAGCAAAACTCTCAATCACTATAGATGAAGAAACCAAGATATTCCATGACAAAACCAAATTTACACCATACCTTTCCACAAATCTAACCCTACAAAGGATAATAGACGGAAAACTCCAACACAAGGAGGGAAACTACACACTAGAAAAAACAAGAAAATAATCTTTCAACAAAAAGAAAATAGCCACACAAATATAATTCCACCTCTGACAAAAAAATATCAGGAAGCAACAATCACTATTCCTTAATATGTCTAAAGATCAATGGTATCAATTCCCCAGTAAAAAGACATAGACTAGCAGACTGGCTACATAAACAGGACTCAGCATTTTGCTGCATACAGGAAACGCATGCACCTCAGTGACAAAGACAGACACTACCTCAGAGTAAAAGGCTGGAAAACAATTTTCCAAGCAAATGGTCCCAAGAAACAAGCTGGAGTAGCTACTCTAATATCAAATAAAATTGACTTTCAACCAAAAGTTATCAAAAAAGATAAGGAAGGACATTTCATACTCATCAAAGGAAAAATGTAACAAGAAGAATTCTCAATTCTGAACATCTATGCTCCAAATGCATGGGCACCTACATTCATAAAAGAAACTTTACTAAAAGCTCAAAGCACACATTGCACCTCACACAATAATAGTGGGAGGCTTCAACACCCTACTCTCATCAATAGACAGATTATGGAAACAAATTAAACAGAGACACAGTGAAACTAACAGAAGTGATGGACCAAATGAACTTAACAGATATCTATAGAACATTTCATCCTAAAATAAAAGAATATACCTTCTTCTCAGCACCTCATGGTACCTTCTCCAAAATTGACCATATAATTGATCACAAAACAGGCCTCAATAGATACAATAAGATTGAAATAATCACATGCATCCTATCAGATCACCATGGACTAAGGCTGGTCTTCAATAATAACAAAAACAATGGAAAGCCCACATACACATGGAAGCTGAACAACGCTCTACTCAATGATAACTTGGTCAAGGAAGAAATAAAGAAAGAAATTAAAGACTTTTTAGAATTTAATGAATAAAGGCACAACATACCCAAACTTATGGAACATAATGAAAGCAGTGCTAAGAGGAAAACTCATAGCTCCAAGTGCCTCCAAAAAGAAACTGAGGGAGCATACACTAGCAGCTTAACAGCACAATGGAAAACTCTAGAACAAAAAGAAGGAAATACACCCAAGAGGAGTAGACAATAGGAAATAATCAAACTCAGGGTTGAAATCAACCAAATAGAAACAAAACGAATTATACAGAGAATCAACAAAACCAGGAGCTGGTTCTTCGATAAATTCTTTTTTTTTTTTTCTTTCTCTTCCTTCCTTCCTTTCCTTTCTTGCTTCCTTCCTTCTTTTCTTCTCTTTCTTTTCTTTTTGTCTTTTCTTCTTCTTTCTTTTCTTTTTTCTTTTCTTTCTTTTCTTTTCTTTTTGTCCTTTCTTTTTTTCTTTCTTTCTTTCTTTCTTTCTCTTTCTTTCTTTCTTTCTTTCTTTGTTTTTAACTCAAATATAGTCTAACAGGAGTCAAACTGAAAAAGAAAACTTTAGTTGAGAAAATGTCTCCATCAGATTGTCGAGTAGGCAAAAGATCATTGAGTATTTTCTTGACTGATGATTTACTAATGTAAGTGCTATCCCTGACCAGCTGGAATAAGAAATCAGTCTGCACAAGATAGTAATTCTATTCCTTCATGACCTCTTCTTCAGTGCCTGCCTCCAAGTTCATGTTTGATTTCCTGTCCTGACTACCACTCATGATGTACTGTAAGATATAAGATGAAATAAACTCTTTCCTCCCCCAGAAAGAAAGAGAAAGAAAGAAAGAAAGAAAGAAAGAAAGAAAGAAAGAAAGAAAGAAAGAAAGAAAAAGAAAAGAAAGAGTTGCCTTGGTAATAGTGTCTGTTCACTGCAATGCTCTCACTAAGACAGAACATATCCACGTTTTAGAACTATTAACAGCGGAATAGGAAAGTTATATCTTAAAATCAAAGTCCTGGCAACACCAATTTGTGCTGCCCACAGAAAATGTTTCTTGTGTTTTCTGACCTTGCAAACTCCACAGCCTCCCTGTGTGGCAGCCATTGATATTTGAGCACCAGTTTTCTCCCTCTTGTATGTAGGGTACAAATAGATATTTGTTGATAAAAGTACTCTTTGCTATTAAAAAAATGAAATTGCATCTCTTTTAGCCTACCCTTTCTGCTGAAAACAGATGTACAAAATATCCAGTTATCCTAGAAGTGTTGGGTACTACCTGGACGGTGGCCTTCTGTCATGAGTGTGTGTGTCTATAGGTTCTCTGTGGCTCACCTCTGCTTCTGAGGTACTGTGATCTGAAAGGCATCCTTTTCGTTACTGGATTCATTCCTTTCTCCATCAGACTACAATATTGATATTTTTTTTTTGTCTTTTTGGGGTTCAGCGGTTAAGAGCACTGGCTGCTCTTCCAGAGGTCCTAAGTTCAATTCCCAGGAACCACATGGTGACTCACAACCATCTGTAATGGGATCTGATGCCCTTTTCTGGTACACAGGTGTACATGCAGATAGAGCACTCATACACATAAAATAAATAAATCTTTTTAAATTATTTGTCTTTTATACAGTTATTGGGGTGTGTGTGTATGTGTGTGTGTAAGCATTATGTGTCATAGCATATGTGAGAAGGACAGAGGAGAACTTGTAGGAAACACCCCATCAAACCATGTTGATCGCAATGGTGATACAGGCCTTTAAGCTTGGAGCAAGTGCCCTTACTTGCCAAGTCATCTCTCAAAGCCACATCTCTGACCACAGACTACAGTATCATTGACTCGTATGAATAGGATGCACAGCTGTCAGTCAAGGGACCTCCGATGCCTCCTGCTGTGTTCAGTTCCTGGTTGTTGATAAGGCACTTGCAGAGAGAGATCAATGGGATTCTTTCCCATCATCAGTCATAGTAAATAATAAAAGTTTAGCCAAGTCAAAAATGTAAGTCTTAAGATAAATAAAACCAACTCCAATCTTCATTATCAGTCTTAACATCCTGTTCCTTTCTTACTTTTTTAATGCAGTGCTAGGAACAAAACCCAAGGCCATGTGCATGATCGGCATGGTCTCTACCACCAAGTTCACTCTGCTGGCCTCCTCTGAAAACTTTTAGTCCACATTAGAGGAAATGGTATATCTGTATCCACACGGTTGTTCATCTGTGAGCAGAGATAAAGCACAGGGGAATGTACAGTTTGCTTTTGTTGACAAGTTAATCTCTCACACAAAGAATGCGTTCTCAGTCTAGCACAGGCTTTAAAAGGCTGCAATCCCTCCTCAGAGTCAGGAAACAAAACAAACAACTTCAGTAGTCTGGTTTTCAGCTCTCAGTGTTTGTTGCACAGAAGGGCATATCTCCTGTAAAGTGTTTAATTGCTATTTAAATTTTCATAATGTCATTGGCCTGCGTGTTGGTTTTCTTCTATTTAAAAAGCTGTCGAGGGGGCTGGAGAGCTGGCTCAGCAGGTACGAGCACTTGCTGCTCAATTGTGAACACTGGAGGTCAGCATCCCCATCAGCCTGGCCATGGCCTTCTGGATCCCCACATTCAAGGGATCTGCACAGTCTCTTCTGCCACATTCTCACACTGAAACACACCACACCACGCACACGCACATGCGCGCGCGCGCGCGCGCACACACACACACAAACATACGCACACACACTTGAAATAAAATATTTTTTAATTAAAGAAAATTGAATCCTGTTAAAGAACTCTATGATACAGTTTCCATGGGAACACCATCCTGATGGGCTACATGAGACTTCAGTAACGTAGCTGTCTGGGGGTCACTCATGTCTCTAGGGTACCCCTCAGATGGTTCAGTAAGCAAGCCCAACAAACTCACTGGTGCCCTAAATTGAAAATAAAATTAAAGGTCCTTTATTTATGTGGTAATTTTTTTTTTTAGTGAAAAAAAGTATTTTTGCACAAACTTTCTAGCAAGATTGATTTTTAAAGTGGCATTTTTGGTATACTTATGTTATTATTAGTTCAAGTTTATATTCTTTTCCTAAGTGATAAATGAGAACACTATTGGAGCGAGATAACAGCGAGGAGCGTACATATTGATTTCTCCTTACGGTGTAGGAGGCTGAGCCTATTTTTACCCTTATCGTGAGTCAGATTTGCACAGAATTCCTGCCACAGCATGGGAGGTGGTGTCTCCGTGAGCAGCAGGATTCTGAACTCACTTGGCCTTGTAGGCATAAAGTGTATTCGGCCATTCCCAACATATGCAGAACTATTATCTTGGCTAGGGGTAGAACTTGCCAATAAAGTATGTGCTTATTGTGGGTGAGTTTTGGGGCTCAATATCTGTACCCCAAAAAGACCCTCACCACAATAAAAAGAAAAATATCCAGAGAGCAAAACCAAACACTGCCCTGCTAGTAAGCGAGGTATAATAGGTGTTTGGGACTCCCATACCATGCAGTCCTGAGCCTTTCTCAGGGTAAGCTTTCAAGCACAAATCCACATCCTTGGTTGACACATTTCAGTTAGCAAGAACAGTTAGGCAGAAGCCAAAAGACAAGGTTAGTCTATTCCAGAACTATGGATTTGGATGGATTAGATTTTTGTTCTCATTTTGCATATGTTGATGACCACATATTAGGTTTTAAGGCCTGAAGTGTACCTCTATCATGGCATCAGTCATGCTAAGGTCTGGGGGCCTGTTACAGTAGCAAGAACCTAGCTGTTAAAACAATTCATTAAAAAATACGGAGAGGGTGAGGAGATGGCTCAAAGAGTAAGAACATTTGCTGTGCAACTATAAAGACCTGAGTTCAAATCCCCAGCACGCACATAAAAGCCAGTCATGGCTGTGTGCATGCCTATAACCCCAGCTCTGGGAGTAAGGTGTCATGGGAAACAGCACTGGGGCTTGGTGGCTACATCCCAAGTTTTATTCATGGGAATAAGGGCAGAGAGTGACAGTAGGACATCTGGCGTTGTAGTCTCTGTGTACCCACCCATATACCCCTCATATACAGAGAGGCATGAGAGAGAGAGTGAGAGAGAGGACTGTGGTGGAGATGGCCTTACCTGAGATAGGAACTGTGGGCTCTGTGGACTAACAGCTCCAGCAGCCCCCATTGTCCTGTGAATAGTATGAGGAACACCGTTTTTCAAGGTCAGCCACTTGGCTTCTGTTTGGCTTTAAATCTCTCTTCAAAGTTCTGTAAATGAACTGTGGTGTTGGGTTGTTCTAGTTAACGATTGCTGTAGGTTATAAACAGGAGTGAGGTTGATAACGTAAGGGGTTATCCGTCAGCTGAGAAAGAGGAAAATGTAACCGGTCATCACAGAAGCATGTTTAAAAGTCTGGGATTTGGATTTTCCTATTTCTCACTAAAAAAAAAAAGATTATGGAGGCAGTAGAAAGTTCTTGCAGTTAAAATCCCCACAGAGGGATCTGTACAGAGAAACTGTAGACTTGCCAAAGCCATCCTAATGTAGCCGTGACGTCTGGCTGTACTTACTTGTATGGATTTGAGACTTGCTGGAAAGTCAAGTTATTCTCCTCGGCTCCTTGCTCAAGCTTTCTGTTCCTTGATCTACCATGTGATAAGCTACACTCCAAGATCTTGCCACTACAGATGGAGCCAACCCAGCTGCCAGCCTTCCTCCCTTGATGGACTGATAGCCTTGAAAACCATGAGCCAAAGTAAGACTTTCTCTTATGCTGCTTCTGTAAGATGGTTTGTCACATCTGCAAGCCGTAGTTTGGGGTTTCTAGTACTACGATAACCCTCCTGACCAAAAGTGACTTGGAGAAGAAAAGGTTCATTTCACATCACAGGTTATAGTCCACCATGAAGGGAAGTCCAGGCAGGAACTTAGGCCAGGAACCTGGAGGAAGGGACTGAAATGAAGCACAGACATAGAGGAACACTGCTTACAGGCTTGCTCCCTGTCTTAGGTTTCTATTGCTGTGAAGACACCATGACCATGGCAACTCTTATAAAGGACAACATTTAACTGGGGCTGGCTGACAGTTCAGAGGTTTAGTCCATTATTGTCATGGTGAGAAGCATGGCGGCACGCAGATAGACGTGGCGCTGGAGAGGTAGCTGAGAATTCTACGTCTGGATCAGCAGGCTGCAGGAAGAGAGGCACTGGGCCTGGGTTGGACATCTGAAACCTCAAAGCCCACTCCAGTGACACAGTTCTCCAACAAGCTACACCTACTCCATTAAGACCAGAGTTCAGGGCCCATCCCACCCCCCACCAAACTATCACCCTCTCCTGGCTTGCTCAGCTTATGTTTTCTACACTGCAGGACCACCTGCCCAGGGATGGCAGCACCCACAGTAGGCTGAGCTCTCCCACACCCATCATTAATCAAGAAAGTTCCCCCAAAGGGTTGCTTACAGGCCAATATTCAGGAGGAAATTTCTCAATTATGGTTCCCTCTTAGATAACTCTAGCTTGCATCAAGTTATAAAAAACAAATAAACAAATGAAACAAAAGCAAACAGACAATGCCCCCCCAAATGCTAGGACAAAAGGTAACCCCACCCCACTTTCTTGTTTTACAATTGTCTTGTAGTGTGTCCCACTCTTCAGGAACATATATATATATATACCAGGGTGGATTCATAAGAGACCATGTGTGACATTTACATCTATGCTATAACAAATTAATTGAGAAATTTTGATTCATTTCCTATGTAAATCTCAGGTGATCTTCCTAATGGTGGCCAATCTCTGGGATCCAAGTACCTACCCCCCCCTCACCCCTTGACTATCATGGAGGTTTTTTGCTTTGTTTTTTTTTTCTCCTTTATTTTCATTTGCAAATGCAAATGGTCCCCTACCCAAAAGCCATGGTGTAGGCAAATGGGATAAGAGAATACTATATGAGAAGATATGGTTTTGCCAGTACAGTAAGATGATTGTATCTATAAAAGAGTCAAGCTTTCTATCCTATCCCATCAACTATTCTGGGTGAAAAATATTTATCAAGCAAATATGGTTCATAGAAAATGGTGCCTTGGTCCACTGTAGTGCCATCTAAAGCAGTATACAAAGTGCTTGTCCTAAATGTATCCTACAACAGGATTTAAAAATTATTTTTATATGCATTTATTCTTGCACAATTTCACATACACAGAGACAGACAGACAGACAGACACGAAGTACTTTTATCATATTTCCCCTCACGTTACTCTTCCACCAACTCCTTCTTTCACAATCATGTCTTCTTCTGGTGCTGTATTTAATGAGGGCTGCCTGCATGAGCATAGGGTGATTGAGCAAAGATGGCTTCTCTGTAGCTACACCAGTGAGGATTACGACTCCCCTGCCTCCTCTAGCAACCTCTAGCTCAGAGGTCCCTGTGGAGGCTTGGGACCTTATGAGCCCCACCCCAATTCATGATGGAATGCTACAAAAGTGTTTTCTTTTAAGTTAATGAGAAACTTGACTAAAAACTAGCCTGAATAATAAAAGTACTGTCTGTTAGTTTATGAGACTAAAAATACCAAAGGCTTTTAAGTTAATTAGAAGCTCGACTTAAAACTAGCTTACATGATGAAGGTAGTGTTGGCTTGTGAGACTAAGAGCCAAAGTCATATCCTTGGCTTCAAGTAATGCTTGGTAGTATCACCAAGGGCCCTGCCTTCATTCTCTGTGTCTCCCTTGCTCTCAGGTGGCATTCTGTCTGTTCTAAAATGGCTCCCTGTGTGATACTAACATGCTTTCGGTAGGTCATAGGGCCATATGTACCCTGTTCCCAGCATCCTCTAAAAGGGATGCTTCATTTATCCTTAAGGCCATTGACTGGTTCATTATTCTTTTATTTTATTTATTTATTTTATGTGCATTGTGTGTGTGAGGGAGTCGGATCCCCTAAAACTGGAGTTACAGATAGTTGTGAGCTGTCTTCTGAGCACTGGGAATTGAACCTGGGTCCTCCGAAAGAACATCCAGTGCTCTTAACTAGCACCTGGTGAGCACTTACCACAGGCCAGCTTCTGGTTTGAGCAGACACTTATTTGCCTTGTTCCCTGTGGAGTCAGGCAGCGTGTCTACGGTACCACAGCTACGAATGGGTAGGAATGGGTTTGAAGCTAGATAACAGCTTCATAGTGTGGATCTCTGTGCCTGTGACTTCCGAGTGACCTTGGTATTTTCATGGGAAGTTTGATTTAAAAGTTAAAGCTTGTTTTATAATGTGTGTGCGTGTACATGTTTGGTATATGTACACATACGTGTACAATGAGTGTGTCCGTGTATGTTGAAGACAGAAGTTGCTATCAAATATCTGTCAATCAAGCTCCACCTTGTTTTTGAGGCAGATCTCTCAGGGAAGTTGAAGCTCATAGTTTGGCTAGAACAGCTGGGCAGTGAGGTACAGGGACTGGCCTGTCCCTATCTCCCCCTATCTTCCCATTAGGTGTATAGGAGTATACCATCGTGCCTGGCTTCTTATGTAGGTGCTGGGATCTGGAACCAGGTTCCTATACCTGCATAGCATTTTTACCAATGGAGCCCTAGCCCGGAACTATAAATATTTTAATCAGTACTTCAGAGGAGAAAAGGATCAATAATTATTGATATTCCATGGCAAACAGTGAAATCTTAGTGGTGAATGTACACTGTGTGCCTTGGTCCCCAAGAGGTAGCCACTTGAGACTTGTTTTTAACTACTTACTGATCCTGCTCCAGCAAACTAGCTATGGGTTAAAAAAGTAGGGGGAGGGGATGGGAGAAGGCAGGAGGAGTGGAAGTCTGTCCTCAGGTGACACTTGCAAGTTATTAATAGAACACAAAACAGAAGAATTTAAACTTTCTCAACAGATAAATTAGAGGGTAATTAGCTGTAATGGAAAATGGTTCTTTCTTTTACCGAACAGTTCATCATTGATTGCTTAATCCTGTGCATGCTCAGTGAGACTGGGCATAGATAGATCTCATCTGTACTAGGCTAAAGTCAGAAGTGTGATTTAAGAGCAAAATCCAAATTGATCATTATCTCAAAATGTGTGTGGGGGCTGGGCATAGCAATGCATGCCTGTAATCCCTGTGCTCAGGAGACAGAAGGATCATGAGTTCAAAGCCAGCCAGGGATGTAGTGAGTTAAAAACCTGTGTTATATAATAAGATCCTGTCCCTAATTTACAGAGAGAGAGAGAGAGAGAGAGAGAGAGAGAGAGAGAGAGAGAGAGAGAGAGAAGGAGAGGAGAGAAATAGTAGGGTAGGGAGATGAGGTTTCAGTGGATTAAACACAACACAGGCAGTGGATATGAATTCAGAACCCCAGAACCCACATAAAACCAGGTGTGGTTATATACATCTGTAATCTCAGCCCTCCTATGGAGAGATGTGAGGCAGAGGCATGAAACTTCCCAGAGGTTCACAGACCAGCTAGCCTGGCCTACACAGTAGCAATGAGACCGTCTCAAAACAGGGTCAAAGGTAATAACTGACAACCAGGATTGTCCTCTGACCCCACACACATGTCATGGTATGTTTGCTCACACATTCGAACACATACACACACACACACGCACACACACGTAATAAATAATAGGAAATGAATGGGAAAAGATAGAATGGTGCGACCCTCAAAGCAGTTTCCCTTCCCTGTATGGACATCTTTGTCCAGGTCAGAGCAAAGTAATTCTGTCTACAGCCTTGATAGTCGGCATCATTCACCGCTCACTTCCTGACATGGTTGACGTGGAACCCAGGCATCCGTCATCATGAGTGAAGACAAGAAGAGCACAATGTAGAGATTAAACAAAGAAGTGGGACGCTCACTTTGGCAGTACATACACTATAATCAGAATGAATCAGAGATTAACATGGCCCCTGCACAAGGAGCACACTCAGATTTGTGAATCGTTCCATGTTGGTTGTGGTGGCACATGCAGGTAGGATTTGTTGAGGGAGGCCAGCCTGGGCTACACATTTATGGGGTTGGGGATTTAGCCCAGCAAGTGCTACACCTTAGCTAGGTTCAGTCGTCAGCTTTGGGAAAAAAAGAAATGGGATAGCACTCCAGCGTCGGAGCTGAAGTCTACGGCATGCCCCACACACAGCAAGTTCCGTGAGGCTTTGAGTCCCAGCTGTGTGAAACACCCCAACTTAGGCTATAGGTTTACAGTGCTGGGATTCGCAGGATGGCCTAGAAAGGAGGCAGGCCTTGAAGGGTGCTGGCATTGAGACCCACAGAGCAGAAGGGAAAGACTGGGAGAGAGGAGCTGAAGCCCAGGCACAATCATGGTGGTTGCGGGGAGAGAGGGACAAAGGACATGGACAAGGGGGGTTACTTTCATGGCAGTGAAATGGAAGGAGTGAGAGCTGATTGCTCAGAGCACAGTGGGTTGCCGGGCCAACCAGAAGGGTCTGTGGCCAAAGTAAGCATTTTAGCCCTTTCCAGCCCAGTGCCTCTCCTCTGGCTTTTAAGTCTCATAAACAGACACCACTTTTATTGTATAAGCTAGTTTTGAGTTGAGCTTCTTATTAAGTTAAAAAGCCGTGTTGTAAGAGGTGTCTAAGGTAGGCTTTTCTGCTGCGTTCATGGGACGGCACTTGGACTGTTTCTGCAGCATTGTATATGAGTTTGCTTACTAAGTGGTTTTCCCCAGAATGGCTGATAAGGTGAAAAACCCAGCTCTATTACAGATGGGATCATTTTACTGTGCTGTCAAAATCATGATCCTTTAATAAAGTTTTCTCTTTTGATCCCACTTGCCTACACCGTGACTTTTGGGAGGAGCCATGCAATAAAAATTAAAAAAAAAAAAAAAAAAAAAAAAAAGATAAAGTTGAGAAGGTAGGAAATCTCCATGATCAGCAAGGGGAAAGAGCTGGCAGGTGTTCAGATCCCAGAAATTAGCACGAATATCTTTAGTCCTTATTATGTGTAGTTTTAAGCTACCACCTTTTGCTCCGGGACCAGTGACCAAGATACCAGCCCCCATCCAGAATCCCTTGAATCCTCAGACAAAAGACACATACACACAGTTTGTTCCTTTACAATTTGCCTTCTTGGCCCAGTTGCTGGGCGCTGATATCACTTTTGCTGGAAAAGTGTTCCCTTATCAATTTATTATTTCCATCTCTCCACCTGCTCTAAACTTGAGTGGCTAGTCCCACCTGGCCCCTGTCAAACATCCTTGGCCACCCACCCAGCTCTACCCCCTTCCCCCAACACATACCCAGAGACCTCACATGGTTGCTGTGTTCTTCTCCCTCCAAAGCATGCCAGAAACTCCTCTCTCCTTCCTTGTGTCTGCTTTTTCCTCCTGGGATCCAGAAGTCCTGCCTGTACCTTCCGCCTAGCAGTTGGCCCCCGACTTTCTTTACTAACAAATCAAGAATCAATGGGGGAACAGGACCTTAGCATCAGAAATGCCCCCTTCAAATCCTTGTTCATCATCCTAATAATAAAACAAGAACAGTTACCTGTAGGAAACTTGACGACAGAAATTCTGACAAAAATCTCTTAGAGATCATTAGCACACTTTTTTATATATATAAAGCAGATCATCTCGGCTAACTCCTTGGCATTTTGAGAGTGATAAGCACTCCCAGCTTGCTAGATCCACCAGTACCCACATGGGACTGGGATTGGTACCCATGGCAACACAGTACACAGCAAGCAGAACTCCCCCCGCCCCCCAACACACACCCAATCCACATGTCACACTGCCCTTGGGAGTTGAAGTCTATGTTTGGAGAATTGGTTTTGTTCATAAATTACTGTCACCAGTTGAACTTGTTGGCAATTAATTGTTTTAATTAAACATTTTATAAACCATATAAGTGCAACAATTACAGTAAATTTTCTTGAGAATACATTGGCGTTTTGAAAAGACTCTATAAAGATCAGACATAGTGTGGGTATTTCACTTCACAGTAAGATTGGAATGAGGGTAGTCATAGAAGACTGGAAGGCGCCTACATCAGACTACCCCACCTTTTAGACGTCTCTGTGCTCTTTGGAAAGAACAATTGGAAACTGTAGACAGTGCTTTCTGTATACAGAATAGAACCCCACTAGCTAAAAGGGGGAGGGTAGACAGGACTCTCATCAAATCCTGTGTGCGTGTGTGTGTGTGTGTGTGTGTGTGTGTGTGTGTATTATGTATGTATATGTGTATATTAACAATAATCAAACAGAGGCTATCCGATGTCTGTCTGTGTGTGTGTCTGTGTGTATCTATTTGCATGTCTGTGTGTGTATGTATTTATGTATACGTGTATATTAACAACAATCAAACAGAGGCAATCAGGGTGTGTGTGTCTGTGTGTGTTTGTATGTGTGCGCATGCAGGCATGTGGAGGAGCCAGAGCTTTTGAGGCAAATCTTTCACTGGCCTGGAGGCCACAGAATAGGCAAGGGCTGTCTGACCATCAGGTTCTGGATTCCGCTTGTCCCTGTTTCCCCAGTATTGCAAACACATGTCACCAGGGCCAGCACTGTTATATAGATTCTGGGACTCTAACTCGATTCCTCATGCTTGTATGGCCAGCCATCACCTAAGTCCTCAAATTGTTTCAGCCAGTTTGTGCATCTTGGAACCATTTGCCATGTTCATGAAGTACCTTTAGCCTCTCTCAAGCCTTGTGAGCAAGATTGCTTTTTTCCACTCTGTTCCAAGGCTGCAGATGTGAGATATATGTGTTAGATGGGAGAAATTGTTAACAGATGTTGCTGTTGTGGCTCCCATCCTGATAGTAAGGATGTAATGGCTGGCTTGTGGGTTCTTTTTGTTGTTCTTGTTTCCAGGGCGCCTTTTCCCCCTCACCCTCGAATCTAAGGCTTTGTAATAATCACTTGTGGTTAAATGAATTTTATGGCATCAATCGGAAACCTCTAGACATGCCTTAGGTGGATGTGTATAAGTGAAGTCACAACTGAAAGCCAGCTGGGTACATGAGACAACCCACACAGGTAGGAGTCCAGAAGGTGATGGAACGAACGTCCTCAGAAGTGTTCTAATGTTTATTAAAAATGATCAGTCACAGAAGAATGTGGTTCACATTTTGGATTTTCACATTATTTTGTGTTATCAAAATAAATGGACAATGTCTTCCCCAAAGAAGAAATTAGACCTCTTAGGACATGAAGATGAAGCCAGCGCCGCAGAAGGCAAGTCCACTCTGAGAGTGTGAACAGGAGACCAGACTTGGGCTAGACAGAAGGTAGTTCTCACCCGGGCGGGACACAGGAAGATGGCTCTGTGTTCTATCCCTTGCTGTTCATGGTCAAGCGTGGTGTGTGTTCACCTCCATCGCACATTTGGAGTGAACGTACAGCTCACATTTATCTCACGGCCATTCATGAGGCTTGCTGTGAATTTCGGGAAGTATAACGACATCAACAAAAATCACATGATCACACTCTTCAGAAATTGGCTGGCTGCCATCCTTTCCATTTTTGATGCTCCTTGTTGACGTGGCCTGTATCCCATGTGGACTTTTCCAATGATGTATTCTTGGTAGCACAGAAGGGGAAGCGTTCTTTTAAACTGTGCTGGGTAAGCTTTTTTTCTTTCTTTTTTTTTTTAATTGTTGAAAGTAGATTATGTACTACATAACACTGGAATCCTAACATAATGGTGTTTTCTTCCAACTATCACATCCCACTTAATTTAAGTGTAATCATAACAGGGAGGTTATGGTCTTTCTGACTTTGATATTCTGATTCGGAACATATATACACACTGGGCTGTTTTAGCCTGATGCCATTCGAATGCTCTTGAATTAGCTGTCCTTTTCTTAATTCAGTATGGCACAGAATATAAGTATATTTCGTATAATGAACCTGCATTCTTGGGTAGATCTGTTTCCCAACAGAATATTCTCGTCATCTGATAATATTATGGTCTTAAAAAGAATATAATTTTTACCTGCAAATGGAGACGTTGATATTTTGCTTTTATTCCCCAGTCACTGACAGAGGTAAGGATCCTGGGGCCAACCTCTATGAAGACAGACACTGATGTGGATTTACCACTCAGAGAGGTCATGTGGTAGCTGTCTTCCTTGCTATGTGCAGCCATTTTTCACACTTGCTATTTGAAACATGAATAGTTACTATGTCATGGTTTGGGGAAGAGTGGCCAGTAGTACCAGCTAGGGATTGATGTGCTTGAGTGCCTGTAATGTCCTGTAATGTCTCGATGAAAGTAACTTGACCACCTTCAGCAGAGTCTCTACCTAGAGCCAGCTAGTTGAAGAGTTAAGCTATTTCCTTTAACTCCACAGACTGAATTTAGCATGGATGGAGTGTGATGGAAATGAATTAAAATAAAACCACCTTTTAAAATGTGTTTAAGATGAATAAGACTGGTTTGAATGTTGGAGAGCGTTCTGGAAAAGAAAACCTGGTAGAGAATCAGATGGAAGTCCCTTGGCGGCCGACTCTGCCTCCAGCTGCCTGCATTTACTGAGCAGCTGTCAAAGAAAGCAAAGCATTATTTGTGCATTAGAACAATTTCAGAAAGCTGTTGTTAACCCCCAGTGGTGGGTTTTTTATCAGCCTTCTAATCTCTGCAAAGGTTTTCAAAGCTGTAATGACCCATGCTTGTATCAGGCACGAGGTTACCACAGAGCACCACATGACAGTTAGTCTCGTGTTCGAGGAATTACAACCATTAGAATTTTATTTCCTGCAGAATTTTGTGCTGTGTCACATAATCACATATAGCTGTTTTGGCCCAAAGTCAGCAACAGTATCTACTATTTATTTCTCAGAGACATGACAAATTTACAAGACAGGAAACTGTGCTGGATGTAACTCATGCATAACAAAGGGCTCAGAAAGAACTACAGGGTGAATTTCTACAGGGTGAATGCATTGCGTCTTATAGATGGGTTGTGTGGATGCAGTGTTGGGAATTGATGTAATGATATGAAATACTTCCAATGTGGTGCTTTGTTTTGACTTGATACACAATGTATTTGCATGAATTCTGGGAGTAAAACACAAACATTATATTTGCAAGGCAAGTAGTTTATCAACTGAACTGTCTTCCCAAGCCTCAGCTACCTTATTTCCTATTGAAAGATTTTTACACTTTGTATTGTAGTATTTTATATGTATGGGCTTTTTGCCTGTGTGTATGTTCATGGGTCACATGTGTGCATTGCCTGCCGTTGCCAAAAGAAGGCAGCAAATCTCCTGGGACTACTGTTGTGAACCACTGGATGGGTGCTAGTAATCAAACCCAGATCCTCTGGAAGAGCAGCAAGTGTTCTTAACTGGGGAGCCATCTCTCCAGCCCCCACACTGAAAGCTTTAAATAGTCGTATTTGAAATGTTTCAAATAATAGCTAGCATCTGGATTAGTGTTCCCAAGTGATGAAATTGAACATAAAGGGAATTCTTTTACGTGGGGGATCTTCTTGACTCAGACACACAATGGTCAAGTATAAAGTATCCCTGTGTGAATGCCCTAGTGGATGTCAGGGTCAGTGACATCTACTCCTGTCACAGTGCCATTGCCACTCAGCTATTCTATCTAGTCTTGATCTATTGGACAAAGTGAAAGCTGTCTGAATTAACGAGGCTCTTCCATGGTCCCACTGATGGTTTTCCCTCTATCTTCCATACAGTATTAGTTTAATTATTTGGAAATTCTAGAAGAGTATTATGTTCATGGCTACTATATGGTCAATAAAGGTTAATCTAAGCGTCATATTTTATAATACCTAAGTATCTTTACCTGGTGTTCTCTATTCTTCTGTAACGAAAGGGAATACTGATAGAGAAGTGTTTTGTCCAAAAAAAAAAAAAGAATACATGTTCTTTCTTTCCTGACATCCTTATATTAATGTGTGGTTTGTTTGAGGACTGCAACCTTTCCTCTCTGCTTTCCTGCTCTCTTGTTTGTCTGGCTTCCTCTCAGGCCTCCTCTCTCCTCAACAGGCAAAGATCTGTGCATTTCTCCCGGCAACTGTCACCACCTTGCAATTTTACTCCGGTGTCCTCCACACCTGTTTGGACAAGTTACTAGGCATAACATCTACTGGACAGGAGCGGTTACCAGCTTAAATGACGGCTCGGTTTTAAGTCCCTCTATCACTCTAGGCCATTTCAGGACCTGCGGGGATGGGGTGGGGGGAGGATCAGGACTTCGAATATGTGCATTTCTGAATTTGATAGTGGGTTTCACTGAGTTGCTTTCCAAAAGGCTTATTCTAATTTGTATTCCCACCAGCTGTGACAGTGGCATTGATATTTTGCCACAGTTCTGTCAACATCGTATATCTTCAGGAATTTGATTTTTGCTCAGTTGGGTGAAATTTTGCATCTTATAGAGAGCCTCTTACACTAGGAATATCTTCCTCTGCGCTTCTGCCTAGGTCTTTCCTCCTATAGAAGTTGTGAGGAATGAGGCTGTGTAGAGGAAGCATCCTTTCTCTCACCAAGTGAGCATCTAAGGCTAACACTAGCAGAAGCCAGACACTGTACGGCAGTCTCCCCTCACAACAGTAAGACTAAAAGAAGCCTTCATTTCCTGGGCCCTAGGGAAGGGCAACTAACACAAGTGCATGAGAGTCAATGGCCTGGTGGGGGAGGAAGCCAGGTGCTTCCCTTCCTGCGCTGACAGATTGCTAACAGTTATTACAGTGGTAGCCTTAAGGTCTGAACAGAGGATCTAGTCTTTTATTAATCCAAGAACAACCTGTAACTAAGTCAGGTAAACTTTATGTATTTGGTCAGATACTCACTGACTGTATACTAATAAAACTATAAACTACAGATTCACACTAGGGATCTGACATCATATCTACAAGTGAGGTTGTCTGTGTGTGTGTGTGTGTGTGTGTGTGTGTGTGTGTGTGTGTGTGTGGGTTTGTACACATGGTATTGGAGGTACTTGTGTACATCTGTGTACATGTGGCAGGTGTGAGGGGACTGGAGGCCAAATGTTAATATCAAGGGTCTTTCTCAGTCTCTATCCACAAGGCCCCTCACCGAGCCTGGGGTTTACAGATTTGACTATTCTGTACAGACAGTCTCCCCTCTGACTCCTCTCAGACTGACTGACAGCAAGCTTCAGGGATCTACTTTGTCCTGCCTCATTTTGTCCTTGGCCTGGGCTGTAAATGAGTGCCACTTCTGGCATTGATGTAGGTACCGACAATCAAAATCAGTTTCCATGCTTGGTCAGCAAGCAGTCTACCAACTGAGCTGTTTCCCACCTCACATGGACAACCTACCAGAAGTCACATTCCTAGAGAAAATGAACTCTTCCATTAGCCATGAGTGCCAATGGCTCCCTGGCTAGAGGCGGTGGCCTCACGAGTCCTTATATGGTTCTTGTATAGGCAACTGCACCTGTTCTGAGCTCGTGGGCGGAGCTCGTGGGTGCAGCATCCCTGTCATGACTCACAGAGGTCTCCCCCATCTCTGGCTATTATAGTCTTTCCACCCTATCTTCCTCCTGAGCCTTGCAGGGAAGTTGGGATATAGATGTGCTATTTAGGGGTGAGCACTCCAGACTTTTTTCTTTCTGTACTTTGATCAATTGTAAAACGGTGTTAACCACAAGAAGGGACATTTCTATGATTTTCCAAAGTTAGGTTAGTTGACTAATTAAATGAATTCTAAGCATTCCAAGTTTCTTCTCTTTTTTTCTCCTTTCTTTTTTCCCCTTTCCTTTCTCTGGCAGTGGCAAGATTCATGGTGATGGCATGGTGATGCATTCAGACCTCTTGGGTTTGTTTGTTTGTTTGCTTATTATATTGCATGTGAACTCCTGTTTAAAACCCTGTCCCAGCCCCATGCTTGTGGATTGCCCCGTTGCAAAGCACATGGCCAGACTTCACAGCGTGTCACCTGTACAGCATCAGTTGTGAGCAGTGGAAAATGGCTTCTCTGGGTTTGTTCACAAGAAATATCTACCAGGATACAGAGAAGTCTTCAGGAAACATGGCAGGAAGGGAGGCCCGGATTCCATATATCGTTTTGAAATCTGTGGCCTGAAGTAGTGCAGGAGAAATTCCTGCCTAATCAGAGCATGGACACAGATAAAGTTCTGTTTTGCCAAAAAAAAAAAAAAAAAAACAAGCCATTCTTGTTAAGGAACACAGAGGCTTGATCACATCTACAAACTATGGTATGGTTTCCATGGATGTGCTTTATACTCTGTTCTTTCAAAACTAAGCCTGGCAGTGTGACTAGTGAGTGGGTTTATCTACTATAACACCTGTGTTTATTTTCACCTTGGGAATGTTTACATGTGCACTTTTAATTTCCCTTTGATCCTGGTTGTGTTTTGTTATAAAAGGCTTGTCAAAGGCTTGCCCCACGTCTCCTGCGTGTTTACAGCGGTCTGCTCCTTCATCGTTAGAAAGTTGAAGTCATGGTTTGGGAGGCATCTGTGACTTATGTATGTTCTGCTTGCCAGGCTGCTTCATCAGGAGGAAGGTGAATGTTAATCTTGGACTCTGGTTGTCACGGTTAGGAAAGGGTGGTCAAGGGCAGGAGGCAGACGGAGGAGGAATGCTGCTTACAAGAGGAAAATACAGGGCAAGAAAAGGAAGGATTTTCAGTTGTCCAGAGCTGTTCAGTCATGGGATAGCTGCCCAAGCAGGGAAATGAGTAGCAGACACTAGGCTAGGCCATAGGAGAGCGGAGTCTTTATATGAGTTTGCTGTCTTCCCTGAGTGCTAAGTGATCTCCAGGCAAGGGCATGGAGTCACCGTCCTTAGAGTCCCAAGAGCTGGCACCTGTCCTCCAACCCCTGCAGTTAGTATAGAGCAAGAAATTACCACCTAGATTGAGTTGACCTAACCTAAGAGGCATCATAGAGACGGGCCTGAGCCCTCCTTATGTTATCGACAGGGAAGAGATCCATGTATTTAAAGGAAGAAACAAAGGCATTGCATATGGAAGGCAAAACTTGCTTTTGTGCAGACTGGAGTCTTTCAAGGCTGTGTCCTACTTTCCCAGAAAGTGGGTTAGAAGTTGTTAAAGGGAATGTGGATTTAATATTTTCCCTATCTTCTCCCACCACTCCCATTCATTGAAATATTAAATGCAAATGGAAATTTTGCTTCAGCGGATTGGGAATATACTTATGCTGGCAGAAAGCATTGAATGTTTTCCATCTTGTGCTTGTAAAAATATAGAAGTAAAAATTTCCTTTTAGCCTCTCTGAACAGAAATGCTATGAGTATCGAGTTAGTAGCCAGTATTTTAAAAAGAAGGCAGGAACTGCATGTGTCATTTAAGGGACCAGGGAGCAGCCTCTGGGAAGACAGTATTAAAAGCTCAGACTGCAAGTATTGAAAGCCCAGTAGAGATTCACCTTGGAGCACTTCGGCGCCCTCTGCCCTGCTGGTCTGGATTCTGCTCCTCCCGAGTGCGAGCCCGAGTTCCTTCCTTCCAGGCACGAGTGTGGGGCCTGGGGGAACCACTGAACTTAATTCCCATGGAGAGTTATTGGAGAAAGGCTATTTGAATACCCACCTCTCAGGAAGAGCTTTGGGTGCAGGAACAAGCCAAAATGAGTGAGAGGAGACCTGGCGGCGGCTGCTACTGCTACTGCTGCTCAGCAGAGCTAGCCCAGGCTAGGCCAGTCACCACTGAAGATTCAACTGCATCAGAACACCAAGCCAGTTTGCTACTCAGCCTTGCCATTATTAAAACATTTTTAGCCTTCTTTGGTCATCTCTCCATTACCTGTAAACCAAGACCGTGGCTTGCTCTGCCTGTCATGAGATTACTGTTAAGAGCAAATAAGAGAAGCCGTGTGATTATTGTTAGGAAGCTGCAATATCAGAGACATGCGTGTTGCTGTCATTATTTTAATCAATTTTCTTTTCCACCTTTTTCAGCAAATGTTTTTCCTCAGCCCACCCCACCCCCCATGCGGGTAGCTCGACAGAAACTGGAAACTGTCCATTCTTTTACATAGTTGGTCTTTCAAAGTCAGAGAGCAATTTTAGCTATTAGGCCTCACTGGCTAGCTAAGCCCAGTTCTGTTTTATTGCCAGGCTGGTTTAGATTTGTGATGTAGAAAGCCATAAATATTAAAGATTAAGGCTTAAAAGTTAAATTTATCTTCTGTGTTCTTCTTCAGCAGAGGTCCACGTGATTAAATAAAAAATATTTTTTATGTGTGTGGGTGTTCTCACTTGCATGTATGTCTATGCATCATGTGAGTGCTACCCAATGAGACCAAAGGAGAGTACCTGATCCCCTGGAATCGGGGTTACACACGGTTGTGAGCCACCACGTCATGAGAGGAATTAAGTATGGGTCTTGGGAAGAGCGGCCAGGGCTCTTAACTTCTGAGCCATCTCTCCAGCCCCCTTAGAAATAGTTCAGTGGTGCTGAAGGTCCTTCATTTGGCTATTTACAGCACTTGGCCTGGGTTTTGACTGATTATTTGTTTCCCTGTGCAGAAAATAGTGCATAAAGCAGGCCTGGAGAAGTTAAAGGCCACAGATTCTTTGCCACCACATTTCACTGTCTTTTGGATTAGCTTCACACTGATGTCTCATCTTAAACTCAGAAAAAACAAACTACAGAGATGGCTCAGAGACTGAGTCCTTGTCACACAAACGTGAGGTCTGGAATTCAGATCCCCAGAACTCACATAAAATGTGAAGTACCAGGTGGGCATGGCAGTCCCCAGTCACTCTACCTCAGAAGGCAGAGACAGAGCATCCCAAGAGCCAGCCGCCTAGCAAGACTACGTGTACCTGCGATGCGTGGTTTGATTGAGAGACCCTTCATCAGTGAATATGGAGGAAGGTAACTTGTGACATCACCCTAAGGCCTCCACACACTTGTTCACACACACACACACACACGCACACACACACCTGTATACATATTCCCAAACACATGCGAAACATGCATATACCCAATGCACATCACATATCTGGAAAAAAGGAAAAACACTTGGTGAAATCTTAGTCAAAATGGTGACAGCTATGGTCTGCTGAGTTGTCTTTTAAATGACCAATTGGGAACCAGTGTTCATCTTATCATCGTTTGTCTAAGCTATGTATATTACAAAGTAAGATAAGCTTGTTTTCTGCTTGCTTCTAATTTGTGTTTTATCTATGTCTAAGTTATTTATGGCCAGTAATTTTTCTGTTCACTCATAAAAACATAAGAAATGAGCAATATTCAGAAAAGTGAATATTAACTAAATATTCAAATTATAGAATAGAACTAGGTTTTCACAAAGGGATAGCTAATCACATAGTGGTTGAACTTATTTTTATTTAACATTGAAAAACTAGCAGTTATTTATAGATATACTGACTAAAATAGACTGTCCAGATAACGTGTCTGAGCTGTTCCATGCCTTCAAACACATTCTGCTTTTAAAACCGTCCGCAGATGTTTGCCTATTTACAAAGTGTCTTAGTTAGGGTTTCCATTGCTGTGAAGAGACACCATGACCAAGGCAACTCTTAAACGGACAACATTTAGTTGAGGCTGGCTTACAAGTTCAGAGGCTCTTTCCATTATCATCATAGCAGGAAGCATGGCAGCAGACAGGCAGATGTGGTGCTGGAGAAGGAGCTGAGAGTTCTACATCTTCATGTAAAGGCCTATAGGAGAAGATTACTGTCTTCCAGGCAGCCAGGAAGAGGGTCTCTCAAAGCCCACCCCCACAGTGACACACTTCCTCCAAAGACCACACCTACTCAATGTGGTAGACAATGCCACACCTCCTAATAGTGCCACTCCCTGGGCCAAGCATATCCAAACCACCACACAAAGCTTCCTCTGGAGAATTTCTTACTGATTTTTGTAATGACGTAGTATCATTGCTTTCTGGCATCCTACACTGCGCACATCCCTAATGAGTCCTCCACAGTGTGTGGAATGGGAGGTAGAGTGTTTGTATTTCACAAGGATTTTGTTTGTGAAAGTAACTAGTTTTACAAGATTAAAGTATGGATTAGGACAGTGTGAAGATGACAGAAATGTGAAATATCTGCTAATTACTAAAAACCAGCCCACTGAAATGACTCTAGAGGTAAAGGCACTGTGGCCTGAATTTGGTACAAGGAGAGAATCACCCAGCCTTGTGAGCTCTGTCTCCAGAACCCACGTGAAAAGTGAGCTGCTATGGCAATGACTGTAATCCAAGCACTGCCACACGATGAGAGAGCAGAGACAGACCTGGCCACCTCTCCTGCAGCGTGCAATGCAGTGACAGGAGTCACAGCAGACCCCACTCAGAAACAGCCTGGAGGTGAGAACTCACTCCTGGAAGGTGGTCCTCAGACCCTTGACACACTCACCCAAAGTAAATTAGATCTTAAAAAGAGTGACCGTCTCTGTGTCTCCACATTGTGTATGCTACAGAATTACTGCTACTCACTCAAATGTTGGTTGCACAAAAGGGAAACAACGCAGCATTAGAAGAACAATCTTGTCTCTGTGGGAGTAAATACAGTCTTCCTCAAGTCCCTTCCACATTAAGATGAAAGCTCCACTTTCTTTATCCTGTGTATGGCCCATTAGCTTAGCTTGTTAGAAGCCCGTATACAATACACTGAAGTTGTGGGTTCAGCCTCCGAGTGGCCATGTGTATAACATCCATCAGCACCACACAAGCGAGTGGAGGGTTGTAGGGTTGGTGTGGAAGAAACAAGTCACGGTATCTGCTCTCTTGAGGCATCACCCTTATACTCTGAGATACCACATGGAAGAAACTGATGAGGCCACCCAGTGGAGAGCATCCTGACAGTGTGCTGCAGCTAAGCTAATTTCTACACCCACAAGATGTAACCATCCAGACCCCTGGGGAGAGTCCCAAGGCTCAGCTCAGTTACTGCTGTTCTTGACAGGGCTTTGTGCCGTGAGTGAGACAAAGTCTGGTTCTCGGAAGCCTGACCAGGCAGGGTATTAGCCGTGATGCATGTGTGCTGCATTTGGCTCCTATGGGAGTAGAAGAGAGAAATCCAGAAGTAACCACCAGTTCTCTGAGTACCGGTTGTCATTTTTTAGGTTGGATTTTAATGATGCTAGGAAATGAACCCAGGTCCTTACATCTGCGAGGTAAATATAATTCTATCCAGTCCATTTATAATTGTTCACATATGTATTGCGATGTGTTCTGTACATGTTACACGCACACATGGGCTTTACCAAGACATGCCTGTGTAGGTCAGAGGTCAACCTCAGTTATTTGTCTTTACCTTCTACCTTGTCTGAGGTAATATCTCTTCATTATTGGCTGTGTGTACCAGACTGGTTGGGCTGAGAGATTCCAGAGATAATCCTGTCTCCATCTCCTAGGAGTGCCGTGATTACAGATGTGTGTTATTGCATCCAGCTTTTAAGTGAGCCATGGGGATTTGAACTCACACCCTCACACTTGCATAACAAGCACTCTGCCCACAGAGCCATCTCATCCCTCAGATTCTTTAAGATGCACTTGTCAGCACTACCATCATTTATACATTTTGAGTTGTCAAAGGTCTTTACCCTGAGTCTGATACTCCTGGCAGCCAATGTAAAGGGAACATCTAGTCCCAAGAAAGCAAAATAAATTATGCTAAGTGGGCTTGTATGGATGACAGGGTGATTTTAACATTTTTCTGCTGCCTAATTCTAATAGTTTAAAGGTGACATTTTCAAAGAAGAACTGATAATACTATTGCCATCTGAGTCTCAGTGAATTATCTGCACTGAAATCAGTAACTTGGGCTGGGGACGTTCTTGCATAGTATGCTCAAGACCCAGGATTCGATTCCCACCACACCAGAAACAAACAAATAAATAAAATCCAGATCTTAAAAATCTCTTGGTCAAATTCTTCCTTCTGTGTACTCCCAAGCTAGGGGCCATTCTTGGCAACAGATGTACAGGTAAGTTACACAGCGACACCATTCCTGATCTATCATCACGATATGTACATGGGTGTCGCCCCATTTGAGATTCTCCTGTGACCATCCTAATAATTCTCTGGTGATAATTAAAGAATACTTTCCTTGTTCCCTTGCTTATACCTCTCCTTAGTGTTGCTAAGTGACAGAAAATCATGTTTCTCTTCTTCCTCTTTCTGTCCCTGCATCATGCACACGTACCAGCTAGCTCCCCAACTCTGGCTGATGACAGCAACATCTCTCTCTTAGCCATTTGTCCCACAGGTGTCTTCTGTTGGAGTCTGTCTTATACAGTGCTGTGAGATAAGCGACTTCCCTCCCATAATTCAAATCTTCAATGCCCCTCTGTCTGTCAACGTCTTTCATTGGTTGCCCTGGTCTGCTAAGTTGTTCTACACATGACTGTAGTCTGAAGGTGACTTGGAAATTAGTTTGCCTCATCTGAGGCTGACCCCAATAGGTGCTTAAGCATTTTCTATAATCTAAAATTTGTTATTAATTTTAGAAAATCCATCCTCATAGCAAGTGTGAACATAACTAGTTCTCTACCAAAACTCTGGACACGACACAGCCTCAATCAAGGGATGCTCGGTTCATCTAGTTTTTTAATAGAGGTTTTATTGTTATTTGGGTAGGAAGCAACTTGATGATTAAGAGACAGTTGTCACTGAATGTCGGGGCCACGGAAGGATATCTTGATTCTTTGCTGGGCATGGGTCTTTGAACCCGAGTCCCATTGGAGAAATGGCAGGTGTTTGGCCACACCCCAGAATCCAGAATCCAGGTTTCTACACTCGGTCTACATCTCCATTGATCTGCACCTTGCAGTCACATTTGGCCAGAGAGTGCGTGACTACAGGCTCCAGCCTCGAGAGATTTCCATATTCCTGAGTTACCTAAACGGGGGGGGGGGGGGGGGGAGGCGTAGTTAAATTAAGTTATTCCTTTCCTTCCCAGTCCCTCTTCTCCTCCCTATTTAAGGCAGACCTGCCCTGGCTTAGATTAGGGGGTGCACATCCAGATCCTACTACCACACCATGGCAATAAAACTCTTGGAACCCATGGACTTCTCGTATCATTGGGGCCTGCAGTCACCAAAGCTTCCAGCCTTTGGAACTCCGGACTTTCTCAAGTTATTGGAACCCGCTGCGTGGAAAGCCCAGCCACCCCACCCCACCCCTCGCACGCTTGTTTTTTCCTACAACTGAACACTGTTATGGTCCCCGAGAGGAAGGGGCATGCTGGACCTCTAAGGAGGCTCCAGCAGCAGAGTGCAGCCCATGAGAAGTAGAGGAGTTAGGAAAGCTCAGGAGGAGGAGGAGGTGTGTGTGTGTGTGTGTGTGTGTGTGTGTGCAAAGAGGAGAGGGTAAGTATTAGTCAAGTCAACCATTTAGGATTAGTTAATTTAAATATTTAAATTAACCAATATTTAAATATTGTTAAAGTCTGAGTCTTTAATATTTAACCAATATTTAAATATTGAATATTTAAAGTCTGTTCTAGAGTTTGGAAGCTGCCCTCATTTTTCTGATTTCTGGCCCTTGGATAAGGGCAAAGCCGTGGTAACCTGGAACGTAAAATCACTGTAGGATGTGATTAGGGGTGTGGACTGGCCAGTTGCTTATAAAAATCATGCACAAGAATGAGTAATTTATTACCTCTAGGAGACCTCTGGGGCGGTCAGCTAAGCTCCAAGAGTGTCAAAGCATCAAAAAGGCAGAACACAAAGCCACATCCATGCACCTACTTATCCTTGTGGTACCGTGTCGATTACAAGCTGTCTGTGCAACCTTGACAGAGAACAAAGGGTTAAAGATGATCGCACAGCTGAGAGCCCTCTGTTTCCACCTTGTAAATACGAAACCTAGACACCTCACACAGCTTCTTTATAGTCCCCAAGTTCTTCAGGCCCATGTTCCAGCGGGAAGGTGCACCCAGGAGCAGACCCTCAGCCCACACACTGGGTGACTGTCCACTGTAGCTCCTTCTCAAGGAGGTTGGCTTAGCAGCCAGATTCCAAACCGTTGCTTTAATCTCTTTCACATGTGAACTGCCCTGCCTGCTTCCATAGTTGTAATTGGAATGCTTTTGGCTAATGGCCTCTCTCGGGGACATAACCGTTGGGCCTGAACCTTTCCTAACTTCAGAGTTCCTGGTCTGAGCCAAACAAATATTAAATATCTAATCCATGTCTGTGATGGGCAATGTTTAGCAATGCCTTTGTGAAGGAGAACTAAAAACAGCACTGAAGTGAAAACTTAAGGGCTCTTTGGAAAATCGGTTGGATGACGTTCTGCTTGGGGCAAACATGGGAAGGAATGTTTAGCTGAAGTGGACACAGGTGAAAGACTAAGGCAGACTTGTAAAGGAATGTTTCAACGAAGAAGAGGCAGGAGAGAGGTTGCTAAAGCAAACACTCAAAAGGACACATGATGAAGGATTCTTTGCTAATGACATGCATGTGTTGGTCTGCCTTACATTGCTTACATGCACTTGGGGTGCATTTATCAAGACTACATAGAGAGAAATGCACCAAAAAACTTCTGGTGGTGTGCTGCAGTTTCTTCCCACTTTGCGGATTCGGTCTGATTAGCAGAGTGATGTCACCTGAGACAGATGCACGTGCTGAGGCAAGGCACGTGGAGGACACGTGATGTTTGGAGACAGTAGAAATAGGACTTGACGGACAATGACGGAGGCTAAGCCAGGCTTGCTGGTACAGCTAGCTGTGCAATACTTGTGGGTCTCACATCTTCTTTGCTGATCTTTGCTTCTCCGAGAGAGGCACAGCAGAGAACTTCTCCTCTGGTCCCTCCGGGTCACTCCTACTGACTCGGCTGAAGCCTGGCTGCCTCTGCTAGGTAGTGTCACTGCTGCTGATTTGTGCTTGCTATCCCAACCATCATTAAAACTAGGTTTTTAAAAAAAATTATAGAGTTACGCAGCACCATTTCAAGTCTAGCACAAGTTAAAGTGGACTTGCCTCTTGGAAAAAGAGCTGTTCACTGAGTCGGCTGTGAGGGGGTGTGTGGAGCGCTCATTGTTCAGGGTCTAAAAAACACTGTATTGACTTTGCCAGCACATGAGTATTAAAGGTCAAAAGGTGAAAGGTTAATCCACTCGGCACCAATCTATGAATTTAAACTGTCTGGAAAATATTACACATTGGTGTTTACTCTCAGAAAATTAATCAGAAACAATACTTTGCTGTTTGTAACAGATTTCTGCCCTCCCCCCACACACACAGATGAAGCAGGATATTTCAGTTGTGTTGTGAAGAGTTTTAGGTTTCTCAGGAAACTGCACACTGGATTTCATAAATATTGGTGTTAATCACTCCATTGTGGGGCTTTATAACTTGTAGGCGTGAGCATAGTTTACAGTGCTGTCCTGTTTAAAAAGAGTTGGTTTTAAACAGATGTGAAAAGCAAGAGGGGTATTTGACTAAACAAAAGATATGGTTTTGAATACCAAATGAATAGCAACCAGTCACCTACTTAGCATATCATTTAGATTCTGCTCTTGGGTGACCTAAATGTGGCCTCCATAGCTTACAGTTCAATGAGAACACAAAAGGATCAGTGCCTTAAGCAGGAAACACTAACCAAGACTTAGGGAAGACAAGCCTCTGGTTCTACTTCTTCCTGACATCCTGTGGGAAAGACTGGACCTCTGTGGAACATTCTAGAACATGTTAAACCAGTGAAACAGAACTTCCAGCCAGTGAGAGGGAGGGGAGTGCGGCATGAGCAGAGGCAGTGAGGGAAGACCCAGCTTGGCCATTGCCAACCAGGGTTATTAAGGATCTGAAAACCCCGTTAGTGAAAGGACATTGCTTGGGATGTGGAGCCATCACATCCAAGTTTTCCTCTGACTCTCATGAGCCCTCTCAGCCTTCAGCCTCTTCCCTGCCTTGCTACTTAATGGATGGGATGTTTTGTGTTCTGAGTAACTGTCAGAGACTGTCTAGAGCCAAAGAGTCTAGCCTTCCTGGAAGCTGATACCCTTTCCTGGCACCATTCTATAGATGCTGTGAAAAGAGATGACAGACCATTTATTGATCATGGTAGAGACCATCATCAGCATCCTTGCACCAGTGTCCTGAGCCCTACCTTCCAAAGCAGCCCAGAGAAGCCAGGATGTGCACTGTGTGCACACAGTGAGGTGCGTTATATGCCAGGAACATAATCTTTCCTAGTGAGCAGGAAAACACTGAAGCAGAAGCAGAAGACACTAGATCTGCCTTGCCTGGTTGTTCACTGGACAAATATCCTTAAAAGATAACCTGGGACCCAACATCATTACTCTGTGGTAGAATATTTCCTAGTGTGTAGAGGGCCCTGGCTCGGCACACAGGGCATTCAGTGCCTTGCTCACAAGCCGTGCGAAATGGTTGAGGCATTCTGTGCTCTCGCTATTGTGTATGAGAGACACAGATTCAGCAAGGTGCAGCCAACTCCTCAGGAGAACCTGTCTGGAGGTCTCCTGGGATCTTTTAGGTTCTTTCACGTGATATTTTAGCAGTCAAATACTGGCAAAGATCAGATGACTATAAAAATATGAAATATGTGTCTCACTCTATGAGAAATACCTCGCACTGGTACCTATCGGTAGCCAAGAGATTACGAGCAGAGACATCGCCTATTTCTTATACAGGAGAAAATTCTGTTTTGAAACCATACCTTGTAAGTGGCAGAGCCCAAAGCTCTGTGCCTGGCAGGTATACACTCTCCTGACTTCAGATTGTCTGTGAGTAAGAAGCTGGTGGTGGAGTTGGTGACAGTGTAGTAGTGCTAGTGGCACTGCTCGTGGGTCATGGTGCTAATGGCGGTGGGTGCCAATGTGGGAGTGGAAAAGCGATGGTGAAGGGTGAAGAATGGATGAGCTGTGGTGGTCGTGGTAAAAGTGATGGTTTTTAGACTGTGTTTCACAGGTAAAATTAGTAGAATGCTTGCGGTGTAGGCAAGACGAGGAAGATCCTACAAATAGATGTGATACAAATGTTGTTACCTGTCAGTCTTCAGCAGATCCTACAATCTCTTCAAGGCAGTTGGCATTGCCATTTTATGAACAAAGAGTGGTGGGTTACAGAGGCTGTAAATGCCAGTGGTGGCACACGCTGGTAGGATTTGCTGAAAGAGGCAGAGGCAGGAGGATCATGAGTTCGAGGCCGGCCTGGGCTACACAGAGGCTGTAAACTTTTTCAAGACTTAATTGACTTAGCAGCATCAAGTCCCTTCCCATACTGCTTTGCCACAAAATGGACACTCCAAAAATGTTCCTAAATGAACACTAATGTGACCTGAAATATGTCGGCTCCGTCTAGATCATGCTTCGAGATGAAACAGCTCATGTAGCTTGTTAATGTCTCCCTTTCTTTGAGAGATAAGCACATATGTGTAACTTAATGGCCACATTGATTAAACTTAGGCTTCTGAGGGCTCCTTCATCTGTCTCTTGTACTATTTCAAGTGCCAGGGAGTCTCACACACTTGAGCCGTTCACAGCCTTCCAGCGGCCTCTTCAGCTGGCCCTTTCTTTCCCAGTTTCTTTAATTCTCAAAGTAATTTAGTGAGTCTGTTTCTTTCCAGTTGCCTCTCATCTAGCACTTTCTGTGTGCAGAGCCTCTTCCCATGGGGAGATATGATTTGCTAAAATCACCATTATCATTCTCTTCAAATCTCAAGGCTTTGCAAAATAAATGCTATGCAGTTTTGCTCTTACTGTATCTCTAGATACGCACCCCCACCACCGCTGCCACCATGTGCGCAGAAAAAAAATACAGGTAGGTCTGGAAATATGCACGCAGAATTTTTCCTTTACCCGGGTTGCCTTGGTAACCACTGCACTGGTGTCTTCCAACAGATGTCTGAAGCTTGGCTAAGGTGTGTACGCTGGCTTTCCAGACATGTTTACCATTGCTCGTTAACCTGGCCATTCCCAGCATCTTCCAGATCTGCATGACAGGAATCTGTGCCTTCGTGGACAATTTTAAACAGTGATGAAGCAGCAGTGCTCTAAAGTGGTTTGCTGGTGCTATTCCCTGATAAGCACCAGTGGGTTCTCTGTTTGCCACCATATTGTGTCACCGTCCTTCTCGTGTTCAATCATAGGGGACCGTGCAAAGCTCAGTAAGCTTATCCCCCGTGTCTGCACTGCTAGATAATTACCATTCTATATCTTACTGTATCTGACAAGAATGAGAATATTGGTAGACCTATGAATATTCATCAGCCTCTATGGACAAGTTCTGTGAAGCTTAGACAGACTATGACTTTTCCCCCTTTAACCATATTTACTACGTTTTATATTATTAGCTGTTTTAATTATTCTTTGCACAAGTCACATTACCTTTTTGCTGAGTAAGGGTTGTTTTGTTTTGTTTTGTTTTGTTTTGTTTTGTTTTGTTTTGCACAGTGCTTTAAGGTTATCCTCAAGTGGTCTCTGATACCACATGCAGAAGGCTAGGGTCGTATCAGTTTAGTTTAGTTTGCTGTATAACTGATGAGATTACTTGTTTCGGTGAGATCATAGGAACATGATGTCTTAAATTTTTCCCATGAGCATGTGGTTATGCGTGTAAACTATGCAAATCCAACAGTAGTTTTCAAAAGACCCTAAGATGTTTAGTCCAGGAAGCCCTTGGTTAGTTGCATGAATTCAGCTACCCTAAATTTGCTCTAATGGCAGAAGGCACATGCTGAAGCAGCCCCAACAATCTTCATTTTTATCATGTAGTATAACAGATGTTGATTGCTGCTGTTTATCTTAGCAGTGAATGGACAGACTTGACAGGAGCCTTAGCCAGAAGTTACAGGAGGTTGTCGATATTTTCTGTTTCTATTATAGTGTGTTTAAAATGAAAGGTATCCTGACACCTGAACAATAGAAAGGTAGGGGTGTGTGTGTGTGTGTACACATGTGTGTCTGTGTTTGTGTATGTGAGAGAGACAGACACAGACAGAGAGACAGATTCCTTTAATTGATGTATTTTTTATAAATGTTTGGTATTCTGCATTCCGACGTTCTGACAAGTGGGTTAGAAATTGCTGTTCATTGGATGATCATCAGTTTATGCCTCAAACATCTTACGGATGTATGGGTGAAGAGGTAGAGAAATCCACTGATTGATTTCCCTGAGATCTTCTGGCCAAGCCAGAAGTGTTGCATAGGAGGCTTAGAGAATTAGTGTGGTCGAGGTAAGAGAACATCGTGTGCAGAGCCTGTCAAGACTGTGATGGGAGTAAGATGCTCTAAGAATGTGCCAGTAGCTCTCACTGGCTGCCTGCCTGCATAGAGCTCTTCTCCTTGTTTCCCAAGCTGAAGCTGTTGTGTCTACCACATTACCATCTCTCCCTGAGCTGCAGTGAATGAGTCAGCTTCCTAGGTGATAGACCATTAAAAGGCCCAGAGTGGCGTTCTGTGTTCCCAAGGGCTGTTGTTGCAAACTTATCTTCTCCGTGCTTTTCAAGTGAATAGAAAGGAAACCAGATACTGGTATAGAGATTGCAATACCCTAGTGGACACTAAGCAATGCTTTTAAAAATAAACCCAGCAGAGATAGGAATTCTTTATCAGACATGACCTCAGATCAACAGAGAGGTTTGGGGAGGCTCTTTGTACCATCGACAGTGAAAGGTGTTACCCAGAGAACAGCCGCAGAGGGCTAGTCCAGGAGCCACAGGGTTTTTAGGTCTTCGCACCAAAGTGTGCCTGTGCTGTCCATTCTCCGTGGGGACCAGTACAGGAGTCTGACCTCTGCACTCTTCAAGCTGAGTATTCCTTGTAGAATCAGACTCAGGGATTGCCAAGTGCCATAGTAAGGCTGGGAAGGGAATCCAAGAACATACAAGTTATAGCAGACAATCATTGAGCTATCTGAAATGTCACTATCATTCTTCAGTTTATGTATGACACAATAATCTCTTTTTGAGAACGGGAATTGCTGTGTAGCCCAAACTTGTTTTGATCTCACAGAGTTATTGTTACAGGTGTACACCACCACACCTAATTAATACTATATAACACATAATCTAGTATAAAGTATATAATGGGTCTTTAAAAATATATGTGTAAGTTTTTAGTGGACTTTATTCTCTAAGATTTGGAATTTTTAAATGATCTGTTTAAGAAATAAAAATAAATAATAGAAGGCACATCCACCCCATATGAAAGTAGATCAAATAAATTATGGAAATACAAGTGACAAAGTACATGTTAATTTTATCATTAAGTCAAATAAGCCTTTTTGTTTGTGGAGAGATAAGACAACCTGGCAGAAAGCTGCCCTGCACTTAGCAGGCCTTCTCCTGCTTTACCTTACTATCTATCTAGCGACACAGAGATTCAAATCACACACTGCTCTGTGGAGACCCAAGTAACAGAAGCACACATATCTTAGATAAAAGAAGAGCAAAGGTCTGGTAACGCTTTAAAAATAAACTCTCGTTTTAGAAAACATTTTAAGTGGTCAGGTGCTCTATTACTGTTTCAGTTAAGAGATCTGAAGCCCACGGTGGATCTGCTAGATTGGGGTTAAATATAGCTAATCATAGTGCTGGGTGCTAAGCGTGGTGACTTCCTGCTCAGCTGCTCTGCCCGCTGCTGGGCAGTTCCCAGAGCTCCAGTCATCAGAGCACAGTCCTGCAAGGGAAAAGTGGCTTTCTTTCTACCAGGCTCTTAGAACCAAGCCAGAGAGATGCCAGGTTCGCTGCTAAGATGGACTACTATGGAAACAGCTCAAAAGTATTCCAAGAAAGGAAAAGTTAAAACCCCACCCCAAAAGAAACCCAGTTTGAAGAAATTCAGAAGGGAAGCCAAAGCTCTAACAGGCAACTGACACCACCACTCAGCCAAGTCAGGTCCGAGAGCTTCCCAGCGTTTGTTAGACTCAGTGTTGAGAGTGCGGAAGGGTTGGTGGGGGTGGGGGGCAGGGTACGTTTAGAAGGGCAAGTGAACATAGCTTCCCAGCCTTGGTCCCAGTGAAAACCTCAAGTGTTCTGGAAGGTTCTGTACCAGTGAATGGTTTTAAAGGAGAGATAGAAGATGCTTAATTTGATGTTTACATGATATATTATAAAATAAATGTATTCCATCATTTGTATAAAAATAGAATATACATTGTTTGAAGATGAAGGGGGTTGGGAAGAAAACATGCCTTTTTTTTGCATGTTCGGGCAATTTTATCAAATCCCAATTTCGGGACTGCCTGCCTGCGTGGGTACTGTATACCATAATTCAGTCCTCTTGTCTCTGCAATTATGTCTGCTTTTAACTCACCACTTAGAACTGCCTCCTCTCAAGCCAACAATCTGAACCAGCCTTGTTACACTTAGTTCTAAATCTGTGGCAGCAAGAGAGAAAATGTCTAAAGGATAATGCTGGACTTCTCAGAGATAATGTCTGGTTTTCTGCCCACAAAGCAGATGCTCCCTGTAATGCTTAAAACAGTAGTTTGTGCCCACAGAGCCAAACTATTCACGTTTGCCAAGAGCAGAGGCGCGCTGAATGAAGGCAGAGAAAAATTCCTCAACATCCACTGACTCCCCCTCCCAGACTCTGCCACTGGCCCAGCAAAACCTGAGACTGAGTTAGAGGCGATAGCTAGCTAATTCCTGACTAGAAATAATTCACTGTATGCATGTGTATGGCAAGAAGAGGCCTGAGCAATCACGTCTCGGGTCCCCCAGCCTGAGGAGACAGAGTGGACCTCATAAGGGCACTGAGAAGGAAGGCCTGGGGTAGGAGGAAGGCCTGGGGTAGGAGGAAGGCCTGGGTAGGAGGAAGGCCTGGGAATGTGTTGAGGGAGATCTCTATCAGTCGGTCAGGAGGCCAGCATCCAGGAGAGCAAACAGCACCACTCACCCTAGCAGTCCTCATGAGAAGAGAAGAGAGACCTACATAAAACTTTTGTGTGGGTCACAGAACATCTGAGAAGGCAGACTCAACACAGCTAGTAGTCCTATGGCCATATGGCAAGACTGCATCTGTCCTCCAGACCAAGTAAAATATGTCAACCCAGCAGAGCCAGGGCTATCCTCTCTCTGTCTATATGAACCAGCAGAGCCAGAGCTACCCAAGTCTCTTTATCTATATGAACCCAACAAAGCCAGAGCTACCCACTCTCTGTCTATATGAACCCAGCAGGGCCAGGCTATCCCCTCTCTATATATATGAACCCAGCAGAGCCAGAGCTACCCACTCTCTATCTATATGAACCCAACAGAGCCAGGGATATGCCCCTCTCTGTTATATGGACCCAGCAGAGCCAAGGATATCCCCTCTGTCTATAGGGAACCCAGCAGAGCCAGGGCTAGGCTATCTCCTATCTATAGAACCCAGCAGAGCCAAGGCTATCCCCCCCCTTTCTATATGAACAGCAGAGCTAAGGCTACCCACTCTGTGTCTTATGAACCCATAATATCCAGGGCTATCCTCTCTTAATCTATATGAACCATCATAGCCAGGCTGTCCCCTCTCTGTCTATATGAACCCAACAGAGCCAGGGATAACCCCTCTCTAATCTATATGAACCAAGCAGAGCCAGGGATACTCACTCTCTGTCTATATGAACCCAACAGAGCCAGGGCTATGCCCTCTCTGTTATATAGACCCAGCAGAGCCAGGGATATCCCCTCTGTCTATATGGACCCAGCAGAGCCAGGGCTATCTCCTATCTATAGGAACCCAACAGAGCCAGGGCTATCCTCTCTCTGTCTATATGAACCCAATAGAGCCAGGGCTAACCCCTCTCTATCTATATGAACCCAGCAGAACCAGGGCTATTCCTTCTCTGTCTATATGAACAGCAGAGCTAGGGCTATCCACTCTGTGTCTGTATGAACCCATAATAGCCAGGGCTATCCCCTCTTAATCTATATGAATCCATCATAGCCAGGGCTGTCCCCTCTCTGTCTGAGTGACCAGGAAGCCTGGGAAGATGCAGGCTTGCCCACAGCCACTCATTTCTTCCTTCCCCTCTCAACCCTCTTGTCACTTCCCCCGGAAAGCCCTTCCAGCTGGACCCCATAACCAAGGCAGTGTTCACGTAACAAATCCCAGAAAGCCATGTTCATCCCAACAGTAGTTCTGACCCAACCCCAGATGTAAGTCTCTTTCCCAGCACCTCCACTCAGCAGATGCTGGCATGGCTTTCTGGGCTCCTCTTGGACTTGCTGTCCACTTTGATCCTGGAAGCATCTTCTTTGCTAGTTTGTTACACTGTATTTCCCATCATCCTCTTTGCTCCCTTGAATGTGAACAGGTCTCCCTTCCACCTCAACGAAAGAAAACCAACAGCAACAAAAATTACAAACCCCTTTAAAACCAGGCATATTAATATTATTAATATTAGTTAATATTCTTTCTTCTTTTTAAAAAATATTTTACAGTTCTTTGTATCACCATAGCTCCTCATACATATTTTCTGATAATTAGAGTTCATTCATTATCTGAAAGAACTAATGCTTTTCAAATGAATTTTAATATTTATTTAGTATTATTTTTAAAATAGTGAATTAGAAAGGAAACAAAACCAGAAATACTTTGTGTTCCAATAGAGCTTTATTGATAAGCACTGAAATTTAAATTCTAGACCATTTTCATTACAAACAGTGCTATGCTCTCTTTTTATCTCCCCCAGACATTTAAAATTGTAAAAGCCATACTCAGAAGACAGAACCAGGTGACTCTCTGTGAATTCAAGGCCTGCTCAGCATACTGAGTTCCAGCCAGGGCTACATAAGGAGACTCTGTCTTCATATATATATTAAGGATGTGTGTGTGTGTGTGTTGTGTGTGTGTGTGTGTGTGTGTGCATCCTTAGATGGCTAAGTTAGTAAAGGTGCTTGCTGCCAAAACTGGCAAGCTAAGTTCAGTCCCCAAAAGGAGAAACCAGACCCCTGAAAGCTGTCCTCTGACTTCCACACTTGTGACACACGCACACATGCACTAAATAAATGAATAAATAAAATAAATAATTAATAATAAAAATAAATAATATTTTAAAGTTATCCTTAGCACAAAAACCATTCTAAACCAACAGGCTGGGGAAGTGTGTATGAAGTGCTTGCTATGCAAGTGTGAGAGTAACCTAATAAGTTCAAATCTCCAGGATCCATGTAAAACCAGACTCCACAGCATGAGTCTGTAATCCCAGTTTCCTAAGGCAATAGTGGAAGTAAAGACAGGAGAAGTAAGAAGGTCACCGCCTTCTTTCCTGGGCATATGCAGCTGTGAACAACAAAAGGAGTCTGTCTCAACATGGAAGGCATAAATGACACCCGAGGTTGTCCTCTGACCTTCACACATGTGCCATGGTACACACATGCACATACATGTATGCACATCATACACTGACAGAAACACACACATGCACAAAATGGCAGTGTTTTGGAACATTTTTGGCTGCTGATACAAATGATGGGGCACTAGAGTGTCCTGTGTCCGCTGAGATTGTTACATGGCCCCTCTGACTTCTGGGACTTCAGGGCTCAGGGCTGAAGAGGGGCAGTTTTTGTTAACAGGCTATGCTGCCGTCTGGGTGTGGATGGTGAGGAGTTGAAGGGCAGCATTGACAGGATGCACAGTGGAATTTATCTGGGAGATGTGTGTTTTTGGAATCAAACTCAGCAGAACCAAGCAATAGATACACACAAGGAGCAAACAGAATGGTGTCCCAAGTTCAAGTTAGAAATCAGGCGTCCCAGCTTTGAAGGCTACTGGAGCTCTTACTGAAGAGCAAACAAACAGGATACAGTTTCTTGAGAGCAATTCTATTTTTGTTCATGTATTATTCATCTTTTAACAATTCCATACGTAAAGACAGCCTACCGTGATGATACCCACCCCGCTACCCTCTTGCCCCCTCCCACTCCTGCTGACTGCTGCTTCCCCAGAACTTCTCCCCTCTTATGGCTTCTGTTTGCTTTTATTTTATTTCTTGTGCCGATAACCATGGCTCTGGTTTTCATGGCTACAACAGTCATGTCATGGCCAGAAGATAACGTTTAATAACCCAGGAGCCATTTATAGACTCGTCCTTTCAGAGTCAAAGAGGGAGTAGTATTGGTAAACTGAGCCTCCCACAGTCAGGTGCCCCTTCCAGGTGTCAACAGTAGGAGGACTTTTGCTAACTGGATGGTCTAGTGCAGGATGTTACTCTACAAAACCTGTAGCCCCCTCAACATGTAGGGCAGTGGTTCTCAGCCTTCCTGATGCTTGTCACCTTTTAATACAGTCCCTCATGTCGTGGTGACCCCAACTATCAAATCATTTCATTGCTACTTCATAACTGTCATTTTGTTTTGCTATAAATCTTTATATCTGACAAATATAAACAAATGAAATAAATATCTGAGAAATATAAATAAATAAACAAATAAATAAAATTTATAAATAAATATCTGACATGCAACCCCCATGGAAGGGCCCTTTGACCATTTTGAATGGGTCATGACCCGTGGGTTGAGAACTTCCGGTGTAAAGCAATGCATGCTGAACCTGGACTGCACAAAAAGGAAGGAAACCCAGCAAAAAAGTGACAGACCCTTCAATGGTCTGCAGTCACCCTCTCCTCTTGTTTTTCCTATCCTGCCATGCTAAGTCAGTACCAAGTGATGTCTTCCAAATTGTATCACAGAACATAAACAAAGTGACCCATATTAGAGGGCACTGGTAGGGTGAGGTCTAAGAGGCTGAGGAGGGCAAATGCCCGCTTGCTCTGTGCTCACAAAGCACATCTCACGTGCAGTGCAGAGATCAGAAGCTTTAATCCCAGTTGTTAGCAAATGTTACATTACCATAAAGTTGCATAAATCATCAAGGTTGCCTGGCAAAGCCCTTCCCTCTCGCCCACTTCCAGAGGATTTTTTGCAATGTGAATATTACTGAAAACTGAGTTGATTTGTGTTATAGTTTAGCATATTACTTGGGTGTCAAGGAAGACCAACTTTAGTAAGAAACTCTGTATTATACATGTATGCTATACCTACCACCTGCAGAAAGACGAGACTGAAGGACTGACTGTGTATCAAGTATCCCATCCCTAATGTCCACACTGTGGACTGATCCTTTTTTTTTATTATTACACTTCTTTAGGATGGGACATGCATGCTCCAGCGTGCATGTAGAAGATAAAAACAAAAACAAAACCTTCAAGAATTGTTCCTTGGGGCTGGAGAGATGGTTTGGAAGTTAAAACGATGGTTGCTCTTTGCGAGGACCCAGATTCAATTCCAGCACCCTCGTGGTAGCTCACAACATTCTGTAACTCCAGCTAGGGGACCCACTGCCCCCTCTTCTGGTCTCCCAGGCATTGCATGTATGTGGTACACACACATGCATGCAGGCAGAATACCCAGACATATAAAATAAAATAAAGGTTAAATAAAAAAAAAAAAAAAAGTTAGTTCTCTCCTTCTGCCATGTGGGTATTAGGGATCAAACTAGGTCAGGTTTGGCAGCAAGCGGTTTTTCCCATTGAGCCAGCTTGCTGGCCTCGTGACCTTCTATTTTCTGACTCTTGGCTCTTTCATTCTACGGCATCCCACTTCAATTTCTGTAGCATATTTTCTCTTTCTAAAAGATTTTAAGAAGTTTACTACTTGGGAGGCAGAGGCAGGCAGATTTCTGAGTTTGAGGCCAGCCTGGTCTACAGAGTAAGTTCCAGGACAGCCAGAGGCTACACAGAGAAACCCTGTCTCGAAAAACACAAAAACAAACAAACAACACATAAAGAACAAAGAAGTTTACTTGGTGGACATCATTAGTAAGTCTGGACTTTGGGGGCTTGGGAGTAATGCTAGGATCAAATCCAGGAGTTCCCCCTTGCCAGGCAAGCATCCTGCCACTGAGATACATCCCAAGGTCTATATCTGAAAGGATTTAGCTGTGTTCTATGATCGTCTGCCAAAGAATCTATTAAATTGGTACATGGGAAAATGGGCAAGAAGATGACTCCATAGCTGAAATGTACAGCTTTGCAGAGGTCATCTCAATACCATAAGACAAATAGTTGACTAGTTCCAATGCAGAGTAGAGGCTCTTCTCTGAAGTGGTGTTTATTCATTCAGTCAGTCTTTATTGGATACTAGTTATTGAACCCAAGACCTAGTACATATGAGACATGCAAAAAGTCATATCAATGTCATAAGACAAATAGTTGACTAGTTAAACAATATAGAGTGGAGGTTCTTCTATGTGATCACCCAAGTTTAGTGCAGAAGTGGTATTTTATTTATTATTTATTTATTTATTCATTCATTCATTCATTCATTCATTTAATCTTTATTGGATACTAGTGGTTGAACCTGAGACCCAGTACATATGAGCCATGCATTCTACCCCTAAGCTGCACCTCAACCCAATCTTTAGGTACAAAAATTATAACACTCTCAAAGGGGTATCTCACCCATTTCTTTGCTTGAAGCCTTTATTCCTCCATCTCCCCTCTCTGAGCTGATTCCATCCCAATGACTAAACTTATACAAGTACAGTGATTGGCATAATGGAGCAAACCTTATGCTCGACAGTTTCTACCTGTAGGCTACGCTTTGCACTTTTGGCCTTCCTAGTTTACAGAAAGGGAGCTGAGGCCTGAAGACCATAATGACTTGCTAGTGTCACATGTCAAGTCCCCAATGGAGCTGAGATTCAGTACTCAAGTACTAGTCATAGACCACCACTGTGCTGTGTATGGTTGTGTGTATGTGTGTGTGTGTAGTGTGTGTGTGGCCCCACTGTGCGAGTCAACCTGATCCTCCACTTTTACCCTCCCTCTCACGTCACTCCTGAACCCTGACAGCCTCACTGGTGGCTTGCTCCACACTTTCTGTGTTGGAGCCTCTCTGGTCACTTATATGATTTCCTAGTTCCTACCTCACCCAACATTCCAAGTTACCACAAGCTTTTCAGATTGAAGGCAGCTTAATATGTGAAACAAGAGGTGGGTGTGTGGGTGTGCCCGGGTAGACTTTAGTTGACTCCTTTCCTGAGCATAGAGCGGTTACAGGAGTGGAGTCTCTGTCTGGTTCTGGAGTTGCCCCCACAGTTAATGCCCACTGAGGCTGGAGCCGGGTCCATCATCATCCTCTCTCTAGATTGTTACAGAGTGTCTGAGCCAGATGCTCATTGTACAGATTTGCCTCAGGCTCTGCTCACTCTTCACCTAGATCTACAGGTTTCTGTAGTGCGAATTTGGTTTCCACGAGCTGCCTGACACCTCTGTGACCTCCAATAGCCCGTATATGAAACTCACACAGTAATCTGAGCCCTGCTTGCCCACCATCCTTGGCTGTCTCGGACCCTTTACATCTTGCAGAACCCACTGTGGCTTCTCCCGAAGTGTCTCCTTGTCTCCCTCTGAGCCCTGACTGACTCTGCAGCCTTTGTGTCTGCCTGGTACTTGCCTGTCTTCTTTACCACCCGTGTGTGGTTGACAGTGGCAGCTCTGGGGGCAGAGGCAAAGCTCAGCCAACATCTCTTGCCTGAATAAGGGGAAATCATTCATTTCATTTTAATTTTTTAATAATGTAGACGCGTGTGTTTTCAACCTTCATTATCTGCTCTTGCTAGTATTACTGACCCATCCCTCATGCACATATCTGACCTCTTTATGCGTCCAGCATTCTTTGGCCACATTCTTTAAGTCCTCTCTTTAAAAAAAAAAAAAAAAAAGTGTGTGTGTGCATGCGCACGTGTGTGCTCACGTGTGCGCACATGTCGGGGACTTGGGCATGCACATGTGTGTATGTTTCTGGGGGTCTGGAGGTAGAAGTCTTCCTCAATCGTTGCTACCTTGTCATTTGAGATGGCATCTCACCAAACCTAGAGTTCACCAACTTGACTAGTCTGGCTTGCCAGCAAGCCTAGGAATCCTCGTGTCTCCACCTCTATAACAATGATATTATGAGCATTCATTGCCACGCTTGGATTTTTATGTCCATGCTGGGATCCAACCTCGAATCCTCCTGCTCTCACAGTAGACGCTATAACTGTACCTGCGGAGCTTCATTCCCAGCCCTTAAGACATTTGTGACGGCCAACAATGGTCTTGGCATGCTTTTGTCATTTGTGCTGTTTTGCTGGGACGACTGCAGAGCCCACCATGAGTCGTCGCAGCCTTCTGTAGCAGCCTGAGGCCAATGGGAGCTGGTGTCCAGCAGAGCAGGAAGGATGAATGACTGTCTAACCTGTCTTCCTAGTGTGACAGAAGGGTAGTGCTTCCTCTCGGTTATCTGTTGGCACGAACAGGAAAAAAGTAAAGGACAAAGCAGCTGTGGAGAAAGTAGGAAGTTTGATTTTTAAAAAGTTTTCATTTTTAATTTTAGGGTTAAAAATATACAGTTTTTTGTTTGTTTGTATAATTTTCCTAAGTTTTAATAATTCAGAAGAAAATGATCGGGGGGCTCCCATCCATTGAGATGGCTCAGCAGTTAAAAGCACTGACTGCTCTCCTAGAGGTCCTGAGTTCAATTCCCAACAACCACATAGTGGTTCATAACCATCTGTAATGGGATCCGATGCCCTCTTCTGCTATCTGAAGACAGTGACAGTGTACTCCTCACATGCACAAAATAAATAAATAAATAATTAAAAGAAGGTGAAGGTGAGGAAGAGAGGAAGGAGACGAGGAAGAGGAAGAGGAAAATGATGGGTCAGAATTCCTTGTAAAAGAATGTAGTCCTAGATGTACTTACTTAACATGCCCAACCTTTGGCCCACTGTCAGGGTTAACGCAAGTTTTCTGTTTCCAGAGGTGACCTTGAAGGTGCACATTAGTGACGCCAGCACCCACCAGCCCATCGCTGATGCGCTCATTGAGATCTTCGCCAGCCAGGTGTCTGTTGCCTCTGGCACATCCGGCACAGATGGGGTTGCTTTCATCAAGTTCCCTTACAAGCTGGGAAATCAGCTGATTGTCACCGCCACAAAACACGCCTACGTGCCAAACTCTGCCCCATGGAAGCCCATCCGATTACCAGGTAAGTGGTTCGTCTTTCTCTAAGACTGACCTCCTGTGGGTCGGTGGCCGATGATGGGATCAGACACTGAAGGAGTCAGGCAGGGAAATCCTTATGCCAATTCTGTGAGTCACCTTCTCATATGCCACTATGTGGAGGGATCATAGGGTGAGTGTGTGAAGCTGGCCGGAGCCCCACCTCGTACACACACAGAGGTCACAGGTGCTCGTTCTCTGGCCATGTTTGCAGTGCTATGCCATGTGCATGCTGACCAGCAGCACTGTGAGCTCTACTCCAGGGTACTGCATCCTCTGTGCTTCCTAGAAGTCAGAACAGCCCAGAGCTCTCCAGAGAGTAAAGGACAGTGGCCCCCGTGCCTGTGCCAGGAGCTTTCCTCATTGCCACGGCAGACACCTGCTCAGAGCAACATAAGGAAGGGCGCATTTGACAAATGATTTAAGAGAAAGTCTCTTGTGGTGGGGAAGGCATGGCAGCAAGAGCATGAGGCGGCCGGTCATCCATAGTCTGGAAGCAGAGAATAAGAAGTATTCTTTTTTATGTGCAGCCTAAGACCCCAGCCCGTGAAATCTCCCTGCCCATATTCACGGTGGGTCTCCTCGATGCAGTTAGCCTAGTGTAGGCAACCCTTCAGACACTATCCAGACATTTGTCTCTTTGGTGATTCTGGGTCCTGCCAAGTTGACAATAACACCATCACAGGATAGAACCCATGGAAGGCCAGCAAAAAGATGTAAAGCCCTTGTCACTAGGTTCCAGCTAAAGGAAATGTTTGACCTCCCCAGTGGACGTATTGGGGGAGGGGGGATGCAGAGACTGTCTGCCTGCATCTGAATAGCAGCTGTACAGGTCATGTTTGCAGTCTTTGCAGGGTTCAATCTCAGACCTGGCAAACACTGGGCCTTTATTACTGGGGCTAACTTCCCAGGAAGCTCTTGACACACATCTTCAGCAACTGGTTAATATATACCTCTATTTTATGTGGGCTTGTTTAAAGACACAGTTGACCTGCTAACATTGGGCTCAAGTGCACAGCACCATAATCTACATCTGAACATTTATTATCTATTCTCTCCATAAGGTTCACTATAGCCTCCCCTTATATTCAGGGCCTTCAGCACTATACATGGGGGCCACTTAAAATAGTGAAATCACCAGTAGAAAGCACACATGTGAAAAGTCTAGCACAAAGAATGAAGAGAAGGTATTCACCACGGGAGAGCTGAGACAAGCAGACAGCCTGTTGCCCCATCAGCCTCTATGATGTGTACAGGGACAGTCGATGTGGCGGGTAAGAGGAACAATTTAGCAAACAAGTTCATTTGTAAATATGGGACTCATGCATGGTGAGACTCAGCCACCTAATGGCTTTCATTTTGACTCCATTAATAGGATTGGAAGAAAGGAAATTGTTTCCATAATGTCCATTTTCTTGAATGAGTCTGAAAATGGGAACAAGACAGTTTAATTGAAAGTGTTTTAGAGACACCATGAAAACACCTGGAACCGAGAACTGCCTTCCGCTAGCTGCCCCCACCCGAGTGGGCCCAGCAGGATTGTCAGAACCTGTGTTTCTAGCTTCTGAAATGGAATTAATTGGCCTGAATCATTTCAAAAGACCTTCCCATGCCTTTGGTTATTTGCTGACCTTTTGAATATAATAAAGGTGCTCCTCACTAGCACGTAAAACAAGTGTGACCAGAATGTAGACTGGCCTCTGCTGAAAAGCCGAGTAAACTGTTGTTTTAGTGTGTATTTTTAGAAGTTGGGTCTCACACTTCTGGCATTCCAAACAAGTGAGAGAAAGAAAAAAAAAAAAGGCAAAAGAGCTTGGAGTTCCAAAATAGGATGAGAGATCGTGGCCACCATGCTTCCTTCACTGCGTGTTTGGAGTTTTAGTTTCGAATGAACATTCTTGTAAGAGCTTGGAGTGAATTTCTCTTCTCATCCTTAGCAGTAACTCCTAGAAGATGTGTTAGGTGTTCTCTTCCCTGGAAGGGGATATAGAACAAGAGAGAGAGAGATCTTGGCAAATACGTCAAACAAGAGATACACGAACTCATCCATGTGAGCCCTTCTGTTTACTAAGGGGGATGGTTCTCCATCTCTGTCGATGGTAGGTCCTCCCATTGCTCTGGCAAAGAAACGGTGGCCCAGGACTCCTGCACTGCTGTCTGACCAGGGTAATTGGCCTCTTCACCACATTACTAGTACTGTGTCTTAAAATGCCTGTGCCCTGGGATCTCTGCACCCTAGAGCCCATTAGCATTCCTTCCTGCATAGGAGAGAAGCTCTTGAGCCCCGAGGAGCTATTAACAGTTAATCATTGCTGGGGAGAAAGTGTCGTTCCCCACAGTGGTGTAGTCATTGGTAAGTTGAGCACAAGCCTCTAAATAGCCCCTCCCCGGGCTCTTGCAGGGAACCCTGATTAAACTGAGTGGCTCATAAAACAAGGCGAAATGTATGAAAAATGGGGAACTGGCTGGAAGAAGAAAGCGGCCAACATCGCATCAGTGGGAGACCGAAAGGATAACAGCCTGGAAATGACCAAAACACACTGTGTGCATGTGTGAGGTTACCAGAGAATGTCTAAATTAAATGCATGTGCCCAGTTATAGAACACAATGAGTGGCCTCCAGGAATTAAAAGTGACACACAGAGCCTCCTCCCTTGGTGACTTCTCCCTTTCCTGTCATGAGTTGGCCATCCTGTGTAGTTGTTCCCTGAAGGAGTCCGGCTGGCACTTTCACGCTCTGTGTGTTATCTCTAGATGCTACTTTTTACCACAGTCATGTAAAAAGCTTGTGTTGTATCTTCAAAACCCCAAGTGGGATGATTTTACTCCAGAAGTTCCCCTGCTTCCCTGAGCAAAATGAGATGTACCTATCTCTCTATTTACAAAAAAAAAAAAGGCCAAGTTATAACTCAGTGACAGAGTATTTGCTAGCATGTGAGAGACCCTGGGTTCTATCCTTAGTGCTGGGGGTGGAGGTGGGAAATGGGGGTCCTGAATATCTCCTTAGTGTGAGAAGCCTTCAGACATTTTTTGTGTACCATAAAACACACCATTTCAGAGAATATGGAAATGGCTCAGTCAGTAAAGCATTTGCTGAGCAAGCTTGAGGACCTGACTTTTGATCTCCAGAGCCAAAGTAAAACACAAGGCATGATGTTGAACCCTGTAGTCTTAGTGCTGGGGAGGCAGAGCTGGGGGAATCTCTCAGCATGTTTCCAGCTAGTTTTGTCAAACAGTGGGCTCCAGGGTCAGCCAGAGACCGTGTCTCAAAAAATAAGGTGGAAGGTAGTAAAGGAAGATACTAATGCTGACCTCTGACCTCCATGTGCATATAAACGCATATGCACGTACACACACACACACACACACACACACACAAGCTCCCCTACACCACTCACCAAAACCCACCATTTTAAAAATGCATGCTTCAAAATACCTGGCTATCTCAGTTGGTAGAGCATGAAACTCTAAAAGTGTTCATGGTTTTGTACCTCTATAATGTCCCCATCATCTATTTCCAGCACCTTCCAGCACCCTCTATTAACTGTATCCATTAGTTCTGACTTCCTATTTCCCATCCTTTCCAGCTCCTAGCAACTTGCAAATTGCCTTCTGTCTCTGGCTTCGCTTGTTCTAAAGAGTGTACATAAATAGAGTCAGACAGTATGCGGCTTCTATGCCTGTCATTCTCAGCATGTTTTCAAGGCTGTGATAATTAATTTGATTGTCAACTTGGTGGGATCTAGAGTTGTCTGGGAAAAGAGCCTCTGGCCGTGCCTTCGAGGGATTCTCTAGATTAAGTTAGTTGGAAAGACCTACCTCATCTCCAGTTGGCACCTTCCGTGGGCTTGGATCCTGAGCCGAGTTAACAGGGAAAGCACCCTGTACAAGAACACTCATAGCTCTGTACTCCTAACTGGGACCTACTGCTTCAAGTTCCCCCACCAGGATTTCCCCACCATATTGGGCTGTGAACCCAAATAAACTCTTCCCTACTTATGCCACTTTGGTCACATATTGTCACTCAACAAGGTAAGCAACTAATACAATAGGTCATCCTTCCTGTAGCACATGTCAGTTCTCCATGGCTCATCTGTATGGTCATAATATAATCATAATATATTCATGATATATTCATAATATATTCATAATGCCAAACTGTATCTGTTTCTCAGTTGACAAACACTGATTTGGGTTCATTCCTCTTTTGCTCTTATGGACATACACGTGTGAACATACATGCACAAGTTTTTGCATGAGCATACCTTGTTGCTTTTGAGCTCTCCCCAGCAGGGAACTTGCTGGGTCACTGGTCATTCTGTTGAATATCAGAGGAACTGTCAGATCATCTTCCGCAGCACTAAGGTGCATTCTTATGTTTGTCATGGCACTGGCCACCTTCTGCTTGTTCTCTGGCTGCTTCCTGTGGGTTGTGGTTCTGTATGAGTGATCCTGAGGACACAGACCACAGACCACGTTTATATGTTCTATTCAGGATATAGCTTGCAATAGTCTTGGAATATAGCTACATCTGAGTGCATTGCCTGGTGGAGGGGGTGGAGGAGAGGGCACAGCAGCGCCTCGGAGGGCCTATGGAGAACCAGCATTGCCAGGTCACTGAGACTGTTTTAACATTTCATCTTTCTAGGTCTTGATATTTTCAGAGAAATAAGTGTTACTTCCTGATGTCATAGCGTATATCCATAATCCCACGTGTGAGCTTCACTGGGAATCCCAGGCCAACCTCAGCTATGTAGTGAAGTGCTGTCTCAAAAATTAATTAATTGGTTAATTCATTAAATGGCTGGGGAGAAAGCTCAGGCAGTAAAGAGCTAACTGTGATGGTCGTCGCTCACTAAGTTACCCAGGCTGGCCATGAACGCTCCTTGTCACCACCCATACCCATGTTAAAGAGCTGAGGGAGATAACAAATGCTGGTAATCCCAGTTCCGAAGAGGCAGACACAGGGAGATCCCTGGAGCCTGCTGGCCAGACAGCCTTACCTAACCAGTGAGGCCCAAGCCAAGAGAGAAACTGTGTCTCGAAAGAACAAGGTAGAAAGCTCCTGAAGAATAGTACCCGAAGTTGACCTCTGGCCTGCATACACACACACATACACACACACTACAAAGCAAATAGATGGGTTATTTTTAAGATGATAAAGAAGAAATAACTTCTCAATACTTCTTTGGCTTGACTTGGCTCCTCTCTTAACTTGGTGATGAAGGTCCTGTGAGCTTTCATCCGTGTCTCACAGTAGTTGGCAGAAGGCACTACAGATCCTAGCCCCTGCATCTATCATCTGGGGGATAGTTGGACAATTGCTTCCTCATCTATAAACCCATTTCATTACTGAAGAGTGAACACCTACTTCTTAGAGTTGTTTTGATACTTGGATAAATTACCCAAGTCAGTGACCCTGGAGTGACATCTGCCCTGTCAGTGGGACAAATCTTAGTCTATGGTGCAATGTTTTGTTTTGTTTTTTGTTTTATTCATGTTGCATGTAACAGAATACATGTGACAAAAGCAACTGTGAAAAGGAAGAATTTATTGCAACTCACATTTAAAAAGAAATGCAATCCGCCATGGCGGAGAGGCTTAGCTGAAGCTGCAGCCGTGTAAGGAGGGAACCACATTGTGTCTACAGTCAGAAAGCAAGAGACAGACAGGAAATGCCCAAGGCCTGCCCCAGTGAGACACTTCCTCTAGCAAAGCTCCTCCCCCTAAAAGTGCCACAACCCTTCAGAACAGCGCCACCAGCTGGGGACATAGTGTTCAAGCCCATTCACAGCTAAAGCACATCTGCTGGGAAACTTGTGAACTTCGAGAATCTGAATTAAAAGTCCAGATGTTTGGGTTATAATCTTAATGTGGTACAATTTGTGTCATGTTATTACTCTGAAGTTTGGGGAAACAGTCTTTGAATATACTACACATGTGAACCTGAGCACATATTTAAGGGTCTTTCTTAATGCTAATACCTAATATTACATGCACATGTATGTATGTATGTATACTCGTATAGTGTACACATAATAACTTTTAACATACTCCAGTGTCATAGGACCTTGTTACTTCACTAAAAATACTTTACAAGGGAAACGGGGAGATAATTCAGTCATGCAAACAGACCTGAATTTGTTCCCTGGCACTCATGTAAAAAAAAAAAAAAAAAAAAACAGGAATGGTGGTGCACATTTGTAATCCTTACCCAGAGGATGTCAAGACAGGCAGATTCCTGGGGCTTGTAAACCAAGCAGTCTAGTCTGATCAGGTCCTGGTAAGAGAACCTGTCTCCCCCCCCAAACAAGGTGGACAGTCCTGAGAGACAACACTCAAAGTTGACCTCTGACCATTTGCACATGTCCCTTCCCAAGAAAATAACCATTTTTTTTTCAAGTTGACTATGGCAAGACAGTAGTTATTACAAGAGGATTCCAGTACTGGCATGTTGAGGATGTTTCATTAATCTTTTGGAAAAATCAATATTGGTGATTCGTTTGAGATCAGAAAGTAGGAAGCATGCAGCATTCCCAGACAGAGTGGGCTTCTGGATTGAAATATCAGAGTTCCCTCACATCCGTTTTGTCCCTGCAGTGTTTTCCTCGCTGAGCCTTGGCTTGCTTCCTGAACGCTCTGCCACGCTGATGGTCTATGAAGATGTGGTCCAAATAGTCTCAGGATTCCAAGGTACGTCTTGTGTTTAAAAAGAGAAACAATGCTGATTCTTGGGTCACATGCTAACATTTGATGAGCAACATTGTGGCCACAGTGAATTTATCCACAACTGAAGTCTGCATTTCAACCATAAGTTGGCTGTAACATTACTTCTTCCAGGACCATCTTCTAAGTGTACATGGGAAAAGAAAGGGGCTCCCTGCTTAGGTCCCCATTGTCTCTCTTTCCTAAGAAAAGATTCTGATTATTATTTGGTCACTGTCCTGGTTCATGTTGCCAATAGACACTGTCACTCACAACAGCTAGAAAGGGGGAGGGGACTTGTCTTGCTTGCCTTCTATTTTTTAATGTGCTTCACAGTCATTGTAAAACCTCACCTCACCCCACCCACGACTGGCCCTTAAGATTTGCTAATGTGGAAGGTTCTGGGCACTTGCCCTCTTCTAATGGGTATTGGGATTCAGGTTGGGAATAATCCTCACACAAAATACCTTTCTGCGCTCAGATCATTTCCTTCCATCGCAGTCTAGAGAACCATCCTGTTTCCTGGCTGAGTGTGGATTTGTTGTGGTGCTTGCGTTTGCCTTTATTATCCTAAGGTTCAGTGTTGTGGGTTCATATTTTACAAAAGTGTGAGTTGGAAATACAGCTTAAGTGTGTCTGCTTTTACAGAGGACCGACGTGCAGTTCTCAGCATCCACGCTGGGCAACTCACAACTGCCTGGAACTTTTGTTCTGGGGGAATCCAACCTCATCTTCTTCTGGACTTTTTAGGGCACCTACACCCACACAGCTGTACACACCCACACAGACACAGACATAAAAGATAAGTTCTTTATTATGCCTGAACATGTACAGATCTTTACTGACATTATTCCCTCACAGGACAATAGAACAACTATTTTCATAGCACTTCCAGTGTACTAGGTATGATTTAAAGGCTATGTAGCATATACCTGTGGTCTATACAAAAACCACTGTGCCATTTTCTATGAGGGACTGGGGCATCTTGGGATTTTTGGTAGCCACACGGGGTGCCCCGCATATATGCAGAGAGCAGTGCACTTTATTCTTTAATGGTGATACCCATCATTCTGAATCACACAGATCTGTGTGATATTTGAAAATGAAGCATGTTCATTATTTCCTCGTTAGTGGGGAGCTTCAGGGAGATGAGAAGAGTTTAATATGCAGCTACTGATTTTGAGGATGGATCTGAAAACAAATGGAAGTGTCTGGAGTGTTTATGACTTATGTTTCGGAGAGAAACAGAGGTGCAGATTTTGGTGTCATCTCACAGTAAAGTTTTTGGTTTTTTTTTTTTTTTTCTTTTTCACAAGAGACACCAGTGCTAGGCCTGCGTCTTTCCTGACCACTCCATGGCCTAAGTCCGTGGCCTCTATACCTACAGTTCGACTTCCATTAGCTAAAGCTAGACTCATTTGCAGCCTCCATATTGGCCAAACCCCAAGACATCAGTTACCACTTCATCCCTTGGTATCACCATGTCAACAGAGGCAGCAAGTTGGTTACCTATTTTGAAACTGCACCTCACTTCCTTGATTCAATGCCTTAATTTTCTGTCTTAACTCTTGGTCACTCTTTAAGGAAACTCTAGTAGCTTTGTTTGTTGGGCCCCAAAACCCCCCACCCTTCCCTTTTCTAGGCTCTGGGTATCAGTATTTTCTAGATATCAATTACTTCCAGTGCCCTGTTTCCAGGGGGAGCTTAGCCTCCTAGGTGGGGCCCAGAAGCAGCTGCTTGTTACACATCTCACCTTGGATATCTATTGAGCATAAACACATTGAGCTCTTGGGTGGGTTTACTAGAACTTCTGTCTCCATAGACGGTGTGACCACATAATGTAGTTGGTCAGGCTGAACCTTGCCGAGCCTCCTCTCCATCCTCATTGTTACCATGGCACTCCTGTATCCCCACCCCCCAGTGCCGCAAAAGGCTTTTCACTAACGGTGTATTCCTGCTTTCACTGAACCTACAATGAACCTACAATCTGATCCTCATAAGACTAAAATTAAAGCAAATGTGTCAGCCATCTTTGGTTCTTCAATGGTTTTCTCATCATATGCCAATAAAATCCAAATTTTTTATACTCAGGGCTACATGGTTTCCCTAGCCCTAAGTTTCTGGTGACTTCTACAGTCACCCAGAAGTTGTTGCTGGTTACAGGCTAGGGTTGGGATAGGCATTGAAGCCTGTGAGTTTCCTGAGGAAGCAGGTTCCTTGCACCCATATTTCTTCCACGAAGAGTTTTAGCCTCTCCCAGCCCCTGCCAGCCCTATCTCCCTCACAGCTGCTTGTCATAGATTTTTGATCCAGTGTTTCCCTTTATTAAGGTTAAATCATAAAACGCGTGAACATCTCCTCTTCACTGTCCTCTGTCCTGTGCATTTCACACTGGCCAGGGTTCAGTGTGTAGGGTGCAGAAAAATGGACACACTGGATTCTGTTATGGTTGCTTAGGCTTCTTGTGACTGCATCTTGCACTCCTTACTGTCACCCGCCAGCCTTGACACCCAGCTCTCTTGTCTTGTGTCTCTGGGAAGGACCCAGAGTCCCTGTCATGCACTATCTGACCAGTTAGCTTCTCCCTATTCAGCATTTTGTGTGACCTTCAGCTCCCCCCTTTCAGACCTCCATGAGTCAAAAACTAGTTACGGGAAGCCTGGCTTCCCGGCTGAGTCACCACACACTCCCAGCCCTGTGCCTGCACACGTGTGCTCTTTCCTGCTGCTCACGTGTTACCTGTCTGTGCTCACGGCACCCTGGTGGGTCTCTGCAGATGCTTCCAGTCAGCATGCTGCTCTGAAGTCGCTGCATTAGGGGTGGGGCTGATACAGTCGAGAAGCTGTACTTCATGCCTTGAGTGCTTCCTTTCCCCTGTGTCTGTCATACACTGAAATGCTGATTTAGTCTTCCCGGGGCCAAGCTCTGGTCCTTTCTCTTCCTGGTTGCTGTCTCACTCCTCCCGATGCTATCTCACAGGCCACCATGATGCAGCCTCTGCCTGTTTGCTGAGAGTCCATCCACACAGACTGTGTTAATAGCCCAATTCAGTTTGTTTTGCTCCTTCCCATCTGGGACATCCCACCCTATCATCCACACTGTATTTAAACACTCCATTCACAGCAAGGACAGACTGCAAACCAAATTCTCCAGGCTTTCCTGTATCTCCTGAAGAGCATGCTGGCTGTAACTCTAAAGTCCTAACCCACTTCCTACAGGCAGACCCAACGTCTTAAAGGCTCCCTAACCCCCCAAAACCGTGCCACAAAGTACCAGACCACGGTGTGTTCAGTAGTTAACTGTAGCATGTACCTTTCCTCATCAACTAAGTTGTTGTATCACCATCTTGGGTTTCATCAGACCCAGGCCCTGTGCCTGCTTCTTGACAGGTACCCAATGAGCCATTGAATAATTAAGTAAACAAATGAATAATCAAACTCCATCTGCTGTTTGTGCTTCCTATTTGGACAGTTTCTTCATGCTTTCCTTTCTTTGTTCAAGTGTATTAGGGCAGAAGGTACAGTTAACTTTCACACACACACACACACATGTGCGTAAGCACATGAGGAGGGAGCATTAAAATACATTCAGATAGCTTTGTTAGAATTAATTGATCAGTAGATGTTCACCCCTGCCTCCTGTGTCTAATTAGAAGCCTCCTAAGAACCATTTCTTCCTTTCTCTAGTCTCATGTCCATACCGGCTTCCTAACATGACAGATACTTGATCAATTTTATAACTTACCCTCCATGAGCTTGAAAGATTTAATTATACTGTTTCTTATCTCAACAAAGTTGAGGCAGGGCAGGTTAAAAATGCATTGTTTTATTTTATCCAGAGATTTTCCTTACTGGAAGAAAAGCCATAGGTACTTGAGTAAATAGGAATCTTTGCCATCATTTGCTAAATCAGCTCCATTTTGCAAAACCAGTATGATACCAAATTTATGGTTGATTCATAAAGTGTTTCACCCCCTGACTGGTCACAGTTTGTTGCTCATGTCCTTTTTCAGTGGATATAAATCATTGCCTGCTCAGAAATCCAGCACTCTAAGCAGGCTGCTATGAGCACGTTGCTCATAAGCCGTGACGTGCCAGCGCATCCCGGGAAGGGTCCCCGAGCTTGATGAAGTTTCACTCAGAAACTTCATCCTACCACTATGTGCAAGGTCACATGATGCTGCACTAAAGGAAAAGCTTGGACAGAAGAAAGGCCACTAGGAGAGATGGATACCAAGGACGAAAGAGAAAAGAGGCTATTGTTCCCAGACATGTGCGTGAAATGTCAGTTGAAGGTTTAACATAATTCTATCCAAATAAAATACGTTAACAAGAGCTTTTCTTAAAAATAAAAATATTATCCACTTGTCTTCTCTGTAGATACACTAGATGGCATTTATGTAAATTCTAACCCTATACACCAAAAAGATAAATAAATCCTCATCAGGGTAGGCAGAGTAATGAGCTTGTCTGTAAACATAAGCTGCACAATAAATCCATACCTCTAATGAAATTGTCATGAGCAGTCAACAGCCCTTTCATTTTAAAAAGTGAGGCAAGTCATTGTGCCATGTGCTGCTTTGGATTGGAAAGAAGGCTTACGACTGTGAGAGGAAAGGGCTTGGCTCACGGAGTGACCGGCTGGCTAGGGAAATCTCCCCCAGAGCAGGCTGTGTCTGAAAATGTTTTTAAAATGCTGGCAGATTTCTTTCCAACTCATCATCAAGACTGATAAAAGGATGAAATGAAAGAGCATTGGTAGGGTCTTCTTCTAGAGAGCTTTGTGTGCTGAAGAACAGATCAGTTGGAATCCTCTGGAGATGGGTTTAGGGAAGATCCAGAAGCAAATTCCGAGGTGCTGAGTTCAGATCTCAAGAACTCATTCAAGAGACTGGAACCGTAACGCACAGGTCAGTGCTGCAGTACTCCCACTGGATCATGGGAGGTGGACGGCAGACTCTCCAGAAGCTTGGGAAGCAGGCCGCGTAGATTGGTAACAGTAAATGACAAGACAGGGTCTCAAATAAACAAGGTTGAAGGTGAAAACTAATCCCCCAAGGCTATCCTCTGACCTCTGCATGTACACACTGACACCCAAGGCTATCCTCTGACCTCCACATATACACACTGACACCCAAGGCTATCCTCTGACCTCCACATATACACACTGACACCCAAGGCTATCCTCTGACCTCCACATATACACACTGACACCCAAGGCTATCCTCTGACCTCCACATATACACACTGACATCCAAGGTTACCCTCCAATCTCTTTGTGTACACATTGACACCCAATGCTATCCTCTGACCTCTGTACTCACGTTGTGGCATACACATGCCCATGATCACACTTACAAACACATAATTTTTAAAAGATGTTAAGAAATAAAGGAGAGCAGCCTGGAGACCCATCCTGCAGCTCCCACGAACCCCCAGAAGGCTTTTGTTCCCTGGATAACTTCTTTCTGTTCCAGTAAGCACCTAGTGGAAGCCTCTCCTACCACACATATACACACACCCTCAGCAATCTCCTCATTTCTTGTTTCAGAGGGGGAAAAAACAGTTCCCAGAGGATGACGTCTTCAGTTTTCTGCTTGTTCCACCTGTCCATGGTGATAGCATTGCCTCTCAGGGATTCTCTGCCCCACCATGAGGGCCTTCACATCCCCAGTGGATCCTGCTGCCCCTTCTCCAGCCTGCTTCCTTGTGTGCAGACTCCTCTACCAGTGTTCCCTCTGCCTTTCTTACTCAAGATGTTGACCTTCAAAGAGAAACCTTTTTACATTCCATTTTTCCTTCAGGCAACATCCTCATTTCCTTTCCCTCTCAAACTTTGAGGAAGAACAATCACCCCTTGCCACACACGTGCCATTAAGTTCCCCTAAACTTGGCCTCATGCTGTTCTCCGGAATTCTCTTGCTCAGTTCCAGAACTTGGGGTCATCAGATCCACTTCTCTCCAATCCATCTGCCTGATTTCTCCCAGGCTTCACACTCTATTGTCTTCCTCCTTGCACCTCCTCTCTCAGCCCCTGCCATCTCTGGCTGCCGCTGCATTCATGTCCTCTCAGCTTCTGTCATGGGGTCTTACTTCCTTGTTTACTTTCTATTTGGAATGGGGTTTCAACTCCAGTCCTGCTTCTGTGTTGACCCCCAGTGTCATTGCCTCTGTTTGTATCACTCACTTGAGCCCCTGTGTAACAGGCTCATCCTGGATTCTTCCCACCCTAGACATCTGTTACCTGCAGGCCAACTCAGGGCCCAGGTTTTGAGCTGTAGGCACCACGTCCATGGCAAGCCTCCTCTTTGGCTCACATACACCTCCTCAGTCTTGCCGTGTGTGATAGGCTATCTTGAATCTCTGCGTTTTCCTATCTGCTGTCTAGTCTCTTCTGCCCCTTCACAGGCTTCCCAGACAGGAGCCACCTAGGGAACTTCCAGGGCAGTCACTCATGTGCTATTAAAGTTGATCTTCTATTTCTGTCATCTCCCTCTTATTCTAGAATGTATGACATCTGATAATCAAGCCATTTCGCTCCTGCCCCCTTTCCTATTGAGTTTCAGGAATATAAAGATTTTGTCTTTTTCCTGTTTATATATTATTTGTCCACTAGAAGACTCCACATAAAACTCTTCATATTAGTTGCTTAAGTTATGAAGATTCATAGAATATAAAACAAGATGTTCTCTACTGTGGTAATTTCACATACCCTGGGACACTTAGCAGTGTCTGGGGCCATTGGGATTGTCACATCTTGGTGACTGGTACTGGTATTTGATGGGTAGAAATCAGGGCTGCTTGTCAATGTGTTAATATCCACAGGGCAACCACCAAGCAAAGAATTTCTGGCCCCAGAGTGTTAATGGTCCTAATCTAGGTCCTAACATAGCAAGTTTCCAGCCATGACTCACCATGTTCAATTCCATAGGTATTACTGAGTAGCAGACATACAGTGACCACTCTTTCTGTCATTGTGCCTCAGATCAAGGACATACACATACTACAAGACACAGTGGAATTGAAGACCATAAGAAATGCATAGACAGAAGACACAGACGTCAGAGGCTTATCAATTTACTCTTCCCCTTCGCCCCCACCCCGCTTCTAATATCTCAATGCCCATAACCATGGCATTAGAAGAAGTTAATGAAGAGTTGGTGCCCCTATTCCCTGGGCTTGGGGACTGAGGTGGTTAATATTGGGCTGTCTTTCTAGGGAAAGTAGTGGTTTTATTGGAACAGGGAGGAATAGCTAGGATTTATTGCATAGCCATAACATATTGGTAGGAATCTGTATAATTGTTATTAAGCTGAAGTTATTATTTCTTAAATGGTACAAAATTTACTTTGATTTCAAATTTAAGATTTTCATTGATACGAGTTTCTTATTGATATAGAAGTGAGATTAATATTGTTACTCTCATAGGCATTGTGCCTATATAACACATTTAGGAATACAAGGCTTAGACCCAGTTTAACTCTTTTAACTGATTTGGGATGGTTAGCCTGTGAGTTAAGGGCCTATAACAAATTCATGGCTCTGAGTTTATTGTTAGGGTGTTTTCTATATTTATTTAGAAATAGCTGAGAGGAGTTAACAGACAGCAGTCCAGATTGCCTTACATGGATAGTTGGTTTTCAAAATGTCAGAAGTCCACAGAATTGACGTTACAAACATTTCTGTATTAAGGTTCATTTTGATTAGAGACATGTCTGCTCCTGACAGTTTCCTGTCTTAGATTCTAAGAAGAAATTGAGCATCTTTGGAGTTACTCGAGTTGTAGTGAGACAGCCACTAGGCAAGAATTGCCTCTTTTCATCTACAGACAAATTACTGTCCTGAAAAGGACACACTTGCAGAATAGTCAACTGATTATATCTGCCAAGACAGAGTAATCAGCTCTTAATAATTTTGCATCACTAGGTCTGTCAGATGATCCTGGGCCAGAAGGCTGAAGATTGGATGCTCCAATGTTTTGTAGTATAGGGACTGTCCAGGTGTTCAGCGGTCTCTATAAATTGACTAAGTTTTAGAAGCTATGCTTTGTGCTTCCCATAATTTCAGTTAATTCAGTCATTCTGGATTTCTGACTGGGTTGAAGACTTATAGTCTCATAGCTAATCCCAGCTATTTACTTTTAGAGAAAATATGTGAGAGGATGATTTTCAGCTGACATTTATTCTAAAGCCAAGAAAAAAAGCCAGGTTCAGAACTAAGTCTTTTAGTTAGGGGAGATGACAGAGGTTCTGGTTAGTCAACAAAATGATGGACTGAGTATTAGGTCTATCTTGTACCTTACTGATATAAATTGGTATAGTTGTGCTCTAATTGTATTTTGAGAGAAAAGTTTTATCTTAACAGGAAGGGTGATATGTAGGAAGAGCTAAGGTGGGAGGAGTAAGGAGAGGAAGAGGAGAAGGAGAGGAGGAGCTAGGAGACGAAAGAGAGACAGAGACAGAGAGAGGGAGGTGGGGACGGGAATATGGAGGCAGATGTTCGCATGTCTCTGCCAGTCAAAGATAGTTGGTATATCTAGGGTGGGTATTGGGTTACATTTCTGATTGTATAGGCATCTTGTTATTGAGCATTACCAAATTTATAAAGCCTTTGATTAACATTTTTTAAAAGTTACTAATAAAAAATAAATAAATTAAAAAAAGAAAGAAATGCACAGACAGACCTTAGAACTTTAGATGGGCTTGAGAGAGGTTGTGCAGAAGAGGTAGACTTTGAAATGCATTTAAGCGATACAGAGACGAGAGGTAGTTTTGGACATGGGAAGAGCATGACCACATACATAGTGTAGGCAGCATACCCATGGCAAGCCTTCTCCTTGGCTCACATACATAGACCACATAAACAGTCAGGCGCATGGGTGGAGGCGGGTTGGTCATAAATAGAGCATCTATTTTAAGGTGGGCATGTTGTGATAGGAACGGATGCTGAATGTAACAAGTTTTCTATATTTTCCAAGCACACTGATGTTGACCAAGTTACTTAACCTCTCTGGGTTTTAATTTCTTCACCCAGAAGGACAGGGTGGAATTCCTTCTGCTCAACTTGTTTGTTGTTTATAAGTTCTGAAGCATTGATTTGCCTCTCTCAGTTATAAGATATGAGTAGTTGTTTGAGTCTTTCTTTTTTTTTATTGGAAATTTTATTTACATTTCAGATGTTCTCTCCTTACCCCATTTCCCCGCCTCCCTCCCAGGAACTCACTATCCTTCCCCCTCTTCCTGCCTCCACGTTGGTGTACCCCCACCCACCCTCCCCCATATCTCACCTCCCCACCCTCGAATATCCCCCCCCACGACGCCCAGCCTTTATGGGACCAAGGATCTCTTCTCCCACTTATATATAGCTCCCTTGCATATATAGCTGGAGCCATGGGTCCCTCCCTAAGCGCTCCCAGGCTGGTGGTTTAGACCCTGGGGGCTCTGGTTGGTTGGGATTGTTGCTTTCTTCATGGTGTCACAAATCCTTTCAACTCCTTCAGCCTTTACACTATCTTCTCCATTGGGAACCCCATGATCAGTTTGATGGTTAGCTGTGAGCATGTGCCTCTGAGTATGTCAGACTCTTGCAGACTTCTAAGGAGACAGCTATATCAGGCTCCTGTCAGCATGTACATCCTGACATCCACATCAACGTCTACCTTTGGTGACTGCACATGGGATGGATATCCAGGTGGAATGGTCTGTAGACAGCCCCTCCTTCAGTTTCTGTCCTGCACTGTGTCTCCATATTTGCTCCCTTGAGTATTTTGTTATGTTTGAGTCTTTCTTAATCTACTTAATTTTAATGTTGTTTGTCATCATGTGTTTGTTAAGTGGTGGAGACTGATGTCTCCTGAGCCAGGGAAGTACATGGTCAGAATGACATCTCTGAGCAGTCAGTGTGTCCATAGCTAAATGGAAAGGGAGGTTGAGATTGAAACAAAGGGCTAGCTGGGAGGCTGTTGAGGCAAAAGGTGGTCCGGAGGTTCCATAGTGGGGCATTGGAAGAAAGGAAATGTTAACAAAGGAACAATAGCCAGTTATGGTACTTGAGTGACTCTGTAAGATATTAGAAAGTGAAAGTGGTGTTGGTCTGGATCAAAACTGGGCGCTAGAGAGAATATGGGCACATTAGAGGAGAGAGAGTGCATGCTGGTCTTAGAAGGTGTCTGGGTAAAGCTACCTAGAAGACGGGGAAATCCCAATGTGGGACTCAGGCAAGATGCCCAGACTGGAAAGGACTGTGGATATAAAGAGGAGTGGGGAGAGACTGCAGAGATAATGGCTAGCAGCCTTTGGGGGCTGTCTCATCTAGAGGCAGACGGAGAGAGAAGGACTTTGCCTGAGAAGCAGCGTCTGGAGAGAACCAGAGACTAAGGATGAATGCCAAGAAAGAGAGGACTCGTGGGTGAGGCTGGTGAACACTGTGGCCCATTGTGAAGAGGTCAGGGGGTGAAGGCTGAGAGGAGGTGGTCATGGGGTTGCAGGTTATACGGTGGACCTTGGCATCATGTGCTGTGGGTGACTGCCATGTCACTGAAGGCTGAATGGAAGAAGACAGGCATTCACATATGGAGAGAACAGAATGAAAGTCATGTTTGATTATGACTTTTTTCTAGATGGGGAAGACATGAGTGTGTTTATTGCTGGAAGGGAAAACACCAACAGACAAAGAGATTGTTGACAAAGGCAGGAACAGTTGGTAAAAGTTCATCACGGCATACACAAGAAAGCAGAACTTAGGATAGGGGCTTGGTTTGACCTTGGATGAAAAGAACAGAAGAGAAGGAAAATAGATTTAGTAGTGCAGAAAGAAAAAATAGGTGTCTGCTGTTTTCAGTGTATTGGGATGTACGCATTTGGAAAAGGAGAATGTGGCCTTAAGTCTGCAAGGAAGTTCCAAGCAGCTGCTGATGAGTTGAGAAGCAACCACTGATGACAGGCAGGCTGGTCCACTCTCTTCCTAATCCTAGACAATCACATGAAGAAACTCTAAAGAAAGACAGGCTGAAGAGCACAGCATCTTACCCCCAGGCCCACACATGCCCATTTAGACCTTGTTTATACCGTAGCCTAGCATGGCCTATATATACCCTTAGATTCCGCAGATACCTTCTGCACCATGTCACCAATCATAGGTTTTGCCTGTACTTGTCCTTAAGGGTGTGTGGGTCCCTCAGTAAATGGCATCTGTGTCTTGCCAGTCTCAGCAGGTGTCAGTTCAGCTGGACCTGCCACTTCCTGTTCTTCCAAGCCTGACCTAACAAAATCCTGTGTTCCCACTTTCTGTCTACCACAGATGGCCCTGGGTGTCTAGTGAGTTCCCAGGTTCTCCCATACAAAGGAAGGAAGGCAAGAGAGGCAACATGATAGAGCAGAGAAAGAGATGCAAGAGGGATGGATCTCCCATCCAAGGGCTTGTAGTGCACATGTCCATCTCAGAGATGGGAACGGATTAGAGAGCGAATTGTAATGAGGTCCAAAGCCCCTGAGCTTTGGGTTATGGTTCTCCTCTGGGTTCTAGGGCAGATCCCTAAGTCCTTGTTGGACATATATCCTGGGTCGTGTGAATCTCTTCCTGCCTTTTAGCAGCCTTCATCTTCCTGTCTGAGTCACTCCCCATTCCTCTCTGTCAGAGGAGACTGCAGACAAATCTCAACTTTCTCATCTCACCAGAGTTGCGCAGAGACCGGAAGGGATACATATATCCCAGTCTGCTTGGATACCCAGCCTTGATTCCACCATGTCCCTTTACCCTCATGCAGTCCCGCCCCATCTTGGTTCTGTCATGTATAGCTACACCATACTTTCTCTCATGTTAGCTGGGTTTTTTGTTCTTCTTGATTGTGAGACCTGGGCACCTTCATGGCGACACATTCTCTGAACATCGGCAGCTGCATTGGCCATTACTGGAAAAAAATTATCCTGCATAGTCAAGATGAGATAAAAAGGGAGACTTGACCTTTCACCTCAGAGGGCTCCATGGAAATGGAGAACAAAAGAGGCAAGCAGCCTGTGCAGCCAAGTGGGTAGAAGGGTGAGCACAGACAGCTCCCAGTCAGGCTCATGGCCCCAGAAGAGTCCTTGAGGGATTTGGACTCAGTGTGAGCCAGAGAGACAGCCAAGTTCAGAAGGAGTAAGAGATAATAATGTAAGGGGATCCGTGAAGACTGGCACGTTGTTTTAGAAATGAAGACAGGGCGTGGGTAACCTGGCATTAGACTGATAGATGTGTGTGAGAGGGGACCATGGTGAGGTGACTTTGGGTCCTGGCTCCCTGGGCTTTGGGACTGAACCTGCTTTATTGGCCTTTGGGGAGGGTTGATTGGTGTCTTTGAGCAGATAGAAGGAACAAGGCAATGATCTATCATATCAACCATATACAGCCAAATGTGGCTCAGAAAGCTGGCCCCAGATAATGGCCATAAGCCCTTTGGCCACCATGGTCTTACCATAGGAAGACATTATTAGTTTTGTCAATCCTTTGAGCTTTGAAACTCCCGTAGCACAGAACATTTCTAGGAGGCTTTCACACTCCCCTCCCTGGAAGCACTCTGATCCAGAGTCAAAGGGAACCCTGGTATTTGTTTAAAGGCCTCATTTCTGGGTGGGGCTGGTATTCTAGGACCTCTGTATACTGCAGGGAGAGGTAGAAGGAGCCCTTTGCTCAGCATAGTAGAACAAAGTCAACTCAAGCTGCAGATACATAATTTTAATTTTAAGGACATCTTTGCCAGGTTTGTACAGAACTACTCCTCACCTTCATGTCTGGTGACTGTCCCCACCCATTAGGTAAAAATAGGTTCAGCCTTTGGGATCCTAGTAAGGGAATCCTAGTAAGGAAAGGGTACCATCATTGCTAAATCTACAACATCATCTGTCTCCAGTGGGAAGTATTTCAGAGAAGCAAAGCCAGTGTCACACAGCAGCTTCAACAGGAAGAAAGCTGTCCTGGGGGAAGAGGGGGCTCCTGTCTGCATGTCTTCCAGGACTGCATATCACAGCCCCTTGTCCAGCTTCCGTTTGGTCTATGCCATTGAACAAGATGTTTTCAGGAAGTTGGAGGATGGGTTTAAAGCCATGTCAAAGCTTCTATCTTGCATTGCTTGTCTAAAGAGATTAATTGCTGTTTCCTTGCTTCGTTTGCTCAGACTCTTCCAAAACGTTGCCCTATCCAGAGCCAAATGCCGCACAGTGGAAAAGACTGTTCGCAAATAGAACTTGGGAAAAGCTTTTTGTTCAAAACCTAAATAACATCCTGTGTCAAAACACATGTGACAATGGGCTATTATTTCTCACCCCATAATAGCATGCTGTCACATCCCTGTGTCCTGGATGAATGAGGGATGGCACGCCATGTGGGAAGGCGTAGGGGTGGGAGGAATGTCAGAGCCTTTCGTGGCTTGGCATTTTCTGAAATGGAAACGACTCCTCCGGGAGGTAACTCAGAGGTTGATTCCTACAGGTGCCCGGCCACAGCCTCGAGTTCATTTCCAGAGAAGGGCCTTGAGGTTGCCAGAGAATACCAGCTACAGCGACCTGACAGCGTTCCTCACTGCAGCCAGCTCCCCATCAGAAGTAGACAGCTTCCCTTATTTGAGAGGATTGGATGGAAATGGGACAGGTAATTGGAGTCTCTTTTCTGGGTGGGCCTTCTGGGGGTTAGTCTTTCTCTGTGAGTTTTGGCTGTGACAAGAGGTAGTCACATTGAGTGGGAGGGGACCTGGCCTTGAACTGGGTTCATATTGTTAGCTTTGCCCAGCTTAAGGAGGCCTTCAGTCTGCACCTGGCATCTTTGCAAATTGGCTTCCTTGAGCCCTCCAGCAGTTGCCAAGGGCAGAAGGACCTTCTCTGGGCTTTCTTTTGTTGGATTAAGTACTTCAGTTCAATTGGAATTATAGTTTCTTTTTAAAGCAAGAGATCAGTAACAGGGTTTCTGCTCCTCTGATCTCTGCCCAGTCTATTTTCTTCCAGAATGTATGATTGGTGCCTTGCTGTCTCACACAGTTGTGCAGCAAGAGACACCCAGCATCTCCACCCTCTCGGTCACCCCATGCTGGGATGGGAAGGGTTAGTTCCATGTAGAGATGAGCAAGTGACATTCCATGCTCCACTATAGAGCACTGACGTGTGGGCATTGCCCGTTTCTGGCTGTAGCCATCAGCTTTCAACCACATCTTCCAATCTGCTGTTGGAGCTCTGTCCCCTTCCTCTCAAAGGAAATTTGGGAAGGTGTCCAAAGGAGGCTCTCTATAGACAGCCCAAGGGGAGCCAGGCTTTGAAGTTGATTTGGAATCTTCTGGCAGATCACCGAGTCAGCTCAGCCACCATCACTAACTCTGACAAGACACAGAACTTATAAAATCAGAGAAACCAAAAGCCATCAGCCAGTAGAGACATGACAGTTCCTTATCAGAGAAAAACCAAAGCCTGAACCTTCCTCCTCCTGGGTGACAGCATGGTCCTCGGGCCTCCACCTGCTGCAGGAGAGGTTCCAGGTCTTAAAATTCTGAGTCAATCCATCTCTCAATCTCTCTCCTCTCCTCTCCCTGCCCTTCCCCCCCCCCTCTCTCCCTTCATTGCCTTTCGGGTTTTAGGCATAGCATAAAATTGAAAAGCAGCCACTAAAGTTAAATTAGGTATATTATTGTACTTCCCAGTGATGCTTCAATTAAAACTTTCATAATTTTCCAAGACTTTGGATAAACTGGTGAATCCGAAATGTTTGTACACACCCAACATCTCATCCATTTCTGTAACTTGTGAATAAGTTTCTAGTTGGAGGTGAAGGTACCTGGTGATGTATTGCTTTTCCTCCATCTGTGGTGCTTTAAAGATTTCTTCCTTTAAATTAAGGAGCAACAACGATGGATGTGAGCCATATGCCAGTCATTTGCTATCAGATATGTAGTGATCATCTATAGTAAAGTTTCTTGGAAGGAGAATATCAATTGAGGAGCCCAGAGAGTTCTAGTCTGAGGTCCTCATAGACTCCATTCATCTCCCCGGATGAAAGGAAGCACAGTCAGAAATACAGCAAAGAGGCCATTCATGTTCTCTGTCGCTCTTCCAGTAACACCTGAATAAATGATGAAACCCGAGAAGACCAGGGGTGATGCAGAGCGCAAAAGCACAGGACTATTGATTTTTTTTTTCAGAAGCGTGTTTTATTTTAAAATCAGTCTATTGCAGAGGGAAGAGAAAGGTTGGAAGGTGACATTGAGCTGCTTTTCCAGTGACATAATTTATTAGTTGCCTGAGAGAGGATCAAAGTTTCCCCCAGACCTACTAGGAAAGGGAGCCAGCCAGTGTTGTCTCCATTTGTATTCTGAGACACTGGAGCCTGGGCCCTGTGGAGCAGAGCAGCCTGGGGCACAGTGGGTCCCTGCTGGCCTCAGCGGAGTTTGTGAAGAGGCTCTCTTTTGCCCTTTATCAATTTCTGTCCTACATAGAGGTCAAAGATTCTCTGCTGTCTAGCATCGTAACCTTCTCCTGGTCCCTAGAAAGCACAAAACCCTACACCATTCCTGTAGGTCTCATGAAATGACCGCCACCAGCTACTCCATGGGGACAGAGAGGGCAGAATGTCTAAGGTACAGAATTTTACAACCCCAGAAAAGTTGGCAGACCATTCTGGATAACCATCTTTATCCAGAATGCCTGAAACAGAAGTGTTTTTGAATTTAGGATTATTTTTTGATCTTTTTAAATATTTGCATAGAAGTATAGTGGCACCTAGCTTTTGAACTTAGGAGAGCTTCATATTTCAGCCTGGTACTAAAACATGAGGACAGAGAGTCTCCTAGGGGCTGAGTAGAACCAGTCTTTTTAAACAACCAGTTGATCAGAAGCCTAAGTGGACACCATCCAACGGTGCTTGCCCCTCCTCCACCCAGTTGTCCTGGCACCTGTCGTGGCTTGGACACAGAAGGCCAGGTAATGTTGAGGTAGAGCAGGAAGGAAAGCCTAGCTACAGACAGAACTCAGTACCTCGCATGATAGGAATTGCATAAAAGTGTGGGAGAGAAATGATTGAGGCTTCTAGATCTGAGCCCACCCAAAGTCAAGGAAGCGGGATAGTAGATGGAGAGATGTGGGGATGGCGTAGAGGAGTGGGCATTTAATGGAGCACTGAGAGAAGAGCCTCCAGAATGCAGAGGTGAGGCCTACATGTCTTAGGAGCCAGGGCTTCTCCCTCTCATGTCCTCCTTCCTCCCTCTCTCCTCTTTCCCTCCTCCTTCTCCTCCCTTGCCTCCTTCCTTCTTTCCTGTCCTCTTCCCTTTTCCTCTTTCTCTCTTCGTGGTAACCCAGCTGGCCTTGTATCAGCAGCCATGGCTCACCCAACCAGGTACTATGTACATGTGTGCATGCAGCACCGTGCCCACCTCGTCTGGAGCTCTTTAAAGGTCGTGTGTAAGGACCGGAAGCTGACACACGTGACGTTCGGTTAATCTGCTCATTTCTGTAGAGCTCACTTCTGAACTCGTGCAGGTGAGAATATTTACGGCCATACACTCAAGATGTCACCTGACCTGCCCTCCATCTGAGTCGTGAAGAGAAGGCGGGAGGGGAATAACTTAGCAGGGACATCTGGTTCTAGAAACCCATCCGCCTAGATCGGAGAAATGCAAGATGAAGAGGAAAGAGAATGTGAAGACACTGAGAAAGAAGAATAGAGGTGCTTTTACAGAACTTTCTACGTGCCTGTTTACAGGAAGTTTCTACTGACCTCCTGCATGGGGCTTAACTAAATAAAGCAGCACATCCAACTTGGAAACCTCACATCTGCATTGTTTATACAGCATCTAGTAGCTCACCTGATGACTCTGGCATTTAAATCCTATCTGACTGACAGGTTTGAGCGTGACCAGGAGAGTATATGGGAGGCCAGGCTTTGTGCTCCTGGCACCTTTAAGCTGTGGGCATATGTATGTCTCGGCCCACAGTGTATTTTCCAGGGAAGCATGGCAAATTCTGGCCTCTAGTTTTCTTATCCAAAAATAAAATAGTTTCTAAACTGAAAGATTCCTGACTTTGAATCTGTGATTTCAACGTTCATCTTTTGAGGAAATCTTCTAACAGGCCTTTGCTGTCATGGAGAAAGAGATGGATGTACAGTAGTCACTGTTGTTTCGAAATTACTCCACAAGGGACTGAGCTGTTACATCGCTGTTGAAACTGTAACGTTCACTAGATTTGCTTTGATTGTCTACTTTTAGTCCAAATTGGAGATTAACCTGAGCTCAGACAGGTATGTTAGTATATAGGAAGTTCATACTTATGTGTACTTTATGTAAATATACTTATAGTCCGTCCTTTTGCTTAACAGTAAAATTAGTATAAACAGAAATGGCAGCAGTAAATAAATAATAAACAGTATTACATAAGAGATCCTGTCTTGTACACTAAGAAATTCATCCTATTAAGGCAAAGATGTGAATTATGACAATATATTTTGTGTGATATCATATTTCACTAAAGAAATGTCTGAAATGGATTGCATAAATGTATACATATCACATCCGTATGCATTCTCTAATTTATCTTCATATAGTCATTAAAGTACTGGCTTGGTTAAAACTCTAATGGAGATTAATTGTCATATCAAAGTCCTTTTATACAGACCAAAATAATAATGGCAGCTAAAACAACACAGACATATTTCATGTCTAAGTTTCAGAGCTATATCTCTGGTAGAATGGGTTATTTTGCAGCAATCCTTGATGAAATTTGCTGTTTCAAACAGTCTCTAAAATAGGTTTTTATGGCACTGACTTGTTGGCATGTGTATTATAGATGCCATAGATGGTGTGTCCTACGATATATATGCACCGAGCTTATTTCATGACCCTAATTTTCTGTAACTTCTCCAGAGTTCGTTCTCTTACACTAGAGAAAAGTCTGTTCCACCGTGGCTGTAATCTCAGCTCCTGAGAGACTGAGGCATGGTGGCCGTGAGTTCAGGCCACAGTGTGAGATCCTGCCTTTAAACAGAAGAAAAGGGAGGGAGGGAGGGAGGGAGGGAGGGAGGGAGGGAGGGAGGGAGGGAGGGAGGGAGGGAGGGAGGCAGAAAGGAGTGGGTAACATAAGTGCAGTTTGCTAGAGCTGGCAGACTTGAACTGGGACCCAGCTCTGGTAACTAGCATATGCCTTCTGGGAAACTAGTGCCACAGCCAACCCTGTATCTTTGTAAACCGTGGGTTTGAACTGCCTCGTGACATGGTGGGAGTGAGGATTACTGATATTAGTAAAGTGCCTGCACACTGGAGACTACTCAATACGAGGCAGTAGCGACCTGGAAGGGTTTCTGCACCCCAGGACCTCTGTGCAGGTGATGAGCTTATGTCTTCCTTCCAGGGAACGGCACCAGGTATGACTTGACCCCCGTCACAGCCGTCAGCGTGCACTTGCTCAGCGGTAACGGGACGCCGGTGCTGGTGGACGGACCCATCTATGTCACTGTGCCCTTGGCCACTCAGAGCAGTCTGAGGCACAATGCCTATGTCGCAGCATGGCGGTTTGACCAGAAGCTGGGTAAGCAGGAGCCCCTGAGCAAACACCTCTGAAGTGTGTTTTGTTTTGTTTTAATTTAAGGATCATGGGAACTAAAATTGGCTCGTCTAATCTTTAGGTTTTTTGAATATTCTATGAACTATCTTGGTTCTGTGGTTTTTGTTTTTGTTTTGTTTTGTTTTTGTCTCCTGAATATAAGAGAAAAACATTTGCCAACATTGTTTGAAGGAAGTAATAGTTCCCATGACCCTACAACCCAGAGATAGAGGTGAATCTATTTTTAATTCTATCTTTGTCTGTACATGTATGTGTGTGCTATCAATTGGTGCATAAGAAGGTACCCTAAATAAAATTTATCAGCTTAAGATAGCAATGAGCATCTCCTGTCTCACAGTTTCTGAGGTTCTCAGGCACAGGGCCCCAGGAAAGTTACAGTGGGCCTGTCAGTCAGTGCTCTGTACAGCTTAAGCAATGTTAAGCCTAAGATATATATATATATATGGGCTAGCAAACACACTCAGGCCTCCTCCATAGTCTCCTGCTGACTGCAGTCCTTGCCAGCTGATGGCCAGACATCTTTTGTCATGTGCTCTGGTGCTTAAAGCTGCTTACAACAGGGCAGCTTGCTTTCCCCTTAGCCGGTGATGTAAGAGAAAATAAGGTGAGCGTTTCAAGGCACAAGTACTTCAAAAAGATGCTGCCCGTCCTGGGCGTGGTCACGAGGTGGGTTAGTGGGAAGGGGGTCGGAATTGTTCTCGCCTCTGCTTTTGCTGTCATTACAGCAGAGTCAGCATTTTTTGGTGGCTGCATTATTCTATGGGGTGACGCAAACATAGCATGATTCGGTCATCAATCCCTTACAATTAGGGGAAAACAGGACTATTCTAAGGTGGTAAATACTTCGTAGTGAAAAGTTTGAATGTTTGTGTACAACCAGGATTACCCTTCAGAGTGTTCTGTGAAAGTCAAACTTGGAACCAGCTTTAACTACCGGTATAAGATTGTTAAACCATGTATGAAGATTAATGAGAGGGTTTTTTTATATGAAATAATATTTTCTAAATACTTAGCTCCTTGGATCAGTCGAAACATCGTTTTTAGCAAATACGCTTGAAAATAAATACCTTTCGTGGAGTTTTTGTTTTGTAACTTCCCAGGTAGTTAATAGACTTTATAGGAACTTGTAAAGATCACTGCAATTTTAATGGCTATATTGAGGTTAACCTCACAAGGTGGACTGTAACACTGTCTTTTGTGTGCTGCATTTCTTAGTTAGGGTTTCTATAGCTGTGACAAAACACCATAACCAAAAGCAAGTTGGGCAGGAAAATGTTGTTTCATATTATAGCTTGTGATCCATCAAAACAGCCTTCCTTGCCAGATGTACTAGTACATGCAGGAAACCCAGCATCTTGGAGGCTGGAGCACAAGGCGTCCTGTGAGTTTGCAACTAGCCCAAACTACACAGCAAGACCTTGTCTCAACAACAGCAAAAGAACAGCATTTGTCAGACTCACCTTCTGGTCTTTTCCTGGATTTCCTGTGGCTGGGCTGGGAATCCTCCATCTTACCAGTTCCTTGCATCATCTAGCTGCCTCTCATTTTCCCCTCCATCCACGGGGCCTGCTGTAGTGTTACTATGGTTACCTTCACAACTGAAGATGCTCCTATGTGGTCCTTCCTCAGAGCAACTTGTAAGGAGCTTAGACTCATCACAAGACACACAGGTCTTTTTGGAGCCAGTCCCTGTCCCTACCTGTCCCTCTTTCCTTCCAGATCACTGTTGAGACATACTAACCCTTCCCCAGACATACTGACCATTCCCCAGACATCCTGACCCTTCCCTTGGGCTTTACCACTTTGCAAACGGAACCTGATCCTTCAAAGCTGTTCTGGTTCAGATCTCAAATATTCTTCCAGTGCCTTGTGCTAAGATCTTGGTCTTCAGTAGATGGTGCTATTGGAGGGGGGCCCCCACCTATAGGAGACAGAGCCTAGGGGGTAGAAGTAGATCACTGGGACATGGCCTTGATGGGCCGTGGCCTCTTCTTTTCCCTGGCTCCCTGAGGTAAGCAGCTTTGCTCTGCCACGTGCAGTTCACTGTGATGAGCCATGCCACCCTAAGCTCAAGAAGCAACAGAGCCAACTGACCGTGAGCTGAAACTCCATGAATTGTGAGGCAAAATACATGTTTCCTCTTTAAGATGTTTGCCTCTTGTGTTTCATTACAGCCATAGAAGCTTACTAACACCCGGTGCCCTGGGTATCACTGAACCCCTTCTGTGATAAGTGTTTGTCTCTGTGGTACTCGGCAGTGTGCAGAGTGACTAGGCACCTGCTTAGCCATTGCTTGCTCCTGCTGCATCTTATCTGTGTTTGTGTGATTAAAAACAGTTCCCAATGAATGCCTTTATTGATCTGATAAAGGTATTCGAAACATTTTTAAAAATCAGAACAGGGGCAGAAGAGGTAGCTGCTCTGCAGAGAATATGAGTTCAGGTCACAGTGCCCAGTAGAGCAGCTCACGACTGCCTTTAATTACAGCTCCAGGGGAGCCAGCATTTCCTCTGGCCTCCACGAGCACTTCATACACACACACACACACACACGCACACACACGCACTCTTAAAAGTAAAAATAAGGGGAGATGGGGAGGCAGGGAGGGACCAGGTGGTTTCACCATGAGGTTGAGAGGAGAGAGCAGTCATGTGGACACACATGGACCAGAACAACTCCAGCAGCTCCAGTCAGAAAGGCCATCATCTTGAAGAAGATCGTAGCTCATGCAGTAGAGGTCCCAGATGTCCACACACTTCGCAGGAGTCCTAGGATTTCTTTAATCTTGGAAAAAGAAAACCAGCCCTGTTCAAGGTACTCACTAAAGAGGACCTCTTCAAGATGTGTAGTGTCCCTGGTACTCCCTCCAGCACCCCGTGCTGTCCACTCAGAATGCTGAGTCTGACTCTTTAAACACAAGCTGCGTGGTCTCAACTCTGGACATCATGTCACAACATCTCTGACGTGCTAGACAGAGCACTGATGGCCGCTTTGACTGTGAGTTTAAAACTATTGAGACCATTCCCAGGGGCTTGCTGGGAACAAACGTGGATGTATCATGGTTTCTGAGGTTCCTTCCTGCCTAACCACCTCCTCTCAATTATGGTAAAAGCTATGGTTTAAAGTCATCCGACTTCCAACATTTACAAGTTCATGGGAATAAAAGCTGTAGCAAATGAGAAAAAATAAAAATAAATTCTTTTTTAAAAGTCAGAAGAATAAGATGTTACAATATTACGTATAACATTTGGAAACAAGATGATGGAGACTTTGCCGTGTGTGTGTGTGTGTGTGTGTGTGTGTGTGTGTGTGTGTGTGTGTTAGTCAGAAGTTGCAAAGGATAACAGTTATGTTGAATTCCACCCCCACCCCTATCCTGAAACTTATGTCCTTGCTATTATTATTTCCCTCCTTCCTGTCTTCTTATTTTTCAAGAGAATGTGTTTGAATATGGGCAAATAGGACTGGGATATAAAAATCTATGTTCTAATGTGATGAAGCTTTCTCTGGGGTTTGTTGTATATCACAGGTGCCATGACAATATAAGTATATTAATCCCATCTGTGTATATTCTGCATATAGTTAACAGTAAAATTCTATTTAAAATAATTTTTTATATGTCACAGGCTACATGATTCCCCCCCCCCAAAAAAATATATCCATGTCCTGACTGTGGAGCCCTCTGACTGTCATATTATGGGATAAAGGGGCATTTAAGATATGATTAAGAATCTTTAGATGGAGAGATGAACCTGTATTATCCAGACAGAGTCTATGTAATCACAAGAGGCCTCAGGAGGGTAGAGGGAGCAGAGTCAGAGTCAGAGAGCAGGAGCAACACACTTTAAAATGGAGCAAGGAGCCATGACACGGAGTGCAGACGCCCACTAGACGCTGAAAAGACACGGGCAGGGGTTTGCTTCAAGTTCACTCCACACACCCCACCCCCAGCTCACCCCGCGCACACCCCACCCTCAGCCTAGAGAAGCTGGTTTTGGTTTCCGACTTCGGAGATAAGAGAATAAACCTGAAGATTTTAAGCCCTTTCCATTTGTGGAAATGTGTTATAGCATCAACAGAAAACTGATACAATATAGAAATCAGTGAAAACAAAGTCAAGATGTTGTAAATCCTCTGAGACTGAGGTAGCTCCTGGTCCTAGCCCTGGTGACGTGACGCTCTTTACATCTCTTTAATGTGTGCTTGACGTCTTTCCATTAAATGGCCTGTTCAACCTGGCATCTACCACAGCAGATGTGACAGTCAAGGTCTTATTGGTTGCTGTGCACAGATCTAAGCCTTCTGTATTATCACTCAATACTAATAAAATTAATTACAAGTGCTTTAGAAAACTGAAATTTGACGGACATTTCAAAGGAACCGTGTTATTTAACTCGACTGAAGCCTACGTATTTCACAAGCTATTCACTGTCATGGTTAATAAGTAATATTTTCTTATTGTTCCAGTTAAACAAAAAGCTCCAGAGACTGCCTCCTCAGACAGGGCAGGAAAATGCAGTGGCTCATTTCAAGCCCATCCCACGGGTCACTAGCAGTTCCTATTTGTGACTATAACAATCACTTGAGATCAATTCAATAATTCTTTAAATTATTTACACTGGAGGTGAATCAAAATGACTGCTAATTCCAAACTGTTAAATAGCCAGAAACTGCAACGTATGAATCCATCAGGAAGTTTTTATGTGGATCAGGATCGCTCTGCTGGAGCCTGGAAACTAAGCATGATTGAAAATTGAATCAGAGGATGGGGGAGAAGGAGAGATGAGGCCAATGAGAATGAGGTTCTCTCGTTTACAGTGAGAAAGTTCTAGAAGTCACCTCTACAGCATCTCAGTATGGCAATGCTGTGTACTTAAAATTTGCTGAGAGTCCATGTTAAGTGTTGCGATCAAGAATGTGGTATCAGATTGGACAGTTGGCTCAGCCCTTAAAGGCTAGGCTCACAACCAAAATATAAGCAAAGGTATCTGTGAGGTGATGGCATGCTGTTTATTTGGATACACACATCAAAACATTAAGTCATGTATGGGCATAAATTTTTTGCAACCTACTTTTAATAAGGGTTCAACCTCTCCTTTACCCCACTACCTAGCAGGAGTAGTGGAAGAGAAAGTTATTAGGATATAGGGGAGTGGACCTGTTTAGTAATAGTTCTTTGGGGTGAACTTGATCTTCTTTGTCAGTTCAGTCCCATAGCAAACACCAAATATGAACCAGCAGCTGCAGTCCAGTCCTCTTGGCAGGCAGACACCACACATGAACCAGCAGCTGTAGTTCAATCCTGAAGAAACCTCAAGTTCACAAGCTGCCCTTGGGCAAGTTTCTCTGAATGGTGGCAGTAGTGCCACAAGCATAGCTCAACAGTACTATGTAAATCGAACCAATACAATATACCTAGCTCGTTAGCTAAGAATAACGAGGCAGAACAAACAGAACCAAGGCCCAATGCTCATCTCCCACTGTCTGTGGGGTCATATTTATACTATTATTCTGTAGCAAAACATCCTTTCACCTTTGTCTGCTTCAGGAAAACATTCTTTCCTGTGTCTGCTTTAGCAAGACATGCTTTCACGTGTTTGCAAAACATCATTTGACATAACTGACTTTGAAAACAAACCACAAGTTTCTACTTCAGTCATGCATCTTAAGTATATGCAGCTTTTATCTGTCAGTTATACTCAATTAAAATGGAAACAAATGAACATCAAAGGAAGATTTTAGAACATGTGAAAATCATATAAAATGCATAAACATACACACACCCCTAAATAAAGTTTTATTGGAACACAGCCACACCCATTTGTTGGTAAATCACCAGTCTTTATCCTGTGGTACCCAGTGAGTATTGTCATGCAATACCAACTCATGTTCTGGCTTGACGATCCTGTGTTTTACAGAAGCATCTTGTGTCACCTGATCTAAACACCCTAGCTGAGGGAGCTCTCTCCATTTACTACCACAACACAGGAGTGTTTTCTCTTTACAGGGAATAACTGGGGTGCTGGCTCGGCTACAGCCTCCGTACTTCCTGTTACCCAAACTTACAGCTGTCTGTAACTACTCCAGTTTTAGGGGATCTGACACCTTCCCACAAACATACATGCAGGCAAAACACTAATCAGTGCTCACAAAAGTAAATAAATCATTTTTTAAAAGAAATTAGCATCCTCATATTTTAACCCTGTCAGGATACATGAATCGGATTTTGACAACTATGTTACAACACTATCAGTTGGCTCATCACCACATGTACCTTCTAAGAACTTGTTTGAAGAGGTGCAGCATGCATGCTCTACATTGAAACATTTGCATGTACATGATCTATGTGTTATGTAAATACCATTTGCTTTGCACAGCAAAGGAGACTCCCCTTCGTCGGTGAAGCTCTTATGTTTTAAGGAATCGGCAAGCTTCTCTGACTTCAGTCCCTGGAGTCATGCTGCGGCCTACAGGCTGTGGGGGTGGTACCTAGTAAAGAGATCATTGTCCATACTTACTTGTGTGCGGGAGCCAGTGTGACCTTCCCATGGCCGGGGAAGAAAGTCGGTCATAGTAAGTGTGCGCTAGCTGTAGCTTTGAGGACAGTAAGGGCCAATTGTGCCCGCTCTCTTTGATGGACATTTATTCCTTCTTCAGTATATAACTAGGGCAGCAGATGGCTTTCTGGAGCATGAGGTTGTATGACTTGTTGCCCTAGGGAATGGTCACTCATGAATTAGCAAACCAGGTCAGTGGTTTGAATTCAAAGTGACTGATCCTGAATAATCAAAAAATCAATAGTGTTTTAGATTTTGGGTTTGTGTTTCTGCTGTTTGTCACTCGGTGTATTTGAATCCTCTTACTGCAACAAGATGGCAGAAAGAGAAGCCTACCCTGAGAGTGAAGCTATATAGTGAGATCCAGTTTTAGCTGCCTTCCCAAACACCACAGGCAGGCAGACTATGTGTGGGTTGCTATAGAAATGGTGGCTACTGAGCCAGCCTTGTACCACTTATGGCACAGCCATAGCAGGTGCTCAGGAAGAGTGCCATAATTGACCTGGGCAGTAGGTCTGTGTCTGCTTCTGAAGGAACATGACTGCTTTTGCTGAGCTGGGCCCACTAACAAGCTTTTAGGTAAGTCATGGCCAGTTTGCGGTTGACGGTGGAGTTTATTTAGAATGCAGATACATTTAGTTTATTTATCAATGTAGGTTCATCAGTGTGGCAAGTATACTGTAGGGAATGTTAGAGGAGAGGGGAGTAAAAAAATCTCTGCACCTTTATCTCAAATTTGATGTGAAACTAAAACTATTCTTTGAAAAATGAAGTCAAGATAATTTTTATATGCCTCTCTGACCTCAAGTTTGGTCAAAGAGTTATCTGGGTCTCCAAGAATAATTTAGAGAGTGCCAAGGACTTTCTTAAATGTGTTTTCAAGGCTGACCCAGAACCCTAACTGGAAAAATGATAAGAGATACAGATATGTTAAATCATATGAATATTAAATAGTAAACCATGTGTCTAGATGGAGAGTTTCAGAGTGGTTTATTGTGGTTTGAATGACTTCTAAGGATGCACTGTATTACACTGTATGGGTAAAAGTTAGAAATGGAGATGTTTATCTAACAATTCAAGTACATACTTATATATGGGATTAACTTTAGAACTATATATACAGCCTCCCCTTCCTGGAAGAACAGATGTGGTAATTAAGGGCATTAAACAAAGGGAGGGGCTGATTTACCTAGTAGTGACGTCAGTATATCCCTAAGAAAGACAAACAGGTCATTTCCTAGGGAACGCTATAGCTGAGAAACAAGATGACCTTGAACTTCCGACCTTCCTGCCTCTGCCTCGGAAAGCTGGGATTTCAAGTCCACACCTAGCCTGTGGAGTGCTGAGGGACTGAGGGGGCGGGGCACATGCAAGCAAACGGCCTTTCTTTTTTCCAGATAGGAAAATGAGCCTGAGTGTGAACTGGGTTTGGATGAGATTTTTAGGAGGTAAGGGGATAATTTGTCTGCAAAGGGTTGAGGGACCTGAGGAGGCAGTGGGGTAAACGCTAAGAGCCCAGTGGAAACTTTGTCTTGAGAAAGATCCCAAAGTGGGGCACAGACCCTCTGCGTTTGGGGACTAAGATGGGTGTATGTTCCGTTGCTATGGGTCTGTTGAGCATCCCATCGCAAAGTTCTGCCCCAAAGGATGAGACTTAGGCTGTGTAATATACTTGTGCTGCCCTGTGGGCTGATCTAAGAAGAGGGACAGTTGTTTTCCAGTGTTGCCTAGCAACTCAAAACAGCCCTATAACATCCATCCGTCTCTAAGCATTGTTAAGGCGTTTATGTTGGTGGCCCCCTCGGAATGACCATTTTCTGGAAATTAGTTCTCAGGTAGCTGTGGTTTGGGGCACTTTTTTTTAAAACTCTATTCTTAGGGTGTTGGTTTTCCTAAAGTCTCACTCTGTGTAGAATTAGACTTTACCATGCTTGGATTTAACCAAAACCGTTTTGGCAAGCCTGACAAATGAGTGGTTAGTTTGTAGTTGGAGAGTTTGCAAGTCAGTCCTGTCTCAGAGAAAGCCCGCATTCTTTAACAGTTAACCATTAGTAACCACTGATGGAGTTGGTCGGTTAAGTGTGGCAACTTCATATCCTTCCACTGGCTCTTCCCAACACCAGGAACCCTCCAGGACTTTCAGTGTGCCTGGGTTTTAAGCAAAAATTTCATGTTTAGTCTACTATAAGCCTAAGTAAAAATAATTAGGACATTAATGTGCCATGAGTTATTATTGCTGCTGCTGCTGCTGCTGCTGCTGCTGCTGCTGCTGCGGGTGGTGGTTGTTGGAGACAAAGTCTCAGGTATCCCAGACTAGCCTCACACTGCTATGTAGCAGATGTTTCAGGTGTATGTTGCCATCGTTTATGCCATGCTAAGGAGTATAGCAACTAAGCTACATACCCAGCTCGCCAGAGATTTATCTGGTGTGTGTGTGTGTGCACTCACCGTTTACATGCAGGTGTTGGTGAAGGCCAAAAGAGAATGTTAGACCCTTGCAACTGGAGTTTGGATGCTGGGAACTAAACCTGGGTCCTCTGCAAGAGCAGCCAGTGTTATTAACAGCTAAGCCATCTGAAGCCCCAGATATTTTTAACATACATTTATGCCTACTTCCTTTCACTTGAAAGAGTAATTACAAAGTGAAGGTAGCAGGTAGGTTTACCCTGGTCCCGTATAGTTTCTAGCAGGCAGAGAAACAGGGAGCCACAGGCCAGCAGTTACAACAAATTGAACTTGAAAGGCCCTCTCATGGTGTATGAGATAGAGCCGTTTACTTAGCCTCAGCGGGCCTCTGATTTCACATCTGTGAAAGGAATACAATAGGCAAAAAATAGTAAATAGATGTGTGAAAGAAGAGAAGTTAGAGCAGGGCCAAGCACTTAGGGAAAGCCTTCCTAGCCACCCCTCGCCCTCCCCATCTTCCCTTTCATCTTCTCCCTTCCCCCACCTCCTCTCCCTCTTCATTTTCCCCCTCCTTTCCCTTTCTCCACTTCCTCCTCCCTTCTTGCTCCTCCTCCCCCTCCCTCTCATCCTTCCCCTCCTCCTTCTCTTCCTCCTCCTTCCTCCTTCTCCCTCACTCCTTCCCCTGATCACCATCCTTGTTATTATTGTTATCAGCCCATATGCCGTTTGCAAATCTTCCATGAAGCATATGAGAAAGAAGGACAGGCTCAGACCTGCAGTTCTGTTAGCGCAGCACTGCAGTCTCCCCTTGGGTTGACTCTCTAGGACACCCCAGCCACTAGTCTGATGCCAGTGCCCATGCCCCACCAGGTGTTCAGGACTTTTAATATCATCACCATCTGAAATTTAACTTCCCAATAACTCCTGAGTCCAGGCGGATGATCCCTCAGGCGGGAATATGTCTGATTCGCAGAATCACACGTGCACACATGCACACACACGCGTGCACACACACACACACACATATCTGCCCATCCTGCCCCTTTCATTCAGTTGAGCATCACTGGCTTCCTGGCAGCCTGTACCACCATCTTCCCTTCACAGGTGAGGGTACTGAGGACAGATATTTTGGGCAAGCACACACACACACACACATACACACACACACCGAACTCAGCACATTCAGACTGTTGGAGATTCTTGCAGAAACAGTCCTGCTGGCTCCTCCATCTACCACACAGATGTGATCATCCTCAATGGCCCAGACGTTTCAATTATGCAGTATGCATTTGGCCATAGTTGAAGGGGAAGGAAAAATAAGATCACAACTGAAAAAAAAATGGACCAATCCAAAATTTGATCATTCCTAGCTGGGTGTATCCATTAATAAGACAGGTATTTCGATAAGCCAATGTCTTTCATCATTTTCAGACCATATCTGAGGTAGGACCGCCATCTTTGCCATCAGGAGATAGCTGGAGCGTAGCCCAGAGAGTGCTTGGTGTACAGGATGCCTGGGTGTGGAAAAGAGGGGTGCAGACAGCAAAGCTCTTCCTTTCCCAGGATGTGGATCTCTGTGCATGGGAAGACTTCTCTGAGCGATGTGTACCTGGGAACACAAAGAAACAGCCACTTCCACTGCTGCCTGTTCGGCCCATCAGTCACTTGAGGGATCTCTGTTTGTTGTCTTTGGATTTTCTGCCAGTATTTAAAAAGCAAAAACCAGCTTGCCATGGGATTCTCTTTTTTTTTTTTTTAATTTTTAAAAATTTTTTAATTATTTATTTATTTTCTGTATGGATGCTCTATCTGCTTGTACACCTACACACCAGAAGAGGACATCAGATCCCATTATGAATGGTTATGAGCCACCCTGTGGTCACTGGGAATTGAACTCAAGACCGCTGGAAGAGCAGCCAGTGCTCTTAACTGCTGAGCCATCTCTCCAGCCCCTTGCCATGGAATTCTAGGCCTGATGTCCTCTTGTTAAAATTGAACAAGTGCTAGTGAGGTGGCTCTCAGGGAAAGACACTTGCCACCAATCCTGATAGCTGAGTGCAGTCACCCAGGTCCATGTGGTGAAAGGAAAGAACTGGCTCCAGCAAGGTATCCCTTGACAGCCACATGAGTGCCCCAGCATGCATGCACACACAAAATGAATGTAAAGGCTACACAGCTGGCTCAGAGGTTAAGAGCATTGGCTACTCTTCCAGAGGACCTGGGGTGGGTTCCCAGTACCAACTTAGGTGACTGGCAAGCCATTATAACTCTATCTTCAGAAAATATGACTTCTTCTGTCCTCCATGGACAACCTCACACACACAGTTTATATTCACACAGACATGCATAAGTAAAAATAATTTCAAATAAATAAAGGTGATTAAAAATTTTTAACTGAACAATTCATTTGGCTAGGATTTTATTTTTCTCTTTGCGTGTGGGTGTTTACCTACATTTATGTCTGTTCACCACAGTGCCCATGAAGGCCAGAAGACGGTGTCAGATCCCTGGGCCTGGAGTTTCAGGTGATAGTCAGCCAACATGTGGAGCCTGTGGAGAGGAGACATTTGAGCTGATATCCTAAGGACAATAGGAGCCTTCTCTGGAACTGTCTTGGAGGCATAAAAGGCTCAGAATGTGCACACCAGGGTCTTGATTTTTGAACTAGTTTGGCCTCACACACAGGAGCCAGGTTACAGAGTGTGCAACCTTTCCATGTCTTCTACACTCATTTGACTCCATCAGCACCTGGTGTGCTCTTCCAGTCGCTGAGTTACTTCCTGAACAGATCAGAAAAATACTTACAAAGGTGCTTTCAGTACATTGTAGGAAATAACATCAGGGTTTTCCTTTTTTTTAGAGAATCCTCGAGCCCCACAAAGGTCTACATATCTGAAGGTTTTGCAACTGGAAATGCAATCCACAGGCAAGTGGCCTGACTTCACCCAGGAATTTATTGAAACAGACCCTAGGCTTTCCTCCAGACCTATTGAACCACAGTACACATGTCTTTTATCAACATGTATTAGGTACTTCTGGCTAGCTCTTTAAGATAGAAGCTTTCCCTTAGCCTTCCAAAATCCTTGAAGATTCCCATTATGGGTCCTTTCACAAAACTTATTCTTAAATCATTAAGCCTTTAAAGGGAGAAACAAGTGCCTATAATCCGAATCCCTGACCAGCCTGGGCATAATAAGACCCTTGGCCGGATCTCCAGCACAAAAATAAACCCAGTAATTAAATAAAATAAACATTTTAATGTAGCTTAAAAGTCTCAAGGTCCTGGGATTCAGCTTAGACAGGTTAAAAAACTTGTCCTCCAAACATGATGACCTGGATTCAGTCTCCAGAATCCATATTTTAAAAGAAAACTGATTATCGAGCACACATCTGTGGTCCCAGTGGAGATAGGAAAATGTCCCAGAAGCTCCCCAGGTCATCAAGCCTGACGAGGGAGCAGAGTCAAGAGACTCTGCTTCAATAGGTGGAAGACACGAACCAGCTCCCAAACATTGTCTGCTAACCTCCGCGCATGCACCAAAGCACACATGTGCCCAAATACATGTACACACATGCAATACACACACACACACACACACACACACACAATCTTTTTTTAAAAAAAATTAATCTCTTCCTCAGAAACGACCCTGTTCACATCCTAGGCCCTTTAAAGGCTGAGTGAGTTAAGAATAAGTTTTGGGAAAGGAGCCATAATAGGAAACTTCAAGGATGTTGGAAGGCTAGTTCTCTATACTAAGAGAATGTATTAGGTGACTACAAGCTTATTTCTGTCTTGGTTTCTAATACTCAGCCTGTCTCTCATTTCCTGCTTCAAACACAAAGTCCTGAGCTACCGTGAATTTCCCTTCTTTACTTCTTGTTGAGGCCAGTCCTGAAATCTACTTGTCGAAAGCTGTAAGGAATCCAAACATCCCCATATAACTTCTGTTCCTGCTTGATTTCTTTCAACAAAAACTATAAGATAAATAGTTACCCAAGAAATATTTAGCTATACAATTGACAAGGGATGCTTGCTCTTAACTGATTCCACAGGGAAAGTAATTTCAGAGAAGCCAGTCTTTCCTCTTTTTTTTTTTTTTTGATATTGTAACTATAGACATGGTGAGGTTTCTTGCTGTATGGTAAGTGTAGCTCGAGGGCTCCTGCATTCTTTTCCAGTCATATTTTTTCTTCTGAGCTGAGGTCTCACCAGGTGGTCCAGGCTGATCTTGAGCTGACCCTCCTCCTGCCTCACATTACAGTGCTGGGGTTCCAGGAGTACTTCACTGTGCCCACCTGAATGACCCTGTGCCACTTTTATTAAAGCATACAATAAACTAGCCGTCAACCTTCAGACTTCTGTATGTATGGTTAGTAGCACATTACAGTAAAGGAGATAACCTAAAGTAATATAGATCAAAGCCTTAAAAGGCTTCTTATCCAGCTCCTGGAGACAGCGGGCATACTGAGGGGTCCAGATGGGACTGATGGTAGTGGTGGATGATGATAATGAGGACCCTGAGAGGATGAGGGAAGAGTAGCTTGCTTCGTGTTTTCTTAAGACTATCGTACCCCAACCATGCTATGCTGACCCCATGCTGATCATTTCACTCAGAGCCACTAGACCCAAGAGAGGAAATGGCTGTTGGCCAACAGCCATGAGGCAGTCAGCAGTGGAATTGTGTTGTCACAGTTCATCTTGTGTCAACATGGGTGACCCCATTGCTCATCGTGTTTCAGAATACTGCACAATCAAAATGTAGATGTGGGAGTAGAGATGGCCATGCTCTGCAATATGAACAATCACCACTTTTCATTGGCAGAATAGTTTTGAGATGGGTTTTCTGAATGGTTGCAGAATTCTTCCCGGCTTCCTGCTTATAGATCTAGTAGACGTTATTCTAAGTTTGTGTAGGAAGAATATATCAATTAGAATATATCAGTAGTAAAAAGTAAGATACTGAACTGCACATGTTAAAATGCCCAGGCCACATACTGTGGAAATGGGAAGCAGGTGCCTTCATATCTTCAATGGCTTAGACATGAAGGCCATGTCCCTCCTCTTCTGTGTATCTGGGACATGTCCTCAGTTCACACAACTGGAAAGTAGCCAAGCTGGAATTCACACAGAGTATCCCTTATGCTATGAAAGTCACTCGTGAGATAAGCTGGCCCTGTGTAGTGGTGCTGGGTGTTCATCCACTCAGTGCTTTCAAGTCTAATATGATAAAAGTCTCAACAGGACAGTAGAGTCTTGTATTCTTGTGTTTTGCCTAATGTGCAAAGAGTCAACTTCAATGTGTAATCTATTCTAGTGTTGTTGGGTTCTGCTTATAATTTCTTTAACTCAGTGTTGTTCATAATATCAGATCTTTGTGCTTATTATGAAGTTAAGCTGAAGTATCATTCCTATTAAAGAGGAGTGTCCAGGAAAACCGAATATGCCAAGGAGGAGCAGCAGGATAAATCTGTGCTCTTTGGGCTTCTTTGTGCTCTTAAGGCTTCTTTCAAAAAAGATGTTGCATTTTGAGTGAGTTCTTTTTCATGTTATAGAGTCCTTTAGCCTTTGGGGAGGCACTAGTTCAACATTTGAACTTGCTTTTCTTTATATGTACTTTTATTTTACATAAATAAAAGTTGATTTGATTGTTGCATGGTCACCAGCTAGCACATCAGTGATCGCTAGGAGATCCCATCACATCTTAAAGATAAGGATGAGGTGCCTTATCTGATGGTTACTGTATGTAATAATCATTACAGTCAAATGATCATATATATATAATTATATATATAAATATAAACTTTTGGATGCAGAGTGCCACTGTTTGATAATTGGATTGTCCTCATGTCCCTTACATGGCCTAAATACATTATTCTAGAAAGTACATTGATAAGGGGATGGTAACAGTACTAAGTATGGCAGGCAAGTTGGACCTCAGCGGTAATATAGAAACAGAACTTGATGACATGAACATGATGTGTAGGAAGGACAGTGGGCAGCAGAAAGACTATTTGTCATGAGAGTAATCAACCACCTCCAAAATCCTCAAGTCTGTCTTCCTAGAGGCACTGAACCTAGACCTGCCATTGATCATGACCATGGCCTCAAGTTATCAAGAAAAACACTTGTATCTGAATCAAAATTACATGGAGATTTTGGTATTTGTGTCAAACTTCCTTCTCAAATGTTGGCATGTAGCTGTCTTTCTGCTACTTTGTGGTTCTTTTCTCACGCTTTATCCCCCCCCCCACTTCCTATTACTAGATAGGAGAGAAAGAAGGATAGAGGAGGAGAGAGACAGAGAGAGATCCCTGAATAAAGTCAGCAATCTGAAAGGGGAGAACATTATCATTAGACTACTTCCTGCTGATTAGGGGCATCACGTTCCTGGAGGAACGTTTGATCTTCACCGTCAGGATATCTCATTTCTCTTTGTTTTTTGTTTCTTCTTTGTGCACTACAAACGCCAACCAACAGCCCCTCCACCTCTCAGGGCCCTAGCATTTATATACGCACCTTCTGAAAAGTCCCCAGAATTCAAAGGTCACACAATCGGAGAAACCATGTGCCACTGGCAAAATCATGCTCCTTCTAGAGCATGAGGCAAATCAGAATCACCTGCTGTGGACGGTCTGCAGCAGCCCCACCTCCCACAATTGGGATTAAGATGAAAATGTATTCTTATAATATTTCTGTCTTTTTCAAAGAAAAACACAAAATTGTCACTACTTTGGCAGGTACAGAAGAGTATCCCTTTGGGAAAGGGCTTTGTTCCCCTTTCTGTGAACAGCTTACCTTTTTCTGTTGTATGTATTCATTTTTGCTCAAGATTCCATTAAAAGGACTCCAAATTCCTTAAAGGTACTTGAGAATTAATTAGCTAGAAATTCCAATCTTGCAACATCTGTTTCTTCGATGCTGGTGGGGAAGACCACATGACCTTCACTCATTTCACACCCAACCGCAGTTCATGTCAGAGCAAAAAGGCATAAGTCACCCTGCTAAGTCCTGAGATACCCACACAGCAACCAGGTTGATGCAGCTGCACCTATATGGCTTTTCCACACTAAAGCCACCCTGGGTGGGGCGAGAAATGCACCAGAAAGTATAGGTCCTCCCTAACTGCCATCCACAAGTGACAGTCTTTATCTCTGTGTGTCCCAGCAGTGGTCTCAATTGCCTGCATATGAAGAGGATACAGGAGTCCTATAGGAAGACTTACAGGGCAGCCATGGGAAGGGGTCAAGAAGGACCAGGCTAGGGAAAGACAGAGCAGATGAAGTGGGTCTGAAGAAGCCAGACAGTGTTGTTCACTGGGCCTGCTCTGTGATTGGATCGCAAAAATGAGAATCTTAACAAGAACAGCCCCTTCATAGAAGCCGTATTCAGCGGTACGAACAGCCATCCAAAAGGTAGCCTCACCCACGTGGAAGGTGTAAAGAAATAAAGGTCTTTCACAGTTGGATATGTCTTCCACTTATAAAGCAGGAAAACCTGCTCTGTGCTGTCTGAACAGGACTGGTATCCACATGTGTGCATATGAAAGTACGCTTTCTAGCATCCTGCTATCTCATAACCTTACACAACACAGGGAACCTTAAGGAGCTTTGTCTGCTCTGTTGGTGGTTTTGCCTGTAAAGAATCCAAGCCTTGTTACCCATCTTTAGCACAGTTACCACTTCTGTGCAGTAATGTACAGGTGGGAAGCCCTCCCCCTCCCCAGGTAGGAAAGCCCCATCATCCTGCCATAACATCGGGTTCTCAGTAATGAGGAGCATATGTTTCCAGCACACAGTTCATTAATTCTTATGTTTCCTGTAGCATTCCCTCCCACAAAAACAGAAATCTTGGAAGATGGCCCTTGCCAGGAACAGCATGATCAAATCCCAAAACAGCGTCACACTTTTGTCAGACCCTGTTGTGTATCATATAGAAGGTCTGCCAAAGTTAATGACTCTCCCTAGCTGGCTTTTCTCCCTGTCTGGAAGGGGAACATCCCAGTTCAGTCCCACCGCTGCTAGGATAGCTTTTCTGTGTCCATATCCAGCCTTTCTCGGAAGGATACTGATGCTATTTGTTGGATTGTGCCTCTAGCATTCACTCAGTGTGAAAGTAAGTTCCTATTTGGATATATTTCTAGGTACTTGGCTGTGATGAGAATTTTGGTTTCTTAATCACAGAAACATGGAAGATTTTTGTTTTAATTCTAGGTGTGGGATATGGGGATGGTTCAGACTGTCCACATCAGCTGACTATGATTTGTCTCGTGCTCTGTCAGGGGTGTGATTTTGCCAACTGCAGATAGTTCCTACAAGTGAATGTTTGAAGCTTGGAGACTCTTGAGAGGGTATAAAAATGCTAGAGCCCCAAGAGGTGCAGTGGCTGCTTCTCCTGTTCCTGCCGCTGCTTGCTGCTTGATGCTTGCTGCTTGATGCTTGATGCTTGATGCTTGATGCTTGATGCTTGATGCTTGATGCTTGATGCTTGGAGATATCCTAACAACAAAGATCAACATTGCCCGGAGGAATTCAATGTCCCTAATCATCAGGAAGTAGTTTTTGAGATCAGAGTGACACCCCTTTCCCCTCTAACCTTCATTCTCTACTGACTAATGTTGGGAATTGGAAGGGATAAGGGTGGTAGAGAAGGGAACTCATACACTTAGTAGAAGACAAAAGCTATAAAATACATAGGTCAGCAGTCTCAGAGCTTGTAACCCATTGGAGAAGATCAGACCTGAAACAACATGTGAGCACATCTCAGGGAAAAATAATGATACGGTAAAAACATTTCCTAGGAATGAGGAAATATGGAATATGCAGATGTACGGGGAAGTTCTCCCCAAACTCAGATGTGCATCTTTTAGGATAGAGGGAAAGTATGCGAGGTTTGACCTACAACAGCAGTCAGTCATGAGGACGAGCTAGGCACGGCAAGCAGACGGCACGGGACCATAGTTGGCCTTGGTTTACAGGTTCCATAGCCTCAGTGTTTATTCCAAGGTCTACTGAGGCAGATGTGAAGCAGATGTGAAGCTCCCTCCCAGCCATGGCCTATCCATGTTCACCTTGAACCTGTCTTTGCAGTCCTTGGTCCACTGCTTCATGCTTCTCCATGTTTCTCCTTTTTTCCTGAGTGACCTTGTCACCCTCCTGTCTCCCTCCCCACCTGTTGTCCTTACTAATAAGCCATGCTCCACCACCCAGGGTGACACTATCCCCTTGACTTTCCAGAGTACTTCAGATATCTTTAGCAGATGGCCTTTCGATGTTGCATCTTCCAGGCTAGAACGGGACCAGTCCTCTGGGCAGTGGGTATGGACTCAGTGTTGATGATATCTCCACCCACTTGGCTTGCCTCATATGTAACTTGGAGGGATTTTTCAGGTCCTGAAGTTGATTTTCTTGTAAGAAGCAACTTAGGCAGAGTTGGCGGCTTATGAATGAACAGGAATTAGGACTCAGCTCCCAGCTCTCTTCTGCTGGAGCCCATTTAGCATCCGCCCCACTTGAAAAGCAGTGACTCAACCATCTAATCTGGGAAACAGCCAACCAAAGAATGCGTGGCTGCATCCTGGCTAATCGAAGATGCTGCCTGCTGTGCTGGTGGGGGAGCAGTGCGTGGGAGTGGGTGGGATTTGTGAGTCAGGAGAGGATGAGGGGGTGATGGGAGCAGCTGAAACTTACCCATTCTCTACTTCTGGAGAAATGTCCTTGCCCAGCACAGAAACCCTCCTTTCTACTGTGTTCAGTGTCTTCTGTTCCCATTTCCTCAGAAGCCCCGTGAAACCACTGGTACTCTCAGACGCTACATGATCTCTGAGTTGGCATGATTCATGACTCAGGAAATGAGTCCAAACTGGGCCGCTATGGTCTCACGCCTGTTTTAGAAACCTTTTAGCTTATATTCTCCTTCAGCTTGAACCAAAATCACCTACAGCCATGATCTCGCAGGCAGGCCTGTTGCACTCGTACCTCGTGAATGCAGAGCCTTGCTATGCCTGGTGTGCCGCTGCTGTGCGAAGGAAAGGCGGTGTGAGGTGGGAAGCACCTTTCCACCCACAGCATTTGAGTGTTGCCATAGCAACTAATAGTGCCTAGAAGCAGCCCAAGCCTTATTTTTGTTTTGCTTTTTCCTCCAGTTTGAAAAATCTACTTTTGCCTCAGCAATATGTGACCCAGGAACTTGCAACATAGGGTCAACTGCTTGACACACTCGATCCAGCCAGGATCATCCATGTGGCAATTTCGGGTGGTCCATGAATGTAGGAATAGGGAGGGCTCAGAAGCATCCCTGTGTGTGCAGCCTATGCCACCCACCATTGCTGGTTCAGAAGAGGTGTGCACAAGCCTTGGGTGTGGTGGGGAGGGGCACTTACCTAGCTGCCTCCCTCCTGGGCTTCTGCTCACAGTGGGCCATCACAGGCCTCCATACAAGGTTCCTGCCGGTGAACACTGTTGCCTTTTGAGCTAAGAAACAGTCCATTGGCCTAGAACTGCTTTGTCTCCATCTTGAGCCTTCGCCTGCAAGCTTGAGAAAGGAGTAGTGTCGCTGGTCTCCGAGACGGTCTGTGGGAACGTTGCATGGCACAGCAGTAGAAGCTGTCCCGCCTCCCAGTCAGGCAGATCTAGGTCCCTCCATGCTATGCTCACAGCACCCAGACCTTGTGAAAGTTCTAAAACCCATCATTCATCAATCTCCCCTTCCCCCAGGGAAATGAAATCATGTGGTACGGCACTGTGTGAGAATCATAGATAATGAATATAAGACGTGTATCATGGTGAGCTAGTACACAGCAGATTTTCCTTGATGGAAACTTTTTAATATTTTTGCCTACACCAGACTTACTCACCCAGGATATGCGAAGATGACACTGATGAATCGATATTTTTAAATATAAGGCTGGAGGTGGAGTGTGCCTCAGTGGCAGAGTAGTTGCATAGCATCCCTGGTGCTGCAAACATAGATAAGCAAATAAATCTTTCCTAAATTGTTGCGACCTAGCCTTAACTAGGATAAGAAATGTATTTACTTGCTTAAATGTAAATACCACGAACGACTCTGGGTCCCCTTTTCCCACCTCTACCAACCCCTGGCAGACTACTGTCGTGGCTCTGACTCAGAAATCCAGGGTCTTCTGCACAGATTTTCTGTTTGGAAAGAAAGGTGGGTAATAAAGTAACTGATATGCAGTTAGTTTATAACACAAAGAAAACCCAAGACTTTTTACAAAAAGTTATATACAATCTGTAGGTGGTAATGTGACTGACTGTCTGGCTATCCAGCAAGTTGTGAATGCGGAATTTAAAGTGGCTTTTTATAAACATTCATGGCCATGTACCCTAATGAAGTTCTTTTCCGAACCCCACAGGAACGTGGCTGAAGAGTGGTCTGGGCCTGGTGCACCAGGAAGGCAGCCAGCTCACGTGGACGTACATTGCTCCCCAGCTGGGGTACTGGGTGGCAGCCATGTCTCCTCCCATCCCAGGTAACGCAGAGCCAACAGGGCTGGCAATCTGGGTGGATTTCTTTGGGGGTCTGAGCTCAGCATTCATTTAAATATAACTTCTATGGGCATTTCATGTTGTGTTCTTTTAGAACATCAAATGGTAAAGAAAGGCTGTTTTGTGGGTGGGGAGTTGTGCCTGGAACTTTCACATGGAGGTCCAGCATAAGGTGTGGAAGGGGTTCTGTCTCCAGTTCCTATCTTGCTCAGACAGTTGCCTTTGGGAATTCTTAAATGTAAGTGTTCAGAGGAGGCTGGGACCTCCTCCCTGATTCCTGAGACAGCTGTGGCCTGGTGTATCTGTAAGCTTGAAGGTCAAGCTCTCAGCAAAATAAAGCCCTCACTGGGGGCTTCTTAAGGCAAAATGCTTGGTTTAGCATTTCTGATCACTTTAGTGAAAAGCCAGCTGCCTAATGTTAAAAAGAGTAATCGTCACTGAGAATATGTAGATTGATTCCTGTTTAGGACATGATAAATACATGCATATATGTGTGTGTGTGTTTATGTATATATAGTTACATAGTTCTGGTGGTATTGCAGAATAATGTGCTTCTCCTGAGAAGTCTTTCTAGTGATGCCTCCCATCGCTGCCTTTGAAAGCCATGCCACTTGGACTGCCCACCTTGGAAAACCCACTTTCCTCAGCAGTGTTTATGCTAGGGGTACATCCGGAATTGTGTCTGTGTTGTTTTTAACACAAGTTAAAGCACATGCAGTTCTAGAGTTACATAATTGAGACAGGTTAAATGCGAGCTATGATTAAAAGGAATTTCAGACAAAGTCACTGTCGACACATTTCCAAATGAAACCTCGAAATATTTTAGCAATGGAATTGATGCCGTAGCACTAGAATTCATGCTTCGGCCTTGTAAGTAACTAATAGGGTGGAGCCATTCCTAGACGGTGTGGAAAGGCCTTCCATTCAGTCACCACATTCTCATCTAAGAAAGAATACAGTCTTCAGTGCTTTCCTCGAAGGAGTGAGTCTCACAGCCTTGCCAGCGTGAGCCTGGCACAGAAGCACCTGTTCCCTTATTTGAAGTACGCAAAAGTAGACAAAAGAGAGAGAGAAATAAAATGCCTCGGGTACTACAAACCACAAAGTGAACGCCACAAAGTCCAGCCACCAAAGGGAAGTTTTCTTAGATTTCAAACAACTGTGGCTGTCAGTTTTCCCACCATGCAACAGATCAATATTAATATATGCCTTTATAAAGAGGAAAGCAAGGGCCGCCCAGCACAGGTCCCCCGGGAGTTCTCGGAGCTGTGAAAAGCAACCCCACCCTGGCCCAGTGGTGCACATCTTGTGGATGCATGCATCATGGGTAATCTCCCCACTGTCTTTTATTAAGATGCATTTCAGTGAAGCTGTACTTCCCTGGGCCCCAAACCAAGAAGAAAACGATTATGGTTTTGTTCCTTAATTCTCTGCTTAAGCAGAGTCTAAACGTTAAGCCGTGAGTTTATGAAGATTTCTTTGACACAGGCTAAAATAATTACATTCTGAGTGCTTAACAGACCTTGAGAATGGTTTTACAGGACCAAAGTCTCCCCCTTTCCTTCTCATTCCTTCTGTGTGGAGGATCAAATCCAATGTCTTGGAATATTGTCTTTGTACTAAGACGTCCTGTGACCAGTTAAGGCAGTGTACAGACACACTTCCACCCTACTAAGTGAACTGTATTTGAGAGAATTCCATTCTCTTCTGGACTCGGGAAACATCACCAATTCCAAAACCCACTGATCTTCCTTAGATTCATTTAGCTCTTTAAAAGATTTGAGCCAGACACGCTGGCTCATCCAAGAATAGTGGAGCAGAGGCAAAAGAGTTACTGGAAGTTCGAGGCCAACCAGGTCAGCCAGGGATTATAGTGAAACCCCAGGAAAGGAGAGAGAGGGGAACAAGGGAGAAAGGGAGAGAATAAGATTTGTCCCCTTAAAAATATTTCTTAAAAAAAAAATCTGTCATTGAACATCAAAAACAAATTTTTAATAAAACAAATGGATAACTTGTTTATAAATATGAAGCCACTGTGTCCCTTCTCCTGTACAGTGCAGGAAATTGGGCAAGAATAAATATCATTCAGAGGTTTTGTTACCCGTCTGTTGTGAGTTGCTATGTGGGCCTGATTTATATTACTCATACTGTTATGAGGCCAATTCTCATTGCCGGTGAAATCCATCGAGGGCAAATCTTAAACTCACTCCTTGGTGTTTTTGCATTACAAATTAAAAGTTGTTTGTTTTGTTCTGATTATCTCTAGCAAATCGTATCTTTAAGTGCTAGAGAAGTCTATGGCCATAAGAGGTTAGCCTTGTTAAAAATAACCAAAAACAATATCACGGATGACTATTTAATTTCTTTAAGTAGGAAAGCATTTTGGTCAGACTTGACATTTCAAAATCACAGTAAATTTCTATCATATATTTAAAGTGACTCATTCAGGCAAAAGATATTCTGTATAGCAGTAATTCCCAGGAAACGTGAAAGTAAAATCATAATCATTTTTTCCTTGTAAAATCCCCAGATACCTGATTCCTCTCATACATGAGAATCTACTCAATGGTTTGTCATGCATTCATCTTCTTTTATTAAAAGATCATGTCTTTAGAGTGCCGGGCATGCTGCTGAGAGAGGCCGTGCTTCTCCAAGGGGAGGAGGTGGGAATCCCCTCCATACCTGAGTATCAGGCTACCGGCCACTGAAGGGTTAGCAGCCATCGTGGACAGGAGTGACAGTACCTCGGGTGCAAAATGGCCATCGATCGTGTTTCTCACGGGCCACTGCTCTGTCTCGCAGGCAGGAAGAGGGTTTGGTTTTTTTTTAAAGTCATTACATTCCTAACTCATTATTCCTATTCTTATATGAAGGGATTCAAAGCTCTAACATGCGATTTTCTGGCCTTCTAGGTCCCGTTGTGACACAGGACGTTACCACGTATCACACGGTGTTTCTTTTGGCCATTTTAGGAGGAATGGCTTTCATTCTTTTGGTTTTGCTGTGTCTCCTTTTATATTATTGCAGGTAAAGTGTTACCATTGGGGCGATGTATTTGTTTAATGTAGAATTTCTTATGCAATTGGTATTTGGAAATGTTTTTTTTCCTTCTTTCTTTTTCCCCCAAACCACTTTAGTTTAACTCATGAAAGATCACCTAAGACTCAGACATGTAATCTAAGTTGCAAATGACCCCACAGGTTATGTAAAATTGCAGCTATTGTTAAGGGGCCTGTAAGAGCTTAGGTGTTGGAGATGCCTCAGGAAGTAAGAGTTCCTTCTATGTCAGCATGAGGGTCTACCTTCAGATCTCTAGCACCCGTGTGGGAAGGGGAGAACACCCACTCACACCTGTCGGTAGCCCTGGTGCTGTAGGCGATCCAGACAAGAAGGATTGTTGGCTGCCAGCCTCCCTCCAAGTTCAAGAGAGGTCCTAGAAAAAGTCAGACAGTGATAGAGAGCATCGAACATTCTCCTACATCCTACACGTTTGCACTGTGCATATGCCATACACGCACATGTATACACACATGTATACACACACATACACACACAAGCTTAACAAGGGCTGGGATATAGCTCGGTTAGTAAAGTGTTTACTGTACAAACATGAGAACCTGACTTGGCACTTCAGAAGCCACATACAAAAGGAGATGTAGTGGCCCATGCCGTACATAATCCCAGCACTGGAGAGGCAGAAACAGTGTGTGTCTTTAGGGCTCACTGACCAGCAGCCTAGCCTACTTGATGAGCTCTAGGTTAAATGAGACGGCCTGTCTCAAATAATAAGGAAGCTGATACCCGACATTGATCTCTGACCTACAGAGAGAGACACGCATGCAAGCACACACATGCACCCCTACAGAAACACACACACAACCACACACATGCACCCCTACAGAAACACACACACAACCACACACATGCACCCCTACAGAAACACACACACAACCACACACATGCACCCCTACAGAAACACACACACAACCACACACATGCACCCCTACAGAAACACACACACAAGCACTCACATGCACCCCTACAGAAACACACACACAAGCACACACATGCACCCCTACAGAAACACACACACAAGCACACACATGCACCCCTACAGAAACATACACCAAGAAAGGAAAGAAGTTAACAGTTGTTTCACAATTTATTCCTATTCCTCAAAAGTCACTAAGTGATGAAACTCTCAAGATCAAAGCAAAATTATTTTTATTCCAGTGCCGTTATCTGTTACCTTAGAATGTGTATTGTTGACTCCTGGGTGTTCCTTGTTGGATAGATAACTTGGCTTCTCTATAAAATCCTGAGCCTCCAAACCCTAGATTTTTTTCTACTCTGGGTTAAAATGAGAGTGTGGGTGTGGAGTGAAGAGGCTTCTTCGGGGTGCTTATAAACTTTTTTGCTTTTCCTTTTGGAAATTGATAGAATTTTACCCAAAACATTGCCATCATGAGTCACTCACTTCTGCCCTTGTGTCACCTGATTGGTTGTAGGAGGAAGTGCTTGAAGCCCCGTCAGCATCACAGAAAGCTCCAGCTCCCCCCAGCTCTGGAGAGCTCCAAGAGGGATCAGTCAACATCCATGTCTCACATCAACCTGCTGTTCTCTCGTCGAGCATCAGATTATCCTGGGCCTCTGTCCGTCTCCAGCCATAGCCGCCCAGAGGCCCCAGGGACAAAGGAATTGATGGGAGGGGTGCATTTAGAAATGATGTCCCCCAATGGGGAGGGGGACCTGCACACACCCATGTTGAAGCTCTCCTATAGTACCTCACAAGAATTTAGCTCCCGGGAGGAGCTGCTGTCCCACAAAGAAGAGGATAAAAGCCAAACATCTTTTGATAACTTAACGCCAAGTGGGACGCTGGGGAAAGACTACCATAAGTCCGTGGAGATTTTTCCCTTAAAGGCAAGAAAATCTATAGAGAAGGAAAGCTACGAGCCCCCCGGCAATGATGACTACAGGGGTAGTTACAATACTGTGCTCTCCCAGCCTTTATTTGAAAAGCAAGATCAAGAAGGCCTGACGTCAGCAGGAAGCAAACTCACCATTCAGGAACACATGTACCATGTACCTTTATCCCCTGAGAAAGAGCAACTGCTAGACCGCAGACCTACTGAATGTATGATGTCACGATCTGTTGATCACCTGGAGAGACCTACTTCCTTCCCGAGGCCAGGCCAGTTGATCTGCTGTAGTTCCGTGGACCAAGTCAATGACAGCGTTTACAGGAAAGTGTTGCCTGCCTTGGTCATCCCAGCTCATTATATGAAACTTCCAGGGGACCACTCATATGTGAGCCAGCCTCTGGTGGTTCCCGCTGACCAGCAGCTAGAAATAGGAAGGCTCCAGGCCGAGCTGTCCAACCCCCATGCGGGGATCTTCCCACACCCATCCTCTCAGATCCAAGGCCAACCCTTGTCTTCCCAGGCTATCTCCCAGCAGCACCTACAGGACGCAGGTGCACGGGAGTGGAGCTCTCAGAATGCATCCATGTCAGAGTCACTGTCCATCCCAGCATCCCTGAATGATGCAGCTTTGGCTCAAATGAACAGCGAGGTGCAGCTCCTGACCGAAAAGGCACTGATGGAACTTGGGGGTGGGAAGCCACTTCCACACCCTCGGGCGTGGTTTGTCTCCCTAGATGGAAGGTCCAACGCTCATGTTAGACACTCATACATTGATCTCCAAAGAGCTGGAAGGAATGGAAGTAATGATGCCAGTTTGGACTCTGGTGTGGATATGAATGAACCAAAATCTGCCCGGAAGGGAAGGGGAGACCCTTTGTCTCTCCAGCAGAGCCACCCACCTCTACAGGAGCACCAGCAAAAAGATCCCAGAGCTCCCGACAGTACTGCCTACACACAGCTCATGTACCTTGAGGACATGGACCAGAGTGGCAGTGAGTGTGCGGCCACAGTCTGCACCCCTGAGGACAGTGCACTGCGATGCTTGTTGGAAGGGTCGGGTCGGAGGAGTGGGGGGCAGCTGCCCAGCCTGCAGGAGAGACAACCAAACGAACTTCAGATGTTCCCCTGGAGCCATTAGCCAGTCCCAACCAGAGAAGATCTGCCAATGATGAAGATGAAGATGATGATGATGACGATGACCAAGGAGAAGATAAGAAAAGCCCCTGGCAAAAACGAGAGGAAAGACCCTTGATGGCCTTCAACATCAAATGAGCCGTGGATGAGCCCCTAAATGCGGATTATAAAATTGCCAAATATCCTTTCTCATGGAAGTGCGTACCTGCGTGTGGAGAAGCTGAGGAGTGAAAACCATGCAAGCAGATGCTTACTGCATTGACGTGGCTGTGGAATTATGGTTATGACGCAGAATGAAAGGTGTCTGACAGATGCTGCCCCTCTGGGAAGGTGGCTGGAGACGTCCGTCCTTCTACAGACCTGACTTGTCGCAGTAGGGATGCTGACAAACCATGTGGGATCGCTGTGCTCCAAGGATCCCCTCAGTTCTCCCTCAGATTCTGGAAACAGATGAAACTCTTTGCATTGTTTGAACCCTCCATTCTATCATGATAACGCTACTGTGAAGCTCTCACTGGGAAGTTGGGTGGCAAGTACTTTCCAGAAGTCGGTGTTATCTCAAAGGAAAGCTATGCATTGCTGCTTCTTTGTTACTTTGCTTATGCTTTGCTTCAGTTAGGGCTCTCTCTCTCTCTCTCTCTCTCTCTCTCTCTCTCTCTCTCTCTCTCTCTCTTTCTTTCCCTTTCTCTTCTCTCTTTCTCTCCTCTGTCTGGTAGGGGGTTGTTTTTTCTTTCTTTAAAGTATGGTTCAGTTTCAGTTGTAAATTTTTTACTTCTTTTGTTTCAGTCTGTTCTACTTCTCTGTGGTTGGTTTCAGTGTCTCCCTTCAGGAACTCAGAACCCGGGTGTTGGCTCTTAATATCTCTAAGCCCTTTAATGAAACTGTACTGAAGTTTTTTATCAGCTAAGAGTCCTTCAATTCTGGTCCCATTAACTCCAAGTGCCTTTTTTACAGTGACAACAGACAGTCCCTCAGTTTCATGTCTTTTCGTAACCCTTTCAATTGAACTGCCTGGATTTTATATAAAGTTACTAAACAATACCTTGTTCTTGGAACTGCATGCTGCCAAGTGCCATTTGTACTCTGCACCCTCATTTCAACACAGTACACGCTCGAGTTATCATGTGTAACGTGGGTCTGTTTAGCTAAGATAGACTAGAGGACACTGTAGAGATGCCCGTTCCTATTCCATCCCTTTGGTCACTAGCCGCCATGATGGTTCCATTGGCTGTTTGTATATAGGGTTATGTATTAACTCTGGAATCCTGTGTGCCCTTCTTGCTCACCAAACGTGAGTGTGTGGGCTGAGCAGGGGATTGAATGTGACTGTTAAAAAACACTCATGTACTGTCCAAAAGTGCCAGAATGACTCTTCTGCGCATTCTCCTTTTAAGAGCTGCTTGGTTGTCCAAAAATGAAAACTCAAAATAAACTTGGAAGAAGGAAAAAAAATAATGTGTTCATTCTGATTCATTCTAAGCCTTTGTCTGCTGGGAAACTGTCAATAAGATGTTGCTGTTCTTTGACTTTGACATTGAAGAGAGACTTCAATGTTGGGGGGTTGTGAATGCATAAACACCAGGAATTAGCACTAGGATTAAAAAACCCACCTTTCCTTTAGTCTCACTCAAGAACGCATGATAACATCCTGGTAATGTTTTAGGTAAGGAGGGATATCTGCATTTTATGAGAAACCACTGGGTTTATTGTTTTGTTTTTTGTTCCTTATGCTGGAGATCAATTTGTCTCGAAACAGTTTCAGGAACAGTTCGTTAAATAGCCAGAGCTATCCCAGATATATGACTTTGTTCATCAGAGTTATTAATGGAGGGCCGAGTATGTGGCTTGGTTGGTAAAGTGTGTGCCTGGCACTTGTGAAGTCCTCCATTCCAACCCCAATACCACATAAAAGCCAGTAGACTAGTGCATACTGATGATACAAGCACATAGCATGGGAGAGGTGGGGGCAGCCTCAGATATATATGTTCAAGGGCAGCCCTGTCTCAAAGGAAGTTAGAGGAGATGATGTCAGAATGTTACAAAGATTGGTAGGGATAAATTATGGCAGCTATGTTTGCTGTCAACAGCTTCCATACCATATCTTCACTTGCAAATTCTACATGAGTATAAAATTAATGGAGCTGATTTTTATTGTCTGAATTCTCAGATGATTCATTTTAACATTTTACTTTAAAAGGAGAAAATGGTTGAGACAGTCCTGACAGTTGGACAGCTAAGTGAATGAGAGACAGTGGTTTAACCAGTGAGGCTGATAGGGCTCTTGTAGGAAACACTGTCACCCATAGGTGGCAGGTGAGTCCTTGCTGACTCTCCGACAACTTCAAGGAGGACTCCTTTGTCAATCCCACAGAAGGAAAGAGTGGCCTCTTCAGGAACACCCAAGGCCTGACATTAGTGTGGGGGTGGAAGGGAGAACGCTGGAGGTCTCTCTGCTGCAGCAGTTCCCAGCCCTGCACAGCTGTCTGTGCATCCTGCCAATGGAATCACATACTTGGTGTGTCAGTGTCCAGAAGAGCCTTCCATGTAACATATACAAAACATACAACATGCTAACTATTCACTCTGGTTCTATAGATCCAACAGGAAGATCTTGCACAATGGTGGCAAGTACTGGGCAGATAGCAGTTGTCACAACACACCTGGGTTTGCCAAAAGGGAATTGCTTCTGCCAGAGAAAACTTCATTTAACATTTGAGTTGTCCACAGTGAGGTCCAGACATTATTTTTTTCCTCAGAAAGCAAGCACTGATGGCGACACTAGAATCCTCTAAACAAAGCACCACAATGGCAGTCTTTCAGCAATTCATTTACCTTCCGTCTAGCCTGGTGAGGGCCACGAGAGTAAAATATGTCTCAATGCTTCACATCAATTTCAGACAACCAAAGCCATGAAAGGCACCTTGCTCCTGCCACCTAGTGGTCAGTTCTCATCTCCCTGTAGAAGAGCAGGGCCAACCCAGACACTCAGCTCTCTGGGTGGGCTGTGGGAAGTGGGAAACAGCCCTGGTTCTGTCTTCCAGGTGAGGTGATAGAAGAAGGCTGACTCATCCATGTTGTTCCTACCTGGAAACGAAAGTACTGGGGCAGTAATGAGGTTGAGGGAAGATTATATAGCATTCTTCTTTGTTTTATACCTAAGTAACTCAATGGGGGCTTGGTGGCAAATCAAATAAAAGTTGCTCAACTGAGAGAAGTTGTGCTGCTAATAGAGCCAGCTCTTTAGGAAGGAATTTAAGTTTATATGCTCTTAATGAAATACAGAATACTCTATTGTAAGCTCTTACACAGTTGACTCTACTTTTGGTGGTAATTGACATGGGTAGTCTGGCATGGACAATTGTCACTCCTTGAATTAATGATTAAGATGACGAATGTCAGCTCATCTCTTAGTCACCACCATGGAGTGGCATCTTTGCTGAGCCAGTTTTAGAACTCTGGATGAATATACCCTCGGCTCTTCAGTGCTGACTATCTCATAATGAGCCCAGACATAATGCCACTGTAGCATTACTTCAGAAAGAAAGCAGCATGTTCTCCATTGCTCTTAATAAACAGATTAAGCCTCTGCTGGTAGTCTTTGTCTGTCCCTATGGTGTAAAAATTCCACTGTGGCTAATTTCAGGCAGCTAGTGTAATACCCCTGTACCCACGAGTTTGGAATAGATGGTGGCTGTCTCAATTACATCATTTGCCCACTAAACTCACAATGGAGCATAGGTAATAGCAGAATAGCTAATCCACATTGTTCAAGGGTCAGAGATCTGCAAATCTGCCTACTCTGAATTTTTAAATTTTGTATTGCATTTGTTTGTTTATTGGATGGGGTGTGCATACCACGGCATGCCCATGTAGATCAAAGGACAACTTACAGGGGTCAGTAGATTGTCTCCTTCCACCACACGGGTCCTGGGAATTAAACTTGGGTTGTGAGGCTCAGTTGGTGGTAGGCACCTTTACCCCATGCATCATCTTGCCAGCCCTCACTGCAATGTACAGAATAAATATCCTGATACAGAAATCAATAAATGAACAACGGTGCCCCTCCCCCAATATGTGCCCTCTTGCTTTGGGGGTTATTTTTAGTTATTTACTTAGTTTGTATATGTATATATAATGTGTGATTGTGCAGATGTGTGGAGGTCAAAGGGAATTTCCAGGAGTCAGTTTTTACCTTCTGCTTTATTGGAGGAGGATCTGTCTTGTTTCTGCTACTACGTGCATATTCCAAGCCAGCTAGTCTGCAAGCTTCAGGGCAGTTCTCCTGTCTCTACTTCCATCTCTCATGGCCCTCTGTAGGAGTGCTATAATCACAGATGCATGCTACTGTATCCAGGGGGGACTGTGTGCATGTGGTATACATACATTCTTGTAGGCAAAATACTTATATACATAAAGTAAAAAAAAAAAAAAATAATAAGGTGGCGAGAGTCAAAGATACCCAGAGTTGGCCTCTGGTCTCCACAGATATATATGCATGTATACACTCATATCTCACCTATACACACATGAACATGTACTACACATGTACTACACACAAATAAAACCACGAAATCAGTGTTTGTACAATAATGAGTTAAACTGCAAACTATTCCTCTGCTTTTCCATGGTTTCTTCCACTCATATCTAAAGGGTGTATACTTTGGTTATACATTCAGTTATTTGGTTATATAATTCAGTCACCAAAACCTACTGTGCAGAGATGACTCCTCCTGGCATTTTGTGGGTTTCCCTGAGTGTGTTGCTCACGTAAACATGTATTTCCTTAAAGTTTTTTTTTTTTATAGGTAACAGCTGACTTAAGTCAGTAAAGAACTTGCTATGCAATCTTGAGGATCTGAGTTCGATCCCCAGTATCTATGTAACAAGCCAGACGTGGTAACACACATGTGTGATCCTAGTTCTGGAGAGGCAGAAACAGGCAGATCCCTGAGTCTTGCTGGCTAGTCAGCCTAGCCTAATCAACAAGCTCCAAGATGTGAAGTCTTATCTTACAAACACAAGCTAAACAGTGCCCTAGGCTGATCTCCGGTCTCCACATGCACATGTACACACACCTGCACATACTCATGAACACACACACACACACAGTTTTTTCTTTCTACCTTTTGAAGTTTCATAAAGAAGCCTTTAAAATGGGAAAATGTAGGTGAAGCCACTCATCAGGATTTAGCAGTAACTCAGGGTGGGCAGTGGGCACTGAAGAAAAACTAATGTCCTCTCTAGACACAGGTCCTGCTGCAGGATATGGGAGGGTACCATGAAAGAATTACCTTAGACCATGGCAGATGATAGACAACATCACTTGAGTGACAGAGACCCATTCAATAAAATCAGCAAAAATAAATGTTGTGGTTTGGTCTTGCTGTATATTATAATGTTAAGTGTGGCCCCCAAGACCTGGAGTCTGCATGTAGACCCAAGTTACGCTATGTGACCTTGCCCCCAAATTATTTCTCATTGATAAATAAAGATACCAACAGATAATAACTGGGCAGAATAAACATAGGTGGGGTTTAGAATTCCCAGGCTTGGAGTCAAGGAAAAGCTTGAGAAGGTGGAGGAGGAAGAGACAGATGGCATGAGTTAGTAAACCATGAAAATATGGCCCTGGGGCTGTCCAATTGGAGCTAAGAACAGCCCCAGATGAAGCATAGTAAGTAATAACTTGGAGTTATCAATAGGAAAGTAGATTCTAATAGCATAGAGGATAGATATCTACCCAGCCCTTGTGCTGTTTAAGGCTTATTGTAAATAATAAAAGTTGTGTGTTTTTTATCACGGAAATGAATGATCAAAGGCAGGGCAGAAACCCTGGACACGATTAAAATTTTCAACAGCAAATAAATGCATAACACTTAAAGCAAAACACTCAAGAAATTGAGCCTCAGCCTATGGGATGGTGCTACCCGTATTCAAGAGGAGTCTCCTTCACCATTTGTAAAGATACATCCTCTTTTTATACACTTCAGAGTGTTTTCCATCACCTAAGCACCCCTCAGTTCAATCAACTACCACATGAAGGAAAGCAAGTAAGGTTAGAGGTTAGAGACACAATTCACCATTTCTTAAATTTCTCTCTTGTAGTAGTAATTATTATTTAAATCCCAAATATGTTGGCTGTAAGATCTCCTACCCGAAGGAGACCAGTCAAAGGAAAACTCAACTCAATAATTATAGTATAAATTGCACGCCTGGATTGGGCAGATTTACCACTACACTACTCTAATCCCCGGCTATGAGATCCCTTATAACTTTTGGTTTTATCCAGGCCTCGTGGTTGTCATCAGCTGTCTTCCTTCTGCTTCAGCTTCCTCCTGCTTCTCCCTCTGCTTCTCTTTCTGCTTCTCCTCTCCCGGCAACTCCCTCTCTTCTACTTCTGCTCTGCCTTTTATATCAAATTCCACTCACTCTCTCCTCCCCTAAGCCTTTTTCTCCGCCTCCCCTTCTACTGCCCAATCTCTGGCTCTAGTCTTTATTTTACAAGTTTTAATTGGACAGAAGGTTTACAAGATGTCGTCTGTGTACAGATTCAATCCTCCTCTGCAGCCTCTCCCAGAAGGGTGGAACTAGGATCAAAATACAAGGCTGGGGCTATCCACTGGGAACTAGGATCAAAATATAAGGCTGGGGCTATCCACAACATTGATTCAATCCTCCTCTGGAGCCCCTCTCAGGGGGGTGGAACTAGGATCAAAATACAAGGTTGGGGCTATCCACAACATTTCTCCCTTTTTGTCCAATTAAAAGACTTTTCTCTCAGATATATTGAGCACAAACTATATTACCATGTTGTAATTGTTAAAGTGCAAGACAGACTTAATATCATTTTTGTTAACTAAATAGAACCTCTACTATCTCTCTTAACTAAAAAATGCTTAGTTCTGAACCTGTCTTATGTCCTGTCTTTAAAATGAATGCCATCTGATAACTATCCTCTCAAAGTAAATAGCCTGCATTAGCTGTGAGACTATAAGTCTTCAACCCCATCAGAAATCCAGAATGACAGAATTAACTGAAGCTATGGGAAGCACAAAGTATGGCTTCCATAACTTAGACAATTTATATAGACCCCTGAACACCTGGATAGTTCCTTACTTCAAAATGTTGGAGCATCTAGTCTTCAGCTTTCTGGCCCAGGATCATCTGACAGACCTAGTAATGCAGAATTTTTAAGGGCTGATTACTCTGTCTTGGCAGATGTATCAGTCGACTTTTCCGCAAGTGTGTCCTTTTCTGGACAGTATTTTGTCTGTAGATGAAAAGAGGCAATTCTTGCCTAGTGACTGTCTCACCACAACTGGAGTAACTCCAAAGATGCTCAATTTCTTCTTGGAATCCAAGACAGGGAAGCTGTCAGGAGCAGACAGGTCTCTAGTAGAATGAACGTTAATACAGAAATACTAGTGACGTCACTTCTGTGGACTTCTGACATTTTTGAAAACCAACTATCTATGTAAAGCAATCTGGATTGTTGTCCATTAACTCCTTTCTGCTATTTCTAATTAAAATCTAGAAAACATCCAACAATAAACTCAGAGCCATGCAATTGCTACAGGCCCTTAACTCACAGGCCAACCATCTCAAATCAGTCAAAAAAGTTAAAGAAGGACTGGATCTAAGCCTTGTATTCCTAACTGTGTTATATAGGCACAATGCCTAAGAGATTAACAATATTAATCTCACTTTATGTCAATAAGAAATTCATATCAATGAAAACTTTAGACCTCAACTTCGTATCAATTATAGAGATTTCTACCAATGTAGAAATAATCAATTCTAACTATTCCTCCCTGTTCCAATAAAACCATTACTTTTCCCTAGAAGGATAGTCTAATATTAACCACCTCAGTCCCCAAGCCCAGGGAATAGGGGCGCCGACTCTTCATTAACTTCTTCAAGCTGAATTTGGGCGTAGAATTCCCATCTAGGGGACCAAAGGGAAATAGAAAAATTGGCTTAGTCAAAGGAGAGTTAGCGGGCATCATTTGCCTTGAAGTCACTATGTGCTGAGAGAGTTCATTGCTTAGCTAACATTGTGACTGTGACTGTGATAGTTAGAAAGGCTGGACAGGCAAGCCAGCTGTTCTGGAAAATTTCTGGAAGCAAGTCTTCTACGTAGTTGCAGCTTTGACAAAGAAGTAGCTTCGACATAGTTGGAGTAGAATCAAGCACGAAGCTGGAATAGTAGGTCTCAGCATCCCTGAGTATGAATCTTTTTCGGGATGTCTTTCTCTTCTTTCATCCTTCAATATATAAAACTTAAAAGCAGCAGTTAGTTCTGCAGGGTACGCAGCTTTGTCAATGAGGGTCAATAAAGAAAGACAATTGCCTTTCTTCAGGTTAGTTTGATCACTTAATCAAACTGTAATATAACTTTGTATACATGCCCTCATAAAGGATGGCATGTATTAACAAGTCATTAGAAATTAGTACCCAATAAATATTCTTGACTTTGTATAGACATTTTAGTCCCAGCCGGTTCCAGAGCTGTCTCCATAAGAGACATATATACATCACCCAACTTGAAAATAAAATCAACTTAATAACCAAAAATACTGTATGTGCCTATTCTTTAGGCCTTCCCTATTTTGCCAAGCAGGAAATGAACCCAGAATTCCTGTGGGGCCCATGTTAAACAGAACCTGAGTCTCCTGTGAGGCAGTATAACTTTATATCATCTGAATATACCTAATTTACACTATCTTTCTATTTGGCTCTCTGCCAGAACAGTCTCTGTTTATACACTGTACTCTCTACTCTAGAGTCAGTGACAATTTTCCCTATCTAAGTTCAAAACTGCAGGCGATAATCCCCACTTGATTTGGACCAATCTGTTTATAAATCTTTCCTTAAAACAAATAATCTCAATTTTAATTCACAGACACTGTACTCTCTACTCTAGAGTCAACTACTTTCTTCTTTTCCTAACAAAAAGCAACTTGATTTGTTTTGGTTTGGTTTGGTTTGTTTTGTTTTGTTTTGTTTTGTTTTGTTTTGTTTTGTTTTGTTTTTCAAGACAGGGTTTCTCTGTATAGCTCGGGCTGTCCTGGAACTCACTCTGTAAACCAGGCAGGCCTTGAACTCAGAAATCCTGTGCCTCTGCCTCCCAAGTGCTGGGATTAAAGGCATGTGCCACCTCTGCCTGGCTCCCTTTCTTTTTTTTTTTTTTTTTAAATATTATTAACTTATTTTTAAATATTACAGCATCTGCCTTATTTTGATTTGCTAGCTTTAGTAAATTATCTTCTAGACCTTGTTCCCAAATCTTATCTCTATCTCCTTGCTATTGCTTATTTTGACTAATTAAATCCTGAACCTTTAGTTCTAGTGTACTTGTAATCTTTTTTCTAGGACAAGGAATTTTTTATCTAGGACCCTTTCTAAGACATAGTAAATCAAGAGAATAAATATTGCAATACTGATAAATGATAAGGTGTCTATTTTCCCTAAATTGATTCCTGTCAAACCATTCGAAATATCATCGCATAAAGCCCAAAAAATATTCATCATGTTTCTCATCTTTAAGTCCCTCCTTGCAGTCTTTACAGCTTGCTGATCAAGCCAAGCTGCAGGCTCAGGTGTTGCTCCTGACCCTGGCCTTAGCTCTCTGTCTGGGGGTTGGGAGAGGGAGCATCTCTGTGGCTCTTTGTAGGCCTCTCAGATCCACTCAGCTTTCAATACACACTAGTGTAGCCTAAAAGGCTGCCCGAACCCTATTCAGGGGTTGAGGGGCAATGAACTTTTATCTCAGGTTAGTTGAGTTCTAAGCAATTAGTTGGGTGCCAATTTGTAGTAGTAAGAGGTTAGAGATCACAATTCACCATTTCTTAAATCTATCTCTCTCTCTCTCTCTCTCTCTCTCTCTCTCTCTCTCTCTGTGTGTGTGTGTGTGTGTGTGTGTGTGTGTGTGCGCGCGCGCTGTATATATACTTGTTAGTGTGGGTATGTGCACACATGCATACAGAAACCAGAGGTCAACGCTGGTCGCCTTCCTCGATCTCTTTCTGTATTTTTTGAGACAATGTCTCCCACTGAACTTGAAGTTCATGGCTTTGGCTAGACTGTCTGGCCAATGAGCTCCAGGGATCTGCCTGTCTCTGTCTCTTAGCCCTGGGGTTAGAGGCACTCTCCAACACACACAACTTTGTATGTATGTTAAAAATCCCAACTTGGGTCCTCATGTTGATGCCTTAGGCCCCTTTCTCAACTGAGCCATATCTCCAGTGCCATGTTTTGGGGACTTTTATAACAAGCTTTGACATCATGGAAAACTGTTGGAATGAGCATGTAGACTGTTATGGTCCATAGAATAGGAGAAGGAAGCAGGTGGAGAGGAGAAGATCAATTGTCAAACAGATGGTAACATATCCAGCTGAGTATAGTAGGCGAGAAGTTTCAAGCCTTTCCCCTTGACTCCTTGTAACTATTTTTAAAGTTGTGAGTATAGACACACACAAAATACCTAGCCAAATGGCTTCTGTCCTTCACAGTGATTGTGACTTATTGGATGTTCTGATGCCCAAAAAGTGCTTGATCATTCTTGTGAGAAGACATTTGTACACAGACAGGGTGAACAGGGGTTGAAGAGCCTATTTTTTTGGAATATGAAAGTTCCATGATGCTCTCATGTGGGAAGAAACTAAGAGGGAACGTGCTGGCAGCGAGTGAGCACATGAGGACCGGATCCCATCTCCCGATGCCTGGCCCAGTGTGCAGCCATCTTTGCAAGCTACCTGTCCATTTCTTGTTCTTTCCTATCCTCTGGCACCTGGACATAGTCTACACACAGTAATTAATACCAAGCATTATAAGCCATGCTGATTAGTCAGTGTCCAAGATGGTAGAAAGGACTCTGAGCTTGGAGTCAGAAGATCTGGCTGCCATCCTTCCTCTGCTGAGCAGACAGATAGATGATGGAGAATATCTATTCATCAGAAAGTAGGAGATATTTGCTTTCCTCAGATCTCTGGTGGGCTGAATTCATATAACAATGAGTGTGAAGCTCCCTTGTAAACTATAAACTAATGCACAAGTATCGGGTGCTATTCTTATTCCCTGTCCCATAGTTGCCTCATCCTCTTGCTGAGAGCCATGGTAATTTTATTCTGTTATACCTGAAGCTTCATGTTCTTGTTTAAGAAAATGGTATTTTTTAAAAGTAGTAGGATATCATCCTACTCTTGTGACTTTCCACAATCTTCATTTGCCGAAGTAGTATTTTGCCAGTTATTTGAGGTTCAGCAAGTGGATCAATGAAGGTGTGGCCTCCTTAGACGCCTTAGATGCATAGCATGTCCACACATCCATGGAGATACATGCTAATACTCCCAGAAACTGCCAGAAAACACAGACAACATTGAACTCAATATATGAAATGGTTTCTTCCATGTGGGGCATGTGTATCTATGATAAATCTTGATTTATGAATTACACATAGTAGGAAATTGATTGCAATCATTAACAATAAAACGTGAAAATTGATGTCTATCCTAAACTATGTGCATTCAATCTTTAAAAAAAGACAGTTTGTAAGTAACTAATAGGTGGGCAACATGTATAGTTTGAATACGGTGGAAAAAGAAACGATTCATATCCTGAGCAGGATGGAGTGTGGTGGTATAAGATGTCAATTGCACAATTCTGGAAAAGTTATAATCTAAAACTTCCAAGACATTTATTTCTACAATTTTCTTTCTAATATGTTCTGACTGTGGTTAAAGATGGGGTTGCTGAAACCACAGAATGCAAATTATCACAAAGAGGAAATCTGCTGTAAATACTTCAAAAGGACTTACAGGGGCCAGGGAAAGGCTCCGTTGGTAAGAGAGCCTGCAGCTCCTGGGGAGGACAAGAGTCCTGTTCCCAGCACCCACGTCATCCTCATTGGGCCTCTCACCAACAGTAACTCCAGCTCCCCGGCATCCAACACCCTCTGCTGCTGTCCACGTATACAGACATACATGCATACACATAAGTGAAAACAAAGAAAACCTTTACTAAGTAAAAGTTTGCAGTGCTAACTACCCTGTGATTGCAAAGGACAGGACTTCACTGTTAAGGGTATTGAGAGGCCTTGGGATGCTAGTATAGAAGTAAATTTCATGTGTATTTGATTGGATGAAAGATGCCCATACTACTTGGTTAAATATACCTACAAGGGTGTTTCAGGATGACATCAGCAGGGCTGAAGAGAGAATATGCCCCTCACCATAGTGGTGGGCCTCATCCAATCCACCAAGTACCTGCACAGTACAAAGTACATAGGAAAGAGGAATTGCCTGCTCCTCTTTTGTGTTCCACTGCTTGGTCTGAGTAATTTCCTCTCACCTTGTCTCACCATTGGATGGGAACTTATCATCCATTCTCTTGATGGTCATGCCTTCAAGCTGAAACTGAGTGATATGGCCAGCATTCCAGGTTTTTGGAGTATAAGTACCAAAGACACAAAATTCATATGTATACATAGCTTATTAGTATATAATATGCAATTATGTATAACATACATACAAATATTACATATACACACAGATACACACACATATATACCATATATATATATATATATATATATATATATATATATATATATCCTATTGGTTCCATTTCTATAGAGAGGCCTTAGTTACAATCAAGAAGTAAAACAAGGGAACTAGTGCTTTTCCACCTTTACCTTTGTGAGGGTTTGTATATGCTTGGCCCAGGGAGTGGCGATATTAGGAGGTGTGGCCTTGTTGAAGTAGGTGTGTCACTGTGGATACCGGCTTTAAGACCCTCATCCTAGCTGCCTGAAAGTCAGTCTTCTCCTAGCAGATGAAAATGTTGAACTCTCAGCTCTTCCTGCACCATGCCTGCCTGGACAATGCCATGCTCCCACCTTGATGATAATAGACTGAACCTCTGAACCTGTAAGCCAGCCCCAAGTAAATGTTGTCTTTTATAAGACTTGCCTTGGTCATGGTATCTGTTCACAGCAGTAAAATCCTAACTAAAAGAACCTTGCTCGGACTCTCACAATGGTGCTATTTATGACTCAGGCAGGTAACGTTCTTTACTTCTATATCCAAACGCATTGACATGCCGTTTATTACCCAAACTACAATGTCCTAGCATCTGAGCAGAGATGAGGATGCTTCACCCACAGAGATTCTCTCTAGCCCACCTAGCTGCCTTCCAGAGATAAACTCCAGGGATGTGAACAACTCCTAATACTACTTCCTAAGTGTGAGCTCTGTGAAAGTCCAAACAGGGAAAGGACCTTTCATATTGCATATTGTATCATCAATGTATATAGTTCTCCTCTTTCTCTCTCTCTCTTTCTCTCTCTCTCTCTCTCTCTCTCTCTCTCTCCTCTCCCCCTCTTCTTCTCTCTCCCTCTTCCCCTCTCCCTCTCTCTGTGTACTGTTTCTCAGAAAGTTAACATTCTTGATAGAGCATCTAACATAATTATGAATTCCTTCCAGAAGCACAGAAATGGTTTGCTGATGTCCTAAGTGATCCCGAGAGACTCACCTTGACATCTGTTCCCCACAATGATACGTTCTAGAGCTCTATGATATGAGTCCTTTTAAAAGCGGAAGGTAGAAAAGCAAGCAACAACAAAATGGCTAGTAGTGGAATTTGCATGCTGGGTAACAGCAGACACACCACAGAGGAACGGTGGTGTCAGACATGGAAGTGCAACTTGGAAAAACCCATTGGCTCAACGTGCATCTGAAACCAGCTACATTTTTCCCACTCTGAGAGGCAAAATGAGAGAAATATAAAAGTGAGAGAAAGCTAGGTCTTTTTTTTTTTTTTTTTTTTTTGCTGAAGAGAGAAAGCAAGTTGGAAATTGAGCTTTGGAAGTGGCAAGGCAGACAAAATCTGGTTCTGGGTTAGAGAGATCCTTGAGAGTCTTGTTTGAGGCTTTCATTTGGCAGGGCCATTATGCTTTATTCGAGGTTTCTTCTCATTGCTGGAGCCTTGTGCATGCTAGATGAACACTCTTCAGCAATGCTTCATCTTAAGCCCAGAGAGCCCCTAGCTCCCTTGAATAATTATTGTAATGATTTCATGAAGAAATAAATATCCAAGAATATCACGGAGAGCAGCTATAAAGTATTCTTATAAGGGCATCAGTTTTCCTGTAGAACAGTGGTGCTCAGCCTTTTATATAGTTCATCATATTGTGGTGGCCCCCTCAACCACAGCATTATTTTGTTGCTACTTCATAACTGTAATTTCTGCTACTGTTGTGAATCATAATGTAAATAATTTTGAAGATAAGATGTTTGCCATTGACGTTGTGACCCATAGGTTGAGAACCACTGCGGTAAAATGAACCTTAGACTATGGTTGTTGTCTAGTGTGTCAATGGAAGCAATAGAACACGGTGCTGCTGTTGCTGGTGGCTGATGTTTGAGCTCTTTATTCTCAAAAAATTATGTTATTAAATAAAGCCCAAGAGGTGTAGGGCTTGTATTTGGTCTCTAGTAGTTAGAGGAATCAGACTGTGGCCAGAGGAGCATGACTATCGTCAGGAGACGGGTAGCAGGTACGTATCCCAGGTGGACAGCATGCGGTCTGCTCTCCACGAGGTCATTTTCAAGTTAAAGCTTATTGGGTTAACTGAATCCATTCTGAATCTTCAGGAAGTCTTGTTATTGGAAACTTAGTAAACAGGTAGGCACTTCCAGAAACATCTGTTGAAAGAATAATCTGGTCATCCCAATTTTTAGCGCACTGAAGGTGAAAATCTAGGATCTGAAACTTCTTTCATTCATTTTTGGCCCCTGAGAGTCACTCGGTGGATATAAGGTAAGTACACACAAGATAAGGGAAGGCGGGACACAGAGAAACGATAATGTACTCGTGAGCTCATGGGAAACACTAGCTGAGGGCTGGGGATGTAGCAAGGTTGGTAGATTGCTTGCCTAGTAGGCAGAAAGGCCTGGATTTGATTCCTAGCATCGCACAAACTGAATATGGTGGTACATGTCTGGAACCAGCACCTGGGAGGTGAAGACAAGAAGATTCCAAGTTTAAGTGAGTTTGAGGTCAGCCTTGGGCTACATGAACCCTTGTCTCAATAATAATAATAATATGTTATATAATAATTTTAATATTTTTTATTGTTGTTAATAATTCTATTTTAAAACCATATTATCTAGTAAATAAATTTACAAAGCACTTTTAAACACTAAGTTACTGACCTGTCTTCAAATAGTAAAACAAGTTGGTTGGCAACTTCAGTGAAAAAATACTCACTAAATCCTCTCAGTAATCCCTATTCCCTTACATTCTTAGAGTACCAAATGAATATCTTCTCCTGTGCTTAAAGAGACATTTGCTAATCCTTGCTCTAGAATCCTTCCTATAAGCTATACCCAGCAAACAAAGTCAGACCCCAATAGCTATGTTGTCAATATGCCACTCTGGCCAACTTGATGGGTCAAAGGGCAGCTAATTGGAGTTGTTCTCTGACCTTAGTTTTTTCAAACCTAGAATGAGGATCAGTAAGCTCAGGTAGCACTATATTATAGGAAACTCTGAAATCAACAGTCGCACTGGTTTCGTTATCTGACCCAATAACTTCCAAGCGAATCCTCACGTTGTGTAAGGTAGACCACGGTAAGGAAGTTTGAGCCTGCACACTCCGAGAAGTGCCGAGAGGAAGGTGCTGGCAGTGTTTAAGATCCTGGTTCTAGTTATCACCATCTCCATTGTTTTGATATCTATCCCAGCCCTTCTATTTATTAAACCACCACCCTATTTTCCAATCATATCCCATGCACAGTTCATGCAAGTTCATTTGACACTAGTACTTACTAATACAGCCCAGAAATAAAATGTTCTGCTAACCAACACAGTAAGCTGAAGTCCTGCTCTTGGTTAAGGACCTCCGTGTGATGGTGTTTTCAGGTCCAGCTACAGGTGATTTCAAAGGCTTTCCCCTCAGGCTCATGGGAGAGGGGCTCACACAGAACTGAGCGTACACCAGGACATGAAAATCTTGGAAGACAGTTGCAATCAGGGACTTCAAGGACCTCTGCTTCTGGGTCTCTAAAATGACTAAGTCTCATAGATCAGGGAAGTAAGGGGATCCCTCACAACTGGGCTGATCTACCCTGACCCTCCTCTGGAGCCATTTCACCAGGAAAGGAAAACACCAGAAGAGCAGGTATTTATTCCTGTCAGCGTCTTGCTTATTTCAGTCAAACCCAGCCCCTTGACACTGGAGAATGACACAGTTGTTTGCAAAGGTAATGCTCCAGAACCCCAAATGAAAATCAGAGACAGAGACAGAGAGACAGAGACTCAATGTCTTAAGTGGACGATTTTTGTATTGAGCTACATTCATAACTATCTTTACCACGTGTATAACTGCTGTTTTGAGTTGGACATGCCCAGGAAGCATAGAAAACACTTATTTGGAGTGAACTGATGGCTCAGTTTTAAAGAGTACTTGCTGAAGAAGTATTAGGACTTAGGTTCAAATCCCCAGTACCTACATGAAAAGCTGGAGGTAGCCTCAAACACATTATCCCAGGTGCTGGAGAAGTTGGGTAGAGAGATGGCTGGTATTTGTTGTCCAGATTAGCTCCAGGTTCAGTAAGAGACTTTATCTTAGAAGAATATGGTCAAGAGTGATTGAGCAGCTCACCCCATGTCCACTTCCAGCCTGTGTACACATACTCATGCAGATGCATACTCGCATGCGTAAACACACACACACAACACAACACACAACACAAAACACATGAACATTAGAAATAAAGGAAGCAACTTGATTGGCTGCAGCCTTGTCCACCAACCAGACACTTGGCTACACAGAATTTAAGTAGTGACTTCCGGCATTTACACATGATTGGCTATAGATGCCTTCCATCAGCTGAAGTGACTGAAATTAAACCCCACACTGGTGTAGTCTTTTGAGCATGATGTTTTTCTTTGCGGTCATCTTCACAGACCTCAGTACCTGATGGCTCAGTCCCTCCAGTTCAACTCTACAAATAAATGAGTGAAAATGGGGCATCTCTTGGCATCCCATTTAGCAAAGCATGGTAGAATGCAGGCATGTGGAGACATGCTGATGCTTCTCAAGGTTAATAGACTGCAGCATGTGCTCCCCAGAGAGTTGCATCGGACCCCTGTGGGAGTAGATGCAATTCTCATGGTACAGCCTGTATAATTTGCACTGCCCAATTATGCCATCTATTATCCACCATGACAACAGGTTCTTTTTTTTTTTTTTTTTTTTTTTTTTTGAGAGGAAAGAGTTTTATTTCATCTTATATCTTACAGTACATCATGAGTGGTAGTCAGGACAGGAAATCAAACATGAACTTGGAGGCAGGCACTGAAGAAGAGGTCATGAAGGAATAGAATTACTATCTTGTGCAGACTGATTTCTTATTCCAGTTGGTCAGGGATGGCACTTGCAATAGTAAATCATCAGTCAAGAAAATACTCAATGATCTTTTGCCTACTGGACGATTTGATGGAGACATTTTCTCAACTAAAGTTTTCTTTTTCAGTTTCACTCCTGTTAGACTATCTTTGATTTTAAAAAAAAAAAAAAAAGAAAAGAAAAGAAAAGAAAGAACAAAATAAAGAAAGGAGGAAGGAAGAAGAAGGAAGGAAGGAAGGAAGGAAGGAAGGAAGGAAGGAAGGAGGAAGGAAGGAAGGAAGGAAGGAAGGGAAAAGGAAAATTTTTCTCAAAGAACCAACTCCTGGTTTTGTTGATTCTTTGTATAGTTCTTTCTGTTTCTACTTGGTTGATTTCTGCCCTGAGTTTGATTATTTCTTGCCATCTACTCCTCTTGGGTGTATTTGCTTCTTTTTGTTCTAGAGCTTTCAGGTGTGCTGCTAAGCTGCTAGTGTATGTTCTCTCCAGTTTCTTTTTGGAGGCACTCAGAGCTATGAGTTTTCCTCTTAGCACTTCTTTCATTGCTTTCCAAAAATTTGGGTATGTTGTCCCTTCATTTTTGTTAAATTCTAAAAAGTCTTTTATTTCTTCACTGACCAAGTTATCATTGAATATGACGTTGCTCAGCTTCCATGTGTATGTGGGCTTTCTGTTGTTTTTGTTGTTATTGAAGACCAACCTTAGTCCATGGTGATCTGATAGGATGCATGGGATTATTTCAATCTTCTTGTATCTGTTGAGGCCTGTTTTGTTGACCAATTATATGGTCAGTTTTGGAGAAGGTACCATGAGGTGCTGAGAAGAAGGTATATTCTTTTGTTTTAGGATGAAATGTTCTATAGATATCTGTTAAGCCCATTTGGTCCATCACTTCTGTTAGTTTCACTGTGTCTCTGTTTAGTTTCTGATTCCATAATCTGTCTATTGATGAGAGTAGGGTGTTGAAGTCTCCCACTATTATTGTGTGCATGGTAATGTGTGCTTTGAGCTTTAGTAAAGTTTCTTTTATGAATGTAGGTGCCCTTGCATTTGGAGCATAGATGTTCAGAATTGAGAATTCTTCTTGTTACATTTTTCCTTTGATGAGTATGAAGTGTCCTTCCTTATCATTTTTGATAACTTTTGGTTTAAAATTGATTTTATTCGATATTAGAATGGCTATTCCACCTTCTTTCTTGGGACCATTTGCTTGGAAAATTGTTTTCCAGCCCATTACTCTGAGGTAGTGTCTGTCTTTGTCACTGAGGTGCATGCGTTTCCTGTATGCAGCAAAATGCTGAGTCCTGTTTATGTAGCCAGTCTGTTAGTCTATGTCTTTTTATTGAGGAATTGAGTCCATTGATGTTAAGAAATATTAAGGAAATGTGATTGTTGCTTCCTGTTATTTTTGTTGTTAGAGGTGGAATTATGTTTGTGTGGCTATCTTCTTTTAGGTTTGTTGAAAGATTACTTTCTTGCTTTTTCTAGGGTGTAGTTTCTCTCCTTGTGTTGGAGTTTTCCATCTATTATCCTTCGTAGGGCTGGATTTGTGGAAAGATATTGTGTAAATTGGGTTTTGTCATGGAATGTCTTAGTTTCTCCATCTATGGTTATTGAGAGTTTTGCTGGGTATAGCAGCCTGGGCTGGCAGTTGTGTTCCCTTAGGATCTGTATGATATCAGACCAGGATCTTCTGGATTTCATAGTCTCTGGTGAAAAGTCTAGTGTAATTTTGATAGGTCTGCCTTTATATGTTACTTGACCTTTTCCCCTTACTGCTTTTAATATTCTTTCTTTGTTGTGTGCATTTGGTGTTTTGACTATTATGTGACAGGAGGAATTTCTTTTCTAGTCTAGTCTATTTGGAGTTTTGAAGACTTCTTGTATGTTCATAGGCATTTCTTTCTTTGGATTAGGGAAGTTTTCTTCTATAATTTGGTTGAAGATATTAACTGGCCCTTTAAGTTAGGAATCTTTGGTCTTTTCTATCTATACCTATTATCCTTAGGTTTGGTTTTCTCATTGTGTCCTGAATTTCCTGGATGTTTTGGCTAGTAGCTTTTTGCATTTTGCATTTTCTTTGACTATGGTGTCAATGTTTTCTATGGTATCCTCTGCACCTGAGATTCTCCCTTTTATCTCTTGTATTCTGTTGGTGATGCTTATGTCTATGACTCCTGATCTCTTTCCTAGGTTTTCTATCTCCAAGGTTGTTCCCTTTGTGATTTCTTTATTGTTTCTATTTCCATTTTTAGATCCTGGATAGTTTTATTCAATTCTTTCACCTGTTTGGTTGCTTTTCCTGTAATTCTTTAAGGGATTTTTGTATTTCCTTTTTAAGGGCTTCTACCTGTTTACCTGTGTTCTCCTCTATTTCTTTGAGGGAGTTATGTCCTTCTTAAAATCCTCTATCATTATCATAAGGTGTGACTTTAAATCAGAGTCTTGGTTTTTCTGGTGTGTTAGGATATCCAGGGCTCACTGTGGTGGAAGAACTGGGTTCTGATGATGCCAAGTATCCTTGGTTTCTGTTGCTTATTTTCTTGCCCTTGACTCTCACCATCTGGAGATATCTGGTGTTAGCTGATCTTGCTGTCTCTGATTGTGGCTTCCCCTCCTGCAAGCCTGTGTGTCAGCACTCCTGGGAGACCAGTTCTCTCCAGGATGAATTTGGGTACCAAGAGCTGTGTCACAGGGTCAGCTCCTGATTACAGACAGAAACCTAATGGATACTGTCCCTGGCTGTTCCTTGGTTCCTGTGTCCTGATGATTCTGGGCTGGTCCCTCTTTGTCCAGGAATTTGAGCAGACATGGTGGTGTTACCTGTGCTCACAGGTGTGCCAGCACTACTGGGAGACCAGCTGTCTCCCAGCAGTATTTGGCTATGGAGTGCTGTGACACAGGATCAGCTCCGGGCACTGTGGCCAAGACAACAGATTCTTATCCTGCTGCCTTTAACTCATCCTCCACTCACTTAGCACAGCTAAAGAACTGTCTTCACTCACCTAGGTATTTCTACGTACTAGCTACAGAGAAAGTTCCTACAAATGCTAAATTTTGTTCCCATTGAGCATAGCCTTTTTCTAACTCCACTCACCAGAAAAACCTTAGCCCTCAGTAATAAGAAGGAAATGGAAATGTAGATTTTCATTAAAGCTAAGATACAGAAATTGTCTATAAAACATGTTTAAATGTTTTGTTGTTTGTTGTTTGTTTGTTTGTTTTTCTGTATAAGCCAATTAGTCTCAGCCCTTGGGGGTGCAGAGACAGGTAGATCTCTGGGAGTTTGGTCTACATAGTAAGTTCCAGGACAGCCAGAGATATGTAGTGAAACTCTGTATATACTGTGTACACACACACACACACACACACACACACACACATATAATATTATATATAATATGTTATAAAATGATGTTGTGTAGATAGATATAGATACAGATTAGGAGGCCTTAAGATATATGATGGTCCCAACAGAAAACCCAGAGAATTAAATCACAGTTACCGAATGTGGCTGGTGGAATGCCATACGGCCAAGTACACAAACTATTACAACTGAGCAGTTAAACTTTAACCACCTGATTGACTGATAGCCAATCCAGTTACTTTCTCAACCCCACATCTGTGCCCCTTCTATGTCACGTGATCATGACGCTTCGAGTTCTGAGAACTTGCTCTAACTCTGGGAGTTGCCTAATTCAAGCTCTTGTAAGAAAAATAATTATTTTCTTTTATTTTGTTCCAATAAATTCTACTAAATTGGATTAATCTAAGGAAACTTCACCAACTAGAAAATGAACTTTTAAATTAATTTATCATTTTAAATTTTATTTTTAAAGTCTTTCTTTGTCTTAGTTAACCTCTTTGAAACTTTTTATATACACTTCTCAGGGACATTTATACATTTACATAGGAACCAGTTCATTTGTGAGTTGATGTTTTTATTGCTTTATTCTTCAGTAATAATATGAGCCCAAAGAACAGAGTAAACATACAACCAACTACCCTGGCTTAGACATCCGGGAATGTCAACTGCAGCTCTCCACTGTAGTGATAGCTATCTTTTCTGCTGAGAGCTGGCCCCATATTAATAATTTAAGAGTTAATAGATGACAGGTGAGGTGGTACCTAGTGACTGGAGAACCAGCTACTTCCAAGGACAAGAGGGTCTCAGATCTTATAAGTCAAGCCAGAGATTTTTCTGAGAAAAGTAAGGAGGAGTCTATTGGAACCAAGGGCAGGGCGAGGCTGTCTGTCAATCTTCCTGGCTAGAAGGACTCTGTAGCAAATGCCCAAGCTGAATTCTTTAGCTATTCCTTATGCTTATGACTCTAGCTAGGTGTGCTAGAAGTTTAAGAGAATCAAACTCCACAGAACATCTCATGTTTTCCATCTGAGTGTTAATTATATTTAACTGAATTAATTGTATATAAAAGTTATCCTTGGGGACATTAGCTGTGTGATGACAGTGTCTACTTTGTGAATCAGATCTTTCCATTTTCAGGAAACAGATTAATATTGTTTTCTTCTCATTTTCTCACTGAGAAAAACCTTTGAGATAATTAGGAAAATGCTATTTCATGAAATTTTTCATGCTTCTAACCTCTGAGACCTGGAACAGAGACCTGCCCAGGGAATTCAGGATGCCAGAAATTTCTGGTATATGAATTCACCACATCCTGTGAAATTACTCACAAGTACCCTTATTCTCTTATCTGCTTCCTTTAACACAGTCACCCAGTGGTTTCAAGATGGATAGAATCACATCACCAAGTGTTTGTTATTAATCACACCCTCAGCATGCTGATAAGCAAGATGGTAACAGGGCGATTATTCCACAGTGGGTCCAATTATTGTAATATAGAGTTTTTAAGTTACATAAGACGGGTCTAGCAGAACATTCTGTCAGTAAAATTCCCTATTCCAATTCCCTCGTTTCTGGGTGTGGAGCTTCACACTGACCCTTGTAACTAGCTACTATGCTTGAACTTTGCCTCTGAGGGAAGTATTGGAACCATCTTACAAATGAAGCTGCTGAAACACACAGCGAGCTAGCTCCTTCCCTTACCTCCTTTCATACCTCCTTCCCTTACCTCCTCCCTTATCTCCTTCCCTTACCTCCTTCCACACCTCCTTCCCCTTACCTCCTTCCCTTACCTCCTCCATACCTCCTCCCATACCTCCTTCCCATACCTCCTTCCCTTACCTCCTTCCCTTACCTCCTTCCCTTATCCTCCTCCCTTACCTCCTCCCATACCTCCTTCCCTTACCTCCTTCCCTTTCACCTCTCCCATACCTCCTTCCTACCTCCTTCCCTTACCTCCTCCCTACCTCCTTCCTACCTCCTCCCATTAACCTCCTTCCCTTACCTCCTCCCATACCCTCCTTCCCTTACCTCCTTCCCACTACCTCCTTCCCTTACCTCCTTCCCTTACCTCCTCCATACCTCCTTCCCTTACCTCCTCCCATACCTCCCCATACCTCCTTCCCACACCAGGGAGGTTTATCTGTCTTGGTTCTGCTAATGAGGTTTCAATCTCACTGAGGTGAGGTTCAAGAGGGATGGCAATGCTTTTCTGGGGAGGGGCCAGTGTAGTGAATGACCAGGGTGTGCAAAGACCAGCAAATACAGCCCAAATCCTCCAGGATGGTTAGAGCCGGACACTAGACGCCTACAGAGACCTACTGCAAAGGCTAGCTAACTCTTCCCCTGTGCTGTATCTAAAAAAAAAAAAAAATACAGGGAGGTTCCAGGGTGCTGGTAATAGAGGTGGACCCCAGATTTCCTTTACATGTGTCTGTGTGTCTATCTTTCTTTCATCCCCTCATTGCCCCTACTCGGGGTTCCAGGACCTTTATAGTCTTAGAGCTGCCTGAGGACTTCCAGGTGAGACTTAAAGACAGGACCTTTGAGAAGATCCTCGGTGAGAGAAAAAAAATGAGGAGGTGCCATTCAAAGTGGGACATTGGTACCTCCATGGGAGAGGCCATGTGGAGCAGAAACGCCAATGAGGAGGGAGGGCAAGTAGAGATTTAATTACAAACATCCTTCCTCTCTTGTCTCTGTGTCTCTGTGTCTCTATGTCTGTGTCTGTCTGTCTGTCTGTCTCTGTCTGTCTGTCTCTGTCTTCTTCTCTCTCTCTGCTTTGTGTGTGTGTGTGTATGTGTGTGTCTGTCTGTCTGTCTCTCTCTCTCTCTCACTCTCGTCTCTCTCTCTCTCTTCCTCTCTCTCCATGGTCTTGTATACCTCAGGCTAGTGTATGAACTCAATGAGTCTCCTCCCTTCACCTGTGTTAAGATTAGAGGTGTACACCCCCCATGCCTGGTGCTTTCTTTTTAATAAGGTGCTAGGGTTCAAACCTAGGACTTTGTGCAACCTTGTCAAACTTTATACCAACTGGGGACCCACATTCCCAGAGCCAGCTTTCTTTCTTTCCTTTTAGTGTGTGTGTGTTGTGATATTAGCAAGTGTGATGTAGAAATGAGTAACATGGCAAGCACGTGGCGTCAGAGGACAGCTAGGTGTCCATCTCGTGTGAGGCAGGATCTCTTTATTGTTCTCCATTTTATATTACAGGCTAGCTGACCTGAGAGGATCCAGGGATTCTTCTGCCTCACCCCTACCTCCTGTGGTAGGCATGGATTATAGATCCTTATCCAATGGTCTGGTTTTATGTGGACTCTGGGATTTGAACTAGTTTCCATCATTTCATGGCAAGCCACTGAGCCATTCCCCTCCCCAACTGTCCCTCTTATGAGGAACTTAGTCTAAGGAGAATCCTTTAAGTATATCAGAAAGGCAAGGACTTCCCAGAATTCGATAGTGGTATATGTCATTCTGTAGGAAGTACAAGTCAGTGTCTGAGGACTGCTCCTACTCTCATAACTCACTTAGAATGGGCAGCGCAGCTTTTCGGATGATCACTATGAACAAAGCCGGGCGTGAACTCCAGCTCCGAACGCTTGCTCCACTGACTCTGTCACTATCAGGCTCTGGCCAAAGGGGTGAAACTTCTATGAGTAAAGAAACTAGAGGAGCAAGAGGAAGGACACTGACCACAACTGGCCTTCTCACTACATGTTCTCTATTAATCATGAAGAGGAGGAGGAGAAGGAGGAACAGAAGGAGGAGGAGGAAGAGGAGAAGGAGGAGCAGAAGGAGGAGGAGGAGAGGAGGAGAGGAGGGAGGAGGAGGAGGAGGAGGAGGGAGGAAGAGGAGAGGAAGAGAGGAAGGACTGTTTAGAGAACTGAATATTTGTTGTCTCCTGTGACCAGAAATGTCAACAACCTACTTGAGACAGGATCTAGCTATGCGGCCTGTGCTAGTCTTCCTGGCTCTACCTTCCAGTTGCTGGCCTTACAGCCATGTACCACCTCAGGAACCACATGGCAGTTTTCAATCAGTAGACAAGGAAAGGCTGCCCTGTCCCACTAAAGAACTAAGGGGGATAAAACAAAATTCATGGTGTCTCTGACTCTAAGTCATATTTATTAAACTTCATGGTTACAGTGGCGTATCTAGCTGAAGCAGTGAGCGCAGTGAGCTACCATGTCAGTGACAGACTTTGTCTCAAAAACCAAGGCAGAAAATAAGTGACATCTACCTCTGGCTGTCATACTCAAACACACACAAACACATGTACAAACACACAACACACACACACACACACGTTTGAAGGTTAAACAGCAAGCAGTAAAGTCTACATTAATGGCACTAATGTGCTCTTTGGTTTCTGTTTTCAGAGTGGTGAATGTCTTTATTTTTTGCGTACTGGGGGAGAATTGGTTCTTTGAGTGTTGGCCACTTACTGTGATGCTGGACATGTCTGTTCATCCATCTTTTATTTGGCTGTAGTTCTGATAAAGATACCGTTCTCTATGGCTCATCCTCTGATTTCCTATTCCACTTTCTTTTCCTTTTACTCCATGCCCTTCACCCTCCAGCTTGGCCCAGATCCTAATGCCTCCATAATTATGACTGGAAACATGAAAGATCAAAAGCAGAGAGCTGTCTTAGGAGCAGGTGTAAGCTTTCTTGTTTCCGTTTACCCCTCATTTGTAATATCTACGGGTAAGACAGTTTCCCTTGATGTTTATGTCTCCCATAATTCCCCTGTCTTAGAGCAATCCATTTTTAAATTATTCAGAAGTGCAGCCGAGTTCCCGGAGGAGGCAAGTCAAGAAGGCTAGCTTTCTCCCAATGTCATTTACTTAATTCATTTTGTGTGTTTGTTTTGTTTTGTTTAAGTGTGTATGTGTGTGTCTGTGTGTCTGTGTGTGCACACATGCGTGCATGCATGAGTGCACCCATGTGTCTCTCATACATACATTTGAAGGTCTGTGGACAGCTAACTGGAGTTGTTTCTTCTTCCATCAACTGGGGCCACACTGAACTTAGGCTGTAAGACTTGACGGGAGATGCCCCCACCCACCAAACCCTCTTTCTGGTCCTATTAGTATTTTAAATTTTATTTTATTTATTGTGTATTAGGTGTCTTATTGAGGGATATGCCTGTCCTAGCTCACATGTGGAGCTCAGAGAACAACTTTGTAGAATCAGTTCCCTCTCGCCACCTTTATGTGGGTTGTGAGCACGGAACTTAAGTCATTAGATTAACTCTGCAGCTGCCTTTCCCCACTAAGCCACCTTACCAGATTCTGCCTGTCTGCCTGCCTGTCTGTCTCTCCCTGCCTGCCTGTCGCCTGTCTGACTGTCTGCCTGTCTGCCTGTCTGCCTGTCTGCCTGTCTGCCTGTCTGCCTGTCTGCCTGTCTGCGCTGCCTGCCTGCTGCCTGCCTGCCTGCCTGCTGTCTGTATGTTTAGAGACAGTATCTTTCTACATAGTCCAGGCTGGACTTGAACTTTCAGTTTTTCTGTGTCTGTCACCCATCTGCTGCCATTCTTTATAATTTTATATGCTCAGGACCATGTGTAATTCAGGACCATGTGTAATTAATGTCTCAAAAATATTTGTGTTGTTTAAATAGCACTTGAAAACTCTTTCCTAGACAGTGTCAAATTGATCTTGTTTTTAGACACTTGTTCCATTAAGGAATTTTTTTTGGTTTTGGTTAATTGGTTGGTTGGTTGGTTAGCTTTGGTGTTTTGGTGAGAGAGAGAGAGAGGTCGGGGGGGTGGACAGAGTCTGAGTGTGGAATGGAGGGTATTAACAGCCAGGCTTCTAAAGCAGGGTCTGGAGGGAGAAAAGAGGTGAAGAGTCAGGGTCTGATCCCATCTTCCAGAATGACAACAGCATGTCACCTCAGTTCTTAAGGTAGGGATTAAGCAAAACTGTTTCCCTGAACTAAACCATTTAGTGTATTCTAAACAACTAATCCTTCCCTCAGAGGTATAACACCAATCCCAGTGAGACAGCATATATCTGTAGTTATAATTCTCTGGAACAGAGACTGCCAAATCATGAGTTTGAGACCAGCATGAGCTACATAGTAGAATCATATTTCAAAGTCACACATGCACACACTTCTTTTAAATTGTAATTTTTTTAGCTGTAATCTGGAACAGAAGAAAAGCATTCAGAGAAAGAGAGACAGAGAGAGAGAGAGAGAGAGAGAGGCACAAAGAAGGAAGGAAAGAGAGAGGAAGGGAGGGAGAATATCTCTGCTTCTAGACCAATTTTTTCTTCTTTCTTTTTCCTTTCTTCTTTCTTTTTTTTTTTTTTTTTTTTTTTTTTTTTTTTTTTTTTTTTTTTTGGTTTTTCGAGACAGGGTTTCTCTGTGTAGCCCTGGCTGTCCTGGAATTCACTCTGTAGACCAGGCTGGCCTCGAACTCAGAAATCCGCCTGCCTCTTAGACCAACCTTTTTCAACCTGTGGGTTTTGATTCCTTTTTGGTGGGAAGAAGTGTCAACCCTTTCAAAGAGGTTACCTAAGACCATCATCTGCATCTCAGAGATTTACATTACAATTCATAACAGTATCAAAATTAAGGTTATAAAGTAACAACAGAGATAATTGCATGGTTGTGGGGCAGTCACCACAACGCGAGGAAGTATATTAAGGGATCACAGCATTAGGAAGGTTAAGAACCACTGTCTTAGACATAGGTCTCATGTTGTGACACTGTCACAGGACACAGGCAAAAGCTCCTCCAAGGTCACCTGGCCCAGTCTCATTTACAGACAAAAGAAAAGGACACAAAGGTGTTGGATTCACTGTCTCTATATGGGTGACCTACATCTGCTGGTGGAGTGCTGCCTACCCCCAACTTGAGTCATTTTAAAATGGATATTCTACCATAAAAAGAATTATTTTGGGACCTTCAAAGATAATGCACCAGGAACATGATATCCCTGGTTATTTTTTCCTTTCTGTGCTTTTTGCCCTACATATGGAATCTCTGGAATTGTCTATCCAAAGCACTCAACACTGAATCTATTCGGTAGGATCCATGGCTGAAAAATATCCACGCATAAATTATCCATTGCTATTTTTAGTTTGAATTCGAATTAACTATTCGCCGTTTGCCTCTTTATTGGGAGAAGGTGGGTGAATTTTGTTAAGCCATACTTTTCTGTTAAGTAAGAGTTAATTACACACGTCTTTATCTTTCCAGCTTTTCTAATGACCCTTCTTATTCATATCCAGTTCTTCGGAGGCTGAAATGGGAGAGGATAAAATCTAATAATAGTGCATGCTCCTCTAATTCATTCAATCTCATTGGCGGCTTCACTGTCATTTTTTAAAGTACCGACTATGTGATAAGCACCAAGTCTTGGTTACACGAGCTCAATGAGGCTCTGTCCCCACAGCTCTCACATGCTGGCAGCCACTGTGACAAGGGTCATGCATACATTTTAGGTCTGCCTGTGATGGCCTTTCCTTGTTAGAGGAATGAAAGATTAAACAGTTTGTTGCTGACCTTTCATGTGGTATATTACTATGGACCTGCTGACCTTCAGGGTTCAGTTAGGAAACCTCTTAAACATTCTGGCTAGGTTGTGAGGCATGTACCTGTGGTCCTAGCCACTTGGAAAGCTAAGACAAGTAGAATCAGTTAAGGCTGGCTTGGGACCAGCCTGGGAACTAGAGACCCTGTCTCAACAAGAGAAAGGAGAGGAAAGGGAGGAGGCAAAAAGAAGAGTATTCTGTGGATTGTACCTGTCAACAGATATACAGAAAAATGAATGTATTATTGTCTAATATAAATAAAGATTATACTTTCCAGTGAAAAGGAATAAGGTGATATAAGACAAGCCTTTTCCGCTGTGACATCTTTAAGAGAGAAGGGCCAGCTGGGGTTTCTGAAGGACATGGGCTGGGAATAGAGCTGTGTATTAGGGCTGAGGCATCAGTGAGAACTCTGTGGCCAACATCTTCTTCACTCCAATGACATCTGGAGATCCAGCTTGGCCATTCTTCATCCTCCTTAAAAACGGAAGAGCAACTGAGAGAGGGTCCTGGTTTAAGAAAGTCTTTAGCATTGTTGTATCTTTCTCCCTAAAATCTTTTCTGGGATGACAAAGCTTATGAAACTGCAGCTGGTGGGTGTTAGAGTCATAGGTGTCTCTGGCTAGCCTGGAATTTACTTGTACCAAGGATAAGCTCGAATGTCGGATTTTCCTGCCTCTGTCTCCCAAGTGCTGGCATGGCAGGCATGTGTCACCATGACCAGTCTATGCAGTGCTGTGGATTGAACCAAGGGCTCCATGCATGCTAGAAAGCACTCTAATGAGACACATTCCTATCTTTCATTCAACACACACACACACACACACACACACACACACACACACACACACATTATTGTACTCAAGGAATACTTTCTTATTTTCTAAAGGGTGCTGTTTAATGACACACTTTGTTGAGGTTTGGTCTGTTGCTATATATTGTAATGCTAAATACTGGCCCTGGTTACCTCAGGGAGGAGGAGATCCTCACATAGACAAGTAATGCTATGTAACCTTGCCCCTCAACTTATCCCTGATTGGTCAATAAAGATGCCTACAGTCTATGGCTTAGCGGAAGAGAGATAGGTAGTGTTTCAGTTCCTGGGCTTGGGGTCTGAGGTAGGAAACCATGAGGGAAGGGAAGAAAGAAGATGGAGAGAGGAGAAGATGCCATGGGATAGGTGACTCATGAAAACATGGTCATGAGGGCTGGCCAATTGGAATTAAGAGCTGCCCAGGTGGAACATGGCAAGTTATAACTTGGGGTTATCCATAGGGAAGACGATACTAATAGTTTAGAGGGTAGATATCTGCCCAGCTCTAGTGCTGATTAAGGGTTATTATGAATATAAAATTGTTGTCTCTTATCCAAGAACTGAATGATCAAAGGCGGGGTAGAAACCCCTGATTGAGATTAAGTACTTATTACAACAATATTGCACTGGACTCAATTCCTTTGGATGTACAAGAGAATGCCAAAATTACACACACACACCCTCAGTCACCTCTGAGGAATGTCACAACAGAAGAGTGTGGTTGGCTGATGACTATGCCACCGATGATTACTAAAGAAGAAAATGAGATGGAACTATTATGCCCAAATTGCATATGCCCAAAGACCACCGAGGAGCCAATTCTGACGCGTAAGGGTCTTTATTACAAGCTCTAGAGCAAGGACTCACACTGCCTCCATAGCAGCTGGTCAGAGTGAGAGCCCCAAGTCTAGGGGCTCAGGGTTTTTATTGTACTTACAGAAAACTTGGGGAATTTCCATATGGGTCAGCAAGTTAATATTTAAAAAAAACAAAAAACAAAAATCCGAAAAAAAAACTTCATTTCTGGCGTAATCTGCAGGAACCAAACACAAAGGCAGAACCACCTGACAAACGGGATGGTCAGGTTATCTATTCTCTGCAGGGTGTCTTAGGTTATCTCTAAGTACCTTGGCCCTGCTATTGTAGCCTAACTGACTGTTGCTAAGGGGGGTGGGTTGCCATAGGATGTTTGTGATTTTCTTCCTGGAATTGGAGTTTAGCCCCTGGTCTTGAACAAAAGTGGGTTTTCTTCAAAAACAGAGTTGGTTGGGCTTTACAGAACCTTGCTATCTGTAAGATAGGTACAATGGTTGAAATGATAGTGACCCCCAGAGGCTAATATATTTGAATTCTTGGTTTCCAGTTGATGAACTGGAAGCTCTAAGACACATGGCCTTGTTAGAGGACTCAGGTCTTTGTTGGAGGAGGTGTGTTGTTGGGGTGTGCTTTGAAGTTTCAAAAGCCCACACCAGGCCCAGTCTCTCTCTTCTTCAGCTCCATGCCTGTCTGCTTCCTACCATGATTATGGACTAACCCTCTGGAACTTTAAGCAAGCCTTCCCCCCCACCCAATAAAATGCTTTCTTTTATAATAGTTGCCTTGGCTGTGGTGTCTCTTCCCATCAATAGAACAGGGACCAAGACAACACAGTCCACTTGGAAATTTTTGATGAGAGTAAACCTTTTCTTATCTCTAATTACAAACAGCAGGAAGGGACTCAAGGCCAGCTATAAACAACAATTTACATCTAGATTAAATAAGGCAGGGTTACAGAGTTCACAGTGGCTGCTGGGAGACTTGAGTCTCCTTACTCTGGTCATAAACAGAGAAAAGGACAGACAGTATACAGACCTGCAGAGGTGCCTGTGGACCTGAGCCCAGACTTTTATAAGTAAAGAGTAAAAGCTGTTATCTACTTTGCTGTAATGATGAAGGTGGAGACCTGCCTGGCAAAACCTTCTTTAATTTGTTATAAGAATCATCCTTGCTGCCCAGCATAGTGGTACATGTCTTTAATCCCAGCACCCAGGATTCAGAGGCAGACAGATCTCTGAGCTCGAGGCCAGCTGGTCTAGGAGTGAGTTCCAGGACAGCCAAGTCTACACAGAGAATCCCTGTCTTGAATAATGAAAATGCTAAAAATAAATAAATAAATACAAATACCATCAATGATGCCTGGATGTGTGGTGTGGAATCAACAGAGGTCTACAGAGAAAACCATTAAGGTCTGATGTGAATAAAGATGGTACTTCTGTGTAAAGTTAGTAGGATAAGACAGGACAAGTCATTTTAATTCTTGAAAGAATTGTTTATGGTACGTGTGTGTCACGTGAGCAGCAAATACGAGGCTGGGAGAGAAATCTACAAGGACTCTTACCTTTGACTTGGAAAAGAAAGTCTTGTTAGAGAGTGGTCTTTGGAGTCATTAGGTTTGTTTCGTAGAGACCCATATCTCAGGCTCTTCTATTCAGTTTCAAAATGAGAGAACATTTAGAACAGTGGTTCTCACAGGGGTCATCTAAGATCATCAGCAAACATGGTATTTACATTACAATTCGTAACAATAGCAAACCTACAGTTATGAAGTAGCAATGAAGATAATTTTATGGTTGGTTGTTACCACAACATGAGGAACCATATTAAGGGGTTGTAACATCAGGAGGGTTGAGACTCACTGGTCTAGAGGTATCTGTTAACTAAACAAACAAGGCGAAACATTGGGGCTGGAGAAATGGCTCAGTGGTTAAGAGCACTTGCTCTTGCAGAGGACCTGGATTCATTCCCCAGCACCCACATGGCAGTTTACAGTCTTCTGTAACTCCAGCTCCAGGGAGATCTGATACCCTCTTTGGGCCTCTTCAGGCTCCTTTGAACACATAATGCACATACATACATGCAGGCGCTCACATATATACATAAAATAAAAATACATCTTTAAGAACAAAACAACCACATAGCAAGAGGGAGCTATAAGAGTCTTGGATTGTGCTGGGCGGTGGTGGCACACACGCCTTTAATCCCAGCACTTGGAAGGCAGAGTCAGGTGGATTTCTGAGTTTGAGGCCAGCCTGGTCTACAAAGTGAGTTCCAGGACAGCCAGGACTACACAGAGAAACCCTGTCTCGAAAAACCAAAAAAAAAAAAAAAAAGAGTCTTGGATTGTAAATGAACATCATAATTATATGCATTGAAAGAAATGAATTCAAAGTTTTGCTTTCACGTAGCTGTGACCAAGATAAGGGAGTGAAAATTTGAAAGAGTCAAAGATTTATTTCACTCAAGATTTCAGTTCACAGTCGCTAGGTTTCATCACATAGGTACAGCATCATGGGTGTAGGAATATGTGACAGAGGAAAGATCACCTCATGACAGATAGGAGGCAGAGAAGGCAGGCCTGGGAGATTAAGCCTTCAAATGATGCCCTCAGTGACACACTTCCTCCATCTAGTCCTTACCTCTGAAAGTTTCTAGAACCTTCTAAAACAGTGCCACCATCTGGAAACCAAGCATTTAAACACACGATCTTGTGGGGGAACATTTTCTACTTAAACATAGGAATTATCAGGTCATAGGCCCCTGCACTGAGATAGAGGGCAAAGCAAGGTAGAAATGATTCTCCCAGTAAAGTGGCGAAACTTCTGCAGAAAGAAGAACTCAGGAAAAGGCTGTGTGAGGCAGTCCCAGGGATACCTCCTTCAGGTGGACAAGTATCATAATGAAATTGCCCAAGGCAGGTGCGACACTGGGTCTCTGTCCTGGGAGTACAGATGTCCAAGAGAGCGTTGACACAAGGACTAACTTCCTTGTCCGAGCTGTCTTGGCTACGTGATGAAAGACAGGCAGGCAACTCCCAAGGCCTGCCTTTAGGGCTGAGAGGAGCAGGTCAGACTTGTTCCTGCTTCTCACGTCATGAGGAGTAGGGGCTGACAGTTGGGAGCACTATGGGAGTGCAGGGTCAGCATTGTGTAAAACTGAGCCAAAATAAAAGTCTTGAGAGGCTTAGGAGGTAGAGATGCTACACCGCCTCAAGGAAACCCAAAGATGCAAATTTGGAGCAGGAAGAAGGAAGCCGCTCAAGCCTTTCCCTTCTTTGCATAAACCTACAGCCTGGAGCAGCACACACAGGGAGCAGCAGACACAGGGAGCAGCACACAAACGGAGGGTCATTGCTCAAGACTCTTCATACAAACATGGAAACAGAAAGAGGGTATGATAGTTACTTGGCATGTTGCTATGACCAAATCCCTGAGGGCAAGCAACTTAATGGAAGAGACACCTATTTTGGCTCGTGGCATGGAAGCTTAGTCATATCTCAGTGGATCAAAAGCAGAGAGGTCAGGCTGGATCTAGAGCTTAAGCTATATGACCCATAAGCACCAATTTTACAGCCTTGCATTTACCCGGTAGTTCTAATGTCCAAAATATTCCACACTCTTCCCCCAAAAAACACACCACCAGCCAGGGACCAACTGTTCAAATCCATGAGCCTTTGGGGGACATTTCACACTCCGGCCACAACAGATGGTGCAGGCTGATGTCAGAGAGACAAGCAATAGTCCTCTGTGGTCTATTTTAGTCTTTCTGTCCAGGCATCTAGTGATGATGCTGGAACTTTGAGGACCCCACTACATGCTCATTTACAACCTTGTACACCCTGTGGCCAAGTACAGACATTTGTGGGTTGAGTTACTTGAAGGAGCTGAGGAGACAAGATACTCTGAGACTAATTATTCCCCCTTGGCTAACATTCAGTAGTCAAGCTCCAAGGATGCACATACTTGTATTATGTTTCTCAGACCTGGTCAAGGCTGAAAGTCCGGAACAGCAAAGGTGAAAAATGTAGGCTAGAAAACAGAAGGAAAAAAAAATCAGTATCTAGTTCCTGAAGTCTAGGATGAAAGCCAGATGCAAGCTGCCAGAGAGAAGTAAACTAAGAAATAAGAGTTTAGAGCCAGGAATCAAATGACTCCAACTTTACAGTCCAGATCCAAGGTATCAAATCAGAGCCTAGGTTTGGTTGGGTGGGGACAGAGTCCCCAAACCAACTATCTCTTCTCACCAAATGATTCTTCTAGTATTAAGACTAGGTGATATCCAATTGAGCTGTTGGCAAAAGGAGTCACATGGAAGCATCCAAACACCCAGGCTGTTGTGAAGACTACAGTTACTTGCCACAAACTGACCGCAAGGTCCCATTGCTGGAAACAACACCCACCCAACTCACTGAGCATGGAGAGGTCAAGCTGGTGCCTACATAGAATTCTTCGCCCCTATGTTCTAGTGTCTTTGATATAGGCAGGTATTCTGCAGGCTTCCAAAAGAGAAACCTATACACTAACCCAGCCAAAAGACCTCTGACTGCTGTCCTGTCTACAGAATATGCTAGGGCAACAGTGACAGAAAGCTTGTGGAGTAACCAACCAACGTCTGATTTGACTTAAGACTCATTTAAGAAAATTTTTGGTTTCTTCAAAATCCCCGTTGTGTTATAGGAATACATTTTTGTTTTAATCACAGGTGTGGATAAGCGACTGCTTCACAGCAAGTGATTATGATTTGTCTCTTGCCCTATGACAGCATGACTTTTGCCCAGCTGCAGATACTTTATGTTTGGAATTCTGGGAGCTTTTCAGAGATTATGAATACCAGAGCCCCTACAGTGGTTAAGCTTGGGCACTCTGAGGAGGCTGCTGCTGGTTCTAGCTACTGTAGCTTGTCAAGTAGTCATGAGCAAAGAGATGAGAAGATGAAATTGGAAATACCCTGACGATGAAGATTGGACTTGCCTCCAAGGAACTCTTCACCCCTAATCAGCAAGAAGTAGTCTGAAGAGATCTACATCTCCTTTGCCCTCTGACCTTTTTTCCTCCCTACTGTTAGGGGGTTAGAAGGGATCAGGGTGGAATAAGGGTTGGAAGAACAGTAGCTATAAGAACCCAATAAAGTAGTGCAAAAGAAGTGCCTACGCCCACTCTGCTAGTTGGAACTCATATCTGAAACTTCTTAGGTGATCAAGAACCAGAAACGAGAGAGAGCCTAAAGACATAGGATAAAACCAAATAATTTGGGCCTTAAAAATAAAATTAATAGGGCCGGGCGGTGGTGGCGCACGCCTTTAATCCCAGCACTTGGGAGGCAGAGGCAGGCGGATTTCTGAGTTCGAGGCAGCCTGGTCTACAGAGTGAGTTCCAGGACAGCGGGCTACACAGAGAAACCCTGTCTTGAAAAACAAAAGAAAAAAAAAACATAAAAAAAAATAAAATTAATAGATAATGATAAAATGACTTCTAATGATATTCTACCATACTCATAGATCAGTGGCTCCCTTAGTCATCATCAGAGACTCCTTCAGCAGATGGAAACAAATACAAAGACCCACAACCAGACATTAAGCAGAGAAAGTAAAAGAGAGAGAGACTTTGGAACACACCGTTCTAAATTGTCTGTTTCTTTCACATTCCTCTCCTCATGGCTCAGAGAACCCTGAGGAAGAGGCTGAAAAAAGAGTGTGCTAGTCAGAGGAAACCAAGGGACACCAAGAAAATAAGGCCCTTGGAATCAACTGCACAAAGTTCATATGAGCTCACAGAAACTGAAGCAGCCAGTCTTCAACCCAGGTCCCTCTCTCCGTCCACCTCTGATGGCTATTTTGTTTCCCCTTATGAGTAAGTTACACATTCTAACTTGGGCCTGCTTATTACCCAGTTTCTTTGGGTCTTTGGATTGTAGCATGGTTCCCCTGCATTTGTTTTATGGCTAATGTCCAATTTTAAGCGAGTACATACCACACATGTCTTTCTGGATCTGGGTTACCTTACTCAGAATAATATTCTCAAGTTCCATCCATTTGCCTGCAAAATTCATGATGTCTTTGGTTTTTTTGCTTTTTTTAATTTAAATGCACTTTATTTTCAGACAACCCACATGACATGTTTTTCTCTTAAAAAAAAAAAAAAAAAAACAATGCCTCTACTCCAAATAAATCACGGTCAAAATAAAAGCTCAAGATGACATCAGTCCCATTTGTCCTAAGTCCTGGTGTTGTATGGATGGTAAGCAGCAGCCAATTACGGTGACAGGTGATAGATCCAATTTGTTAACATTTTTCCATTTCTAAGCCATCCTTAAAGAAAATCATGAATGGAGTCTCACCATCTTCACGGTAGTCCAGGAGAGCAACCATACCATCTGGATTCATGTTCTCACCAATAAAAAAAAAAAACTGGTAGTTATTGAAATTAGCAAGGATGTGCTTAATCTGCTCTGCAGCTCCAGTCATAAAGGCTTTACTCTTTCTGGTTTCTGTTCTTCAAGTTTGCCCTTGAGTGATTTCATGTAGTCTTTGATGTACTTTTTGTAGACCTCTTTTGTGAAGCTGGCTTCTTGTAAGTGATGGTTCATGACAATGTCAACACCAGTGACTACTGTGCTTTCAGTGCCTTTGCCCTCCGGACCTTCAGCGGAAGCATTTCCACCAATGAGCGAGTCATAGATGGCACCCTCTGTTCTACTGACCATCTTGCCCTCCACCTCCAGCCACAGCCCGTCCGCAATCTCCCGGATCTTGTAGATATCGGAGAACAGCTCCTCATGGCTGATGAGGTCCCGGGAGATGATCATGGTGATGGCTGAGGACAGCGGGGCTAGCCTGACAGTGCGGAGAAGCGAGAGAGCGCGGTGCAGCCGGAGCTGCGCTGGGGGGAAGCAGGGAAGGGGGGAGCGGCGGAAAAGCGATGTCTTTGTTTTTAACAGCTGAATAGTATTCCATTGTGTAGATGTACCACATTTTCTTTATCCATTCTGAAGTTGAAGGACATCTAGGTTGTTTCCAGTTTCTAGCTATTACAAATAAAGCTGCTATGAACATAGTTGAGCAAGTGTCCTGTAGTATATTGGGGCATCTTTTGGGTATATTACTAGAAGTGATATAGCTGGGTCTTAAGGTAGAACTATTCCCAATTTTCTGAGAACCTGCCAAATTGATTTCCAAAGTGGTTGTACAAGTTTTCGCTCCGACCAGCAATGAAGGAGTGTTCCCCTTGCTCCATATTCTCTCCAGCATGTGCTATCCCTTGAACTTTTGAGGACAGCTTTGGGGATGGAGATTAGGTGTAGGAGAGGGGCAGGAGAGGGCAGTGAGTGAGAATAGAAATTGGTGGGGGGGGCATCACTAGGACAAACTGGAGACCTAGGACAGGGGAGCCTATGGGGGTAGCCCTAAGCTGAGATTCCTACCAGCAGAGGATATCGAGACTGAAGTGGCCACATCCTGTAGCCAGGCAGGACTTGCAGTGGAAGGAAGGGAATATCAACCAACCCAGAAAACCTTCAACCCAAAATTTGTCCTGCCTACAAATTGTGCAAGGATAAAGATGGAGTAGAGACTGAGGAAATGGTCAACCAATGACTGGCCCAACCTAAGACCCATCCCATGGGAGAGAGTCACCCTGAACACTATTCATCACACTCTGCTCTACTTACAGATAGGAACCAAGCATAATTGTCTCCTAAGAGGCTTCATCCAGCAGCAAATGGAAAATGGTGCAAAGACCCATAGCCAAACATCAGGTGGAACTTGAGGAGTCTTGTAGAAGAGTGGGAGATAGAATTGAGCTAGCCAGAGGGTCAAGGACAGCATAGAAGACCTACAGAGTCTACTAACCTGGAACCATGGGGGGCTCACAGAGACTGAGCCACCAATAACAGAGCATGCTTGGCCTGGATCTAGCCACTCTCCACATTTGTAGCAGATGTGGAGTTTGGACTTCATGTGGGTTCCCCTAACAATTGGAGCAGGGGCTGCTTCTGACTCTGTTGCCTGCCATTGGATCCCTTCCCCTATCTGGCCTGCCTGGTTGGACATCATTGGGAGTGGACATGCCTAGTCCTGCTGGGACAGATGTCCCAGGGGTGGGGCAGTACCCAAGGAAGGAGGGGGGAATCCCCTTTCTCCAAGGAGAGGGGAGGGAGTAATGAGGGGAGAGATTTATAAAGGGGCTGTGATTGGGACATAATGTGCATTAAAAAACAAATTATGGGAAAAAACACATTATATGAAATTCTCAAAGAACCAATAAAATGATCTCTTCTTGGGAAAGAAAGAAGAAAGAAAGAAAGAAAGAAAAAGAAAGAAAGAAAGAAAGAAAGAAGAAGAAATTGGAGAAATTGAAGTAGCATGCACAGGGCATGCATACACAACACACACACACACACACACATAGTGTTTTTATGGGATTCCCTGAGTGTGTGAACGAGTGGGTCTCTGGATTCTCGTGGGACTCTTTTCCTTCCGTTGGTCTGCCTTGTCCAACTTAACGTGACGGCTTTTGTTTTATCTCATTATATTTTGTTTTGTTATGTTTGGTTGTTATCTCTTAGAAGCCTGTTCTGTTCTAATGAGGGACAGAAAGGGAGTGAAGGGAGGAGAGGTTGGGGAGGAACTGGAGGAGTTGTGGGGGGGGACTGTAATCAGGATATATTGTATGAGAAAAGAATCTATTTCAATAAGAGGGAGGGGTGGAGAATGGCCTTCTCCAGTGCTTGTACTCCCTAAATCTCTGCCTCACTGGAATTTCTATAAAAATTCTAAATATCTCAGCAATAATTTTCAGACATCACTGTTTCCATGGGCAAACCCAAAAGGGGATGTCGGATGCTGGGTGTTATGACTCGCGCCGCAGATAGTGAGGGATGGGAGGGGAGAGGCCTTTAAGGTTTGAATTTTTTAACATTTAGAGAACATCACATTTTATCATTCTGTCTGAATATTTTCCCAAGAGTGAGTCTGGTTTTCAATAGTTTTGCTAAGGAGTTACATGGGATAGAACAGCAAGGCCTTCATGTTATTCTTTTTTTTTTTTTTTTTTTTTTGGTTTTGGTTTTGTCAAAGAAATAGAACATTCTTAGAGGTTTTCATATATATATATATGGAATTTTGGAGGCCTGTTTGATTTCTAAAAGATAGTTGACTTTTCCAAACAATAAATAATTCTAGGAGAATTAAGTACAAGTTGAATCATAAGCCATAAGCCATAACTGTAGGTGTTATGCAATCCAATACAAGGGATGAAAAAGACATTTAGTTTATAAACAATTCACTAAAATGTTATTCTGAATACTGAATACAATCCTAAATTCCTACATGGCCACATCTATAATTTACAGTGCTAAAAACATTTCCTAAGTTGTTAGCCACTGGGGAGGGGGCGGGTCCTGATTAAGCTAATTGGTGCAGACACAGCCCACTATGTTAGCATTCCTAAGTCAGGACATCCTGACTGGATAAGAGCAGAGAATTCAAGGTGAACACAAGCAAGCAAGCAAGTGTGCATGCACGCATTATTAGCTCTCTGCACATGTCTATGAATGATATAACAAATTACCTTAACTCACCTCCCCCCCCCCCGCAGTGTAAACTATAACTGGGAATTATGAGCTAAAATAAATCCCTTTACTGTAAATTGCTTTTTGTTAGGTATTTTATCCATGAAACAGAAATGAAACTAAAACATTCTAATTCTGAAAGCTTAAAAGTGTTACATCTCAAATTCTGACATTTTCTGTCTGGGGCACACTTCCCTCCCATACTTCTCCCCCATCTATACCCTCCCCGCTCGGGAAACCTCCAGCTACTTAAGATCAGCTCGTGTGTCATTTCTTCTCACACCTCCTATGTATACCTTTGCTGGCCCCATACACCATCACATGATGCTTCAAAAACAAATGCATTTCCATTTTGTATCCTCTGCTATAATTATGCTCATGGAGGGAAGACAACATCTTATTCCTCCTCTAGTTTCTTAGTAGGTGAGCAGCTGTGACTTCCAGTAGGTAAGCCAGTTCCGCATGGCTCAGCTCTTCAACATGAAGGAGCACACAGAGGAATACATGTATCCTGGCAGAGATCTCAGTGTGTGATCTCAGCTCCCTCTCTCCTCAGCCAGGCTCCTAAGAAACGAAAAATAAAGTTCAGAACTGGACCAACTGGCTCATTTCTGTAATCCCAGCACTCAAGATGCTGAAGCAGAAGCACTGTGCTTGAGAGTGAGAGCATCTTAGGCTACACACTGCGTTCCAGAGAGCCAGAGGAAACAGATGGATAGATTTCAGAACAATAGATCATTACCTACAATTCTGCTGTCGATGCCTCAGACATCTTCTCTACAACAAGCTTCCAGTTGGTAGAATGAACAAGGCCAACCAAGACACGCTGTGCTCAGTCACCGCTGGCTTCTTCACTGGGGTCTCGCTCCTTTTTGGCTCTGCTTTTCTCTCAGCCTCGGTTTCTATTTTCTTCCTCAGCTAAATGAACAACCACCCGGCATGTATCACAAGCTTAGCTTTCCAAGAAAGAATCTATCATGGCTTTCAAACTTTCCTTGGTGCCCTGCGTTCTTTCAGGGCTAAATGATGGTGTGAACTTAAAGAGAATCTCTCCCTGCCTTCCGAGAAGCGGTACATGAGGTGGCCCTCTCCATCCAGGAGGGTAGTGAGAAACTAAGCAGACTGAGGCATGGCCCTGCCAGCACTGAGCAGAGTGTTCTCAGCTGTGTGTGACAGAACACGACATATAATGGACCTAAACCAAACGCTGATTTTCTTAGAGAATAAGAAATCTGAAGGTGTATGGTCTTAGATCTCAAGGGTTCTGTCACCCTACCAGGGACATCTTTTGCCTATGCCCAGTTTCTAGACACCGGGTGTAGCAGTTGAATGAACACATCATTAAAACTTCCTGATGTCTTCCGGAGGATATCATTCTGTATCCAGAACAAAGTGAGTCACAGTCCCACTTCCAGCTGCAAGGGAGAGTAACTAGTTTTAGCAATGTCACTAGGGGGAAATGGGCTCTAATGACAAGGTGGCACATTGTATAGGCAAGTCCCTGCCCAAATAGAGACACTACGGGAACGGCTACAGTCACTTGCTAAGGCATGGCTTTGGATAAGTTACATCACCTCTTTGAGGCTCAGATTCCTAAAAAGAAAAGTGAATACTCAGGGAGTTTACCGCACAGAACTGTTATAATATAAATAATATATTTTAAAGGTTGTCTTTTATACATATATATAATATTATAATCTAATATAAATTATATTAAAATCTATTAAAATCTATTATTTACTGCATAATAATATATAATAAAATATATATAATATATAATATATATTACTGACTGATAATATAACTGATATTTGATTATATAACTAATAGTATATAATATATTTTAAAGCTCAGCTTATACTTAATATATACTATATATTGTATATTGTATTGCACATGTTATTTAATATATAATATAGTATATTATATATTATATAATATATATTATATAGTTATATATATATTATGCTTGTGGAAGTTTTGGAAGAGTCCACTTATATAATAAATAACATATATATTATATGTCACATATATCTCATATATGTTATAGAAGATATAGGCTATATAATATATAATAATAATTATATATATAACACAGTGATTGCTTCCTTCTCATCACCACCAACTCCTCAGTGCATAATAAATATGTGGCAACCTTCGACATTGTTCATTTGGAATTTTATCCTTTTGATTTTTGTTGTTTGTATAAAGAGATACAAGGAGGTCAATTTGACATGCAAAGGAAAAGTAAACATGGGGAAATTTAAAGGCAGCTGTGATATGAATTTTTTATAATGCAATCAAATTTCATTGTACTTAGCAAGAAGCTCACAACTGCATTTCAGCTTCGAACACAGCCTCCTCCGGATTCATCTGATCCAGCCATCACTTTTCACCCTGGGGCTGGGCACTGTGGAGCAACAATCTTCCTTCCTGGCTGAAAAGTAGCAACGTCTGTTCTGTGCACTCCCCCACCTTCCCACCGCAGAGCCCCACCGCAGAGCCCCACAAACAACAAACAGAACACATCAACTCCAATTTTGCCTCCAGCTAGCCTTTGTCCAAATGGTCCAAAACAGTTTAAGATGCGCTTTCTCACACCTGCATCGTTGAAAAGATAACTTGGTGAACGTTTCTGTAATGAGCTCAACTTATTCACATTTAATTATAAAAAAAAAAAAAAAACCTCTATCAGATTATCCTGAATATATCACATTCCAGCTCCATTTATGGATCCTTTCCTGCCAATTATGCAAACGACCTTTCGGTTCCTTCTCTTTCTTGCAACTTGCCGTCACAGGCACCTGCTGTCTAACCAAGAGCCAAGAATTCTTCCTGTGATTCAAAATTCCTCTCAGAGCCCACCTCCTCCAGGAAACTCGAATCAGCGGGGTGTGAATTTCTTTCTGATTCATAAAAAAAAAAAAAAAAAAAAAAAAAAAAAAGACCAGATGAATGTTTGGTCTTGAACAAGACTGAAAACGAACAGACAGTAAAAGATTAGAACCCCTTTCAGGCTTGCTATGAAGTCTAGACTGCAGTGCTGTGTGTGTGTGTGGTGTGTGTGTGTGTGTTTATGCTTGGGAACATCTGAAGTCTTTCTCTTGTACAGCTTCTTGTTCGAACTGGACAGCTTTGTGGCCATGATGTGATACAGACAGAAAACATTTCATGTTACAGCTAAGGTAACTGTAACCCTTACAAGAACAGTGTATAAGTTACTGCACATGACATAATGCCCTTGACCTTACACTGTTGTCCAGTGCTTTCTATCCACCTTAGCTGCCCCATGCAATATATGTACAGTTCTAAAAAATGTCTGCCAGTCTTTGTATCACTGGAGGTGTTGGTTTCTTTTCTCATAAAGGCTCATCAGCTAAGAGAGAGTGAAGATTAATACTATTCTTTTTTCTTTTCTGCAGAGCCCACTGTGGTGATTTGCACTCCCAGATACATATGGAATAGTACCATATAAGGTATCATATGCTTCTTGTTCTAGGGCTGACATGTATCAGCATAAACTCGGTGGCTTTAAATGGTAAACACTCAATTCTCTTAGTTCTGGAGACTGGAAATTCCAAAGTAGAGTGCTGTGGGCCTGCATGCCTTCTGAAGGGCCTGAGACTCTTTCCTTGTCTCTCCCCTCTGGTGTTCACTCAGGTTAACATTCTTTGGCTTGGAACTGTATAAATCCAACTGCTGTGCCCCCTCCAGTCTCACATGCTCTCAGAAGCTTCTCCCCTGTGTGTTTGCAGCTCCTCTTCATCTGTCTAAACTGGTTTCACTCTTTTTAAGGCCTATGCTTGGACTCAGGGAACCCACAGGTCTTTTAGTATGATCTCAACTCAAGATTCAAGCATAACACACACACACACACACACACACACACACACACACACGAATGCATACATGCATACACATGCCGACACACGTGTGTGCATGCGTGTCTGCAGGGGGCACTCTTCAGTCAGTTTGCTGGTAATGAGGATGATGAGAGAAATGGTGTAACAATTCCTGATTGTTGGCCCTAAAATGATAGAGCTGGAGAAGTACACTAGTTACCTTTTCTTTCACTGCTTGGACCAAATCCCTGACATAAACAACTTAGGAAAGATTTTCCTGGCTCACGGTTTCAGACAGTGGCTATCAGGGTGGATAAGGCCTGGTGGCTAGAGTGAGCCATGGAGCTCCTCATATCATGACCACATATGAGAAGCAGACAGCTCCCACTGGGGTCAGAAGAAGATGCAACACACAAAGGTCCGTCCCTATCTACTCACTGACTTCTGCCAGCAAGTCTCCTATCTCAGAGGTTCCGCATCTCCAAAATCCACTAGTAGCTGAAGCTGAGTGTGGGAAACATTTCACATTCGTGCACTGGTGGGGCCAATCCTCATGGATTATTCATATTTCTATGTGTTCTGAAAGCAAATCTGTGCCCCTTTGTTCTGGGCCCTGGCTTTTTGTATTTGGGTTTTTTTTTTTCCCCTCTTCATGGATATTTATGTAACAAAACAGCCTTAGAACACAGAGATAGCATCTTCTTTCAAAGTAGTCACAGACATGCTCATATCCCCTTCTAAAGATTTGGTTTCACATCATGTCTGCTGTGCTATAGGGATGTAAGATGGTACAGTCATTATGAAAAAAACAATGTGGTGAGCCTTTGAAATTTTAAATATAGCATTATCGTAGAACCCAGCGATCCCATCTAAAGGAAACGAAATGGGCTCTAAAGAAATATTTACTCAACAACATTCAGGGTACCATAGTTAACGATGGCCAAGAGGTCTGTAAGGCCACCCAAGTGCACACTAAAAGTGTATGGGGATAAAGAGAACTGTTTAACTAAAGACACTAGAATGTATTCAACATGGAAAACAAATGAACCTCTGAGATGGGGGACATGTTACAATATCGATGGAACTTAATAATATTGCACTAAGAGAAATATGTCAAGCACAACAGGACAAACACTGTGTCACCCTATTACATGAGGCACATGAGGTGCCCAGTAGTCTAGTCAACAGAGAGAGAAAGCAGACTGGTGATTGTCAGTACAAGGAGGGGCAGGGTCCGTGCAAGTTATTAACTTATTAGCTGGTACATAGTTTTGGTTTTGCACCACGAAGAGCGTTCTAAAGACGGATGGTAGTGATGACTGTACTGCACTATGGATATTCCTACTGCCGTTTAGATCTGCACTTTAAAAATATTAAGGGAGTTGGGAGATGGCTCAGCAGGCAAGAGAACTTGTTGTGCAAACATGAAGACCAGAGTTCAAATTCCCAACACCATATCAAAAGCTGGATATGGTCATGGATGTGCCTAATTGTCGCGCCCAGCTCCGCCGAATAAGCAGACGCGGCAACACAGGATTCTTTCCGACAGCACTCTTTATTGTTCAGCTCTGTTCCAAGATGGAGAAGAGGACCACGAGCTCGAGAGCTCGTCACTTATATAGGGCTTGGTGGAGCCGTGTGCGTCTCCTATTGGTGCTTTAGCAAGGACCAAATCAGACGAAAGCAGCTTGCATCACTCTGTGGACAACTGCGCATTTGCGTCAACTCTCGAGAAGAACCAGGAAGTAGGAAACCGGCGCCATCTTCTAATGGCGGAGCGGCTTCCCATCATCCCCCCCTTTACTTTATAATAAAATGTCAAACGGATGCACCACTACGTCACTGATCAGCCAAAGCTTCCTCAACTTCCGGCGTTCGAAGTGATCGTGTGGGCGAGACTCTGTACACCTTAATCCCGTGCAATGGGAACAACGAGCCCTGGGAGATGTACAGATCCGCTCGACCGCACTCTGGTGCAATGGGAACCTGAGCCCTCAGAGATGTCTGGTCAGAGCAGAGTCTCAATGTCTGAGCATATTAAGCCAAGCTTGGGGGGATGCTCCCTGTTCTAAACCGCAAGTAATGCCTGCGCGATGACCACTTTGTCATGTCGCTGTTGTCTTTTCAGTTTGCTAAGCATCCAAAGAGAGAGCATTAGTCCACCAGCCAATGTATACCAAATAATCCTACTCCTACCCACTCCTTAAAATAGGAGAAGGCTGAGGTTATCCAGGTGGGAAATCCTTGAGTGAAGGATATATCTAGACGGGTGGAATTAATTTGAATAATAGCCAATCGTAACCTTTTCATGGTTATCATCGAATTCTGTTGACCAATTATATTGTAATAAATGAGAAAGTTCCTTAGAGAGGTTGGCTGCCTTAGTAAAATTCTCATACTGGACAGAAGTAACACACAAGCCAGAGTATTTCATTTCACATCCCCAACTGAGCCAATTGCCACAATATATCTACCTGCTCTTGAACCAGATCTATGCGTTGATTAACTATCATCAAGCCACCTTTCAATTGGGTATTTAAGGAGGCTTGTGTATCGATAGCTTGAGTAAGGGAAGATGACAAATTATTTAAGGTATTAACAGTGGCCACTTGTCCTGACAGGGCCAATGAGGAAAACAGTCAAGGAGGCAGCAACTGCAGAGGTAGTATGATGGCCACCGATAGCAGCCGTGATACCAAAATCGCGTTTTTTGTCTAAACATAGGTTAATGAACTATCACTCTGCACAGGAATGGGAACAAAACGGGGACATGCGAGCGACAGTGGCAGTCTCAAAGCTAGAGGCATTCCAACACAAGGTATAAAAACAATCAGTAGAATTACAAACTACCCATACAAAAGGGGGCCATAAACAGACGGGGGTGGGTGCCACCGTTTTAAGAGGCTGTAAGCACGTATTTTGCTGTTCTCTGTTCCTTTTCTAGACGTGCATAAGAATAGTTTCCCAAGGGAATACAAGGATAATCGAGGGTCTTATTAACAGTCTCAGTAGCAGTAAAACAAAGACTGCCGTTAATCTTCCAAGTGTCATTGGTAGGGACTTTGGCCAAATTTGTGTCCATAGGTAAATATGGTAAACCCAAGGTATTATTGGTGGTGAAGAATCTGGGAAACACTTGCGCGTTATGCATGATCGGCATAGGTCTCGGGAAACGTTGTCATAATTCCCCATCTCAGCTGCGGTTGTGGTGGTGGGTGTGTGGTCGCACATAACAGCGTCAGACTCAGCAGCCACAGGATCAGGCTCAGGGGCTTCCCATCTTGTTTTACCAGCCGGGTCAGTCGTGCCGGGACCCAAATCGGATTGTCTTGATCCTGCGGGAAAACACAAATAGCTCCCCTGGATCTTAATAAGAACGGGATCCGGGCCTTTCCATATATTATTAATGACATCTTTCCATCTAACCTCCTCTCGCAAAGAACTAGGAGAGGCATGTCTGTCTGCTGCGGATTTGCCAGCAGAATCCAAATTTAAAAAATTTAAGGTAAATAAGGCCAGGGAGTGGAGATCTTAGGTCCTTTGCCAGGCCTATCCCCCCTTTCTGTTTTTGTAACATCACTTGAGGGTGCCATTGGCACGCTCCACAATTCTTGTGCTTGTGGATTATATGGCAGTCCAGTGATATGGCGCACACCCATACGCAGACAAAATTGTTGAAAGTCTTGGACGCATAGGCTGGCCCATTATCTGTCTTTAACTGTTGGGGTTTTCCCAGGCTGCCCATGCTTCTAGGCAGTTGGGTGATCACATTGGCCACCTTTTCTCCTGAGAGAGGCGTGGCATGAATAATGCCAGAACAAGTATCTACTGATACATGAACATATTTTAACTTTCCAAATGACGGAAAATGAGTAACATCCATTTGCCAGATGTGTAGTGGTAGAAGTCCTCGAGGATTAACTCCCAAGGACACAGAAGGTCTAAAATCTGCACAATCTGTGCATTTAAGAACAATATCTCGAGCTTGAGCACGAGATAAATTAAATTTGATTTTAAGAGTGTTTGCTGGCACATGATACAGCTGGTGAAATTGTGTGCTAGCTGAACAGGATCTTGACTCAGCATGATCTGCCTGGTGGCTTTATCTGCTAGCTCATTAGCAGCAGCCATAGGTCCAGGTAATAGAGAGTGTGCTCGTATATGAACAATGCAGAAGGGATGTATCCTACCTCTAATGATATGTTGAATCTCAGAAAACAGGTGGGCTACAGTACTTTTAGACTGAATGACACCCACCGTCTCCAATATTTGTACTGCTTTCACTACATAATGGGAATCTGAAATTATATTTAGGGGTTGATCAAATCGTTTTAAAACCACTGCAATCATTGCACATTCTACCAATTGGGGAGAGGTGTAATCAAAAGGAATTTTAAACAACTTCGCCTTCCACAACGTAACTTCCTATTCCAGTATTAGAGCCATCGGTATACACATCTGTTGCATTTTCAAATGGGTTCAACTTTGGTTATGGTTGGAAAAATAATAGCATTGTTTAAGACAAATTGTAACAAAGGGTGTTTTGGGAAATGATTATCAATGGTGCCCGAATATGAGCATCTTAAAATGGCCCAAACATCAATAGTAGAACACAGCACTTGTACCTGATGTGCTGTATATGGAACAATAAGAGAATCTGGGGGAACACCAAAATGAGTTATAGCTTGTTGGATACCTCTTAGGGCCAGGTCTCCAACTGTAGAAGGGTAATGGCTCAACACTTTTCCTGGAGAAGTGTAGGGATGTATCCAAAGCAATGGACCATTTTGCCACAACACAGCAGTAGGCTGTTGTGGGGAAGGAATAATACATAACTGATAAGGAGCATTTAAATCAAAGCGAACAAGCATAGCATTTTTCAAAGACTCTTCTACCATATCTAATACTTTAGCTGCCTCGGGAGTCAAAGTGCGAGGGAGGTAATAGCGGCCTCACCCTCAAGAATAGCAAATAATGGCTTTAAATCAGAGGTGGACAACTTTAAAAATGGTCGCACCCAATTTATATCCCCTAACAATTTTTGAAAATCATTTAATGTTCGTAAAACCATCTCTCCTAATTGTCAATTTTTGTGACTTAACTACTAATGGGGTTATGATAGTACCTAAAAAACTACCTAAGGCTCCCTCTATGTACCTTTTCAGGGCTATAAACAAATTCTGGTTTCTAAGGTTTTTAGACAGGACTAAACTGATATATAGGAAGTGGATGTCGGTAGCCAAGTTGGCTTCCTCTCCGCACCTGGCTGTTTCCCGCCCATTCCCTCAAGGGGGGGGTGAAGGGCGGTACCCCCGGAGCACATGGAGGATCTGGTCTATACCGCTCCGCCTCATATTTTGCGGCTTCCTCCTCTAATTCTGCCTGCTCTTCGGGGTCTAGATCTCCCAACATCGAGTCATCATCGTCAGAGGACGTCTCCCCTTCTGAGGATAACTCGCCCTGGGTTCTCGAAATCGCGCCAAACTTGGATATATTTTTGGCGGTTTCTCCTCTTTTTCTTCTCCAACTGGCCTCAAACTCTGCCTTGTTTTACTAACCCTATCTTTTACCGTCTTTTTCTGAGATCTCTCTTTCCCTTCTAAACTCTTTTTCTTTTCTGCTTCTGATAGACTGTCTTGGTGGTCATCTAAAAGTCTCTGCCCTTCTTAACTTCTTTCTCACATCTCTCGTCTGAAATGCAGGATTTAATCAGTTTGAATAATGGCCAAGTACCTGGCCGCAGCTTCCCTTTCTCTTTCTCATTTGCCAGATCCCTTCCTAATTTTGTCCAAGACCCCATAGTCAAGGCTCCAGATGTAATGAACCAAGGAGCGATCCTATCTACCTCCTTCAAGAAACTTATGATAACCTTTTCTGGAACCTTTAAATGTCTCCCTCGAACAGCGCCCGCACCACTTCAGACATAGGCTTCAGTTGTTGGTTTCCCATGCTTCCTTTATCTACAGGACGGGAGTGCTAGCTCAGTTATCTACCTGAGACTTACAGCCGGCTATTCGATGTTACAGAAAGGGTAGTACAGATCTTGTCACGCTTCCCACAATTCAGACAAAAGCAGCAAAACAAGCCGAAAATGAAAACGAGCATATAATCAGAATGACCCACACAAAACTAATCGTACCTTGTCAGGAAAGCGCCTAGGCTCCTCACGCCGTCAGTTCTGAACCCTCTCCAGACGAGCAGTCCGGGGTCCTCGAGTCGTTCCTTCGCCCGGGGTTCGGCCGTTCCTGGTTTCCGCACCACTTTGTCGCGCCCATAGCTCCGCCGAATAAGCAGACGTTGCAACACAGGATTCTTCCGACAGCACTCTTTATTGTTCAGCCTGTTCCAAGATGGAGAAGGACCCGAGCTCGAGAGCTCATCACTTATATAGGGCTTGGTGAGGCGTGTGCGTCTCCTATGGTGCTTTAGCAAGGACCAATCAGACGAAAGCAGCTTGCATCACTCTGTGGACAACTGCACATGCGTCAACTCTCGAGAAGAACCAGGAAGTAGGAAACCGCGCGCCATCTTCTAATGGCGGAGCGGCTCCCGACACCTAATAACCCTGGAAGTGTGGGAGTGGAGACAGGAGGATTGCTGTGGTTAGTTATCTGCCAGCTGACAGGCTGGTATTGGAGCTAACCAGGTTTGTTAGCTGCCAGTTTTCAGTGAGAGATCTTGTCTCAGGAGAATAAGGGTAGGGAGTGGTAGAGAAGACCCTGATATCCTCCTCTGGATTTCACACATGTGACTCTGGTGTGTGCATTGGAACCACACCAAAAAAAAATTTTTTTTTTATAAAGAAGCCATATTTTATGTACAATTTTATGTATTTATTACAATTACTATGACTCTTTAAGCCCAAACATCCAGGGCTAATCATAGACTCTCTAATCATCTTCCTTGGGTGATCCTTGTTCACTTGGTTTTTTTCTTTATCTCGCTGACTGTCTTTTGCTATTGAAAGATCTTTTTGCTACAGGTGGACTCTGTCAATACAGTGGGTGTCAGGGACAAGCCTGTCTAATCTTGTATACAGATTAGGCGGCTCTCTATGCAAAAAAAAAAGAAGAAAGAAAGAAAGAATATACTTGCCTGTGTGTTTTGATATGGTGACCAAACTTGACTCATGTAAACTTTTTCCATCAGATAAAGACTGCCAACCAAAAACAAAGCTCAAAGGATTCCAGTAGGAATAAAAGAACAGAGACAGGAGGTATAAAATAACTTTATTATGGAGATTTATAGCTTTTATCCATAACACCCTCCATATATACATTAGACTATGGGGATAAAACAGTTCATTGGAGATTAGCCTATCTTAGGATCAAGAAAGATTTCCATAACCACAAACTAATGAGCAAGCTTCTAGTTACATGAAGGAAGAAAAACACAAAGTGGGTGTGAAGTGAGAGTAGGTACGCTCCAACCCATACCTACTTCGGATTACCTGCGGGAGTGGTTGTCCCTCCACAGGGTTGGCACAGGCCTGTAATCCCAGCTACTCTAAGGGGAAGAATATAAGTTAAAAGACCTATTTGGGCTCCACTGTGAGTTCAGGGTGACCTTAAGCTTCTTATAAAACCCCATCTCGGGCTGGAGAGATGGCTCAGCCATTAAAAGGCTGGCTCACAACCAAAAATATAAAACCCATCTTGAAAGCTGAAAACATAGAGCTGAGTCACAAACATACCTATGCATGCACGAGGGCCGGGTTAATTCCCAGTACTCAGAAGAAAGAAAAGAGAAATATGACATTAAGAAATGTATGATGGCTGAGTATGGTGGGCATGCCTTTAATCCCAGCATTCAGGAGGCAGAGGCAGGCAGATTTCTAAGTTCAAGGCCAACCTGGTGTACAGAGTGAGTTTCAGGACAGCCAGGGTACACAGAGAAACAATGTCTCAAAAAAAAAAAAAAAAAAAAAAAGGAAGGAAGAAAGAAAGAAAAGAGAAGGAAAGGAAAGAAAAAAGACTGTGGATAAATGAATGTGTTTAATTTAAAAAATCATAAAAATGAATCACCCTTCCATAATTTCTTGAAAATGTTCAACTTAGTTTTTAAATTTAACAAGATTATAAGCACACCGCCCCCCCTACAAAGACACACAGACTTCTTTACAATAAAATTAAATGGAGGAGTTGAAGGCTTTGGGGAGTCAGCTGTAGTCAGTTCTCTCCTTCTACTCCAAGATCTGGGGAACCAACTCAGGTTATTTGGCCCCCATGCCAAGTGCCTCTAGCTACTAAGTCCTCTCACCAGTCCCCTATCGCTTTGCTTAAAAAAAACAAAAAAAAAAAAAAAAAAAAACTGGGGGCTGGAGAGATGGCCAGTGGTTAAAAGCACTGACTGCTCTTCCAGAGGACATGGTTCAATTCCCCAGCCCCCACATGGCAGCTCACAACTGTCTGTACCTCCAGTTGCAGGGAATCTGACATCCTTACACAGACTGACATGCAGGCCATAATGCAATAAAATAAAAATAAATAATTTTAAAAACCCATACTAGGGGCCGCCAGTGGTGGTGCACACCTTTAATCCCAGCACTTGGGAGGCAGAGGCAGACGGATTTCTGAGTTCGAGGCCAGCCTGATCTACAAAGTGAGTTCCAGGACAGCCAGGGCTACACAGAAAAACCCTGTCTCAAAAAAACAAACAAAAAAACAAAACAAAAAAAAAACACCCATAGTAGTATTTTGGCAGGTGGAATTCTATTTATAAATAAATTTAAAATACCATGGTTTTCATTTGCTATTTGATTTAATAAAATAGAATGGCTAAGTTAGGCATGGTGGAGTAGGCCTATACTCTCAGTACTTGGAAACAGATACAGAAGATTCAAATCTCAGGCTAGCCTAGGCTATGTTGCAAGACCTTTTCTCATAATTAATTAATTGGTTAACTAAATTAAATGGCTATATATTTTTAAGTCACTGATTTTAATCGTAATCTCTCAAGCCTGTCTGACCTTATCCTTTGTGAACTTTGGACAGATTCTGGGGCTATCTTCATGAATGAGATTTTGTATCTTAGCAAGCTTCTCCCTCAAGAATAAGACATTTGCCTTCCTTCTTTCAGGCTTATCGGTCTCTTAAGTTCTTGTGTGTGTGAATGTGTGTGTGAGTGTGTGATAGATGTGTGCACTTTTGTTGTGGGGGATGTATGTGTGCACTTGTGTGTGGTGTGTATGTACATGTCAGATTTCTTCCCCAATGGTTTTCTATCTTTGTTTTTTTTTTTTTTTGAAAGTTCTTCACTGAATCTGGAATTCATTGCTTCATTTGGATTGGCTAGCCATGAAAACCCTATTTCCACCCCCTCGTGCTGGTGTTACAGGCACATGTGATCACAACTAGATTTTTCATGGGTTCTGGGG